>JAUESP010000080.1:0-430564 GCA_030914335.1 Drosophila borborema
AATAGAGAGAACAAAGAAATTTCGCGCATGAAGCGACAAAAAGGCGCCATGCATAATAGTCTGCGAGACCTAACAGTAGTTTAACTTCCAGCAAAATCAAGAATTACAAATTACAAGAGTTTACAAAACGAAATTACGAATTATAAGAGGTTTCGAAACGAATCATAAGAGGCAAGATCATGACCGAGTATGCTGAAAAATTACGAATTAACGAGGCGACCAACATTCCAAATTATCGAAAATTCGTTTCAATTTTTTAGGTTTTTGGGGTATAACTTCTACACCGTTTTAGCTAGAGACTTTTTGTCTCTTTTACACTTCTCGCTATATGTGTAGGCATTTATGTACCTGTGTGCAATATTCTTGCTGCCGCCTGTAGAGCACTATTAGAACCCCAGCAGTTGATGTTCGTTCAGTTGGGTAGCGATGTGAGCTTGCATTCACACACACATTTACACTTCCTCGCTATATGTGTAAGCATTTATGTGCCTGTGTGCGATACACTTGCTGCATGTAGCAATTCTAATTTCCCAGCGATTGTGGGTAGCTGATGTGAGTCTACACACACACATACATATGTGTACGTCTGTGATTTGATAATCAGAATCGCCGAGTATCACTTGTATAGGCATTTGAATGAATGCTCTGGGGCATTTGCATGTTTCGTGCATGGGTCTCGAATATTGGGCGTGTGTCTACCTCAACTTTGAATTAAGTAAACGGATTAATAAAACTGAAAATGATTCGTGAATAAGATATTTAAATTATATAAAACATAAAACATAATACATGTATATTTTTGGTATTTAGTGGAAAATATGTCTACATATGTCTACATACCTGTATATCTAGGCATTTCTCTAAATGGTGTAAATGTGTGTGTGTATGGTCATCGGGAAATAATATTTTTATGCACGTCAACACTTTCATGCACTTTCCACAAATAATCATAAAAACGCTAGCATTTTGCATGAGCATGAGCATGGGGAAGCAGTTTAAGAATTCGGTAGAAAGAGAGAGAGAGCAAGGAAAAGAGCGGCACATGTCAGGCATTTTTGGAATATCGACCGTCACCGTCGAGCGCTCGAAGCGGAATGATTTTGCCATCAGCAATTTTTCTCACGACCCTAAAAGTAAAAACCGAGCAAATACGAAAGTTGATGGAGGTTCTTATGTCAAAAAATAAGGTGCACATTAACTGGTTCCAGTTGCCCAGTCTATGTGTTGTATGGTTAGTGCTCTAACTCGAAAGATGAACGAGATATAATTTGTGATTCTCATAACTGTTTTTTATCGGTAACTCTGGAATTATATATATATATAATATATATATATATATATATAATATATATATATATATATTATATATATATTATTTTTTTATTTTATTAATATTTTGTATTTTATTTTACTTTTTTTTCAACTCGCAGCAATATTTAACATTTTGAATGTAGTCCTCACATTCTTCTTCTTCCAACTTCAATATAATTCCCTTTCGTAATCGGTCTTCATAGGCGTCGTCATCATCGTCTTCCGAATCATTCTCTCTCAACTTTCGGTGACTTATAATCTTCCACTGTGTGATTAAATAAGTTTTTGTGAGGTTTTGAGAAAATGTATGTAACAGGCAGAAGGAGAAGTCGCAGACCCCATAAAGTATATACAGTCGAGTTTCGATAATTCGTAATGGCAAGGGAACCCAATTTTTTACGAATTATAGAGATTTTCGATTTACCGGGGTTTCCGTTTAAAGGGGTGGTAACAAACCAAAATACGAATTGAAAGGGTTTTTATATTTCACGTCGTTTCAACAATTTTAACTTATTAGCAATGTGTTCAGGGTATAAAATAAATGAAAAACACATTCAATTCAATATTATGTATTATGTAATTTTGTTGTATTTGTATTGTTTCATGTTCTTCATAATTATTTTTTTAATTTGTTGTTTACCGAGCTTATTAAATTAAGAAATTTTCGCGCATGAAGCGCAAAAAGGCGCCATGCATAATAGTCTGCGAGACCTACAGTAGTTTAACTTCCAGCAAAATCAAGAATTACAAATTACAAGAGTTTACAAAACGAAATTACGAATTATAAGAGGTTTCGAAACGAATCATAAGAGGCAAGATCATGACCGAGTATGCTGAAAAATTACGAATTAACGAGGCGACCAACATTTCCAAATTATCGAAAATTCGTTTCAATTTTTTAGGTTTTTTGGGTATAACTTCTACACCGTTTTAGCTAGAGACTTTTTGTCTCTTTTACACTTCCTCGCTATATGTGTAGGCATTTATGTACCTGTGTGCAATATACTTGCTGCCGCCTGTAGATCACTATTAGAACCCAGCAGTTGATGTTCGTTCAGTTGGGTAGCGATGTGAGCTTGCATTCACACACACATTTACACTTCCTCGCTATATGTGTAAGCATTTATGTGCCTGTGTGCGATACACTTGCTGCATGTAGCAATTCTAATTTCCCAGCGATTGTGGGTAGCTGATGTGAGTCTACACCCACACATACATATGTGTACGTCTGTGATTTGATAATCAGAATCGCCGAGTATCACTTGTATAGGCATTTGAATGAATGCTCTGGGGCATTTGCATGTTTCGTGCATGGGTCTCGAATATTGGGCGTGTGTCTACCTCAACTTTGAATTAAGTAAACGGATTAATAAAACTGAAAATGATTCGTGAATAAGATATTTAAATTATATAAAACATAAAACATAATACATGTATATTTTTGGTATTTAGTGGAAAATATGTCTACATATGTCTACATACCTGTATATCTAGGCATTTCTCTAAATGGTGTAAATGTGTGTGTGTATGGTCATCGGAAATAATATTTTTATGCACGTCAACACTTTCATGCACTTTCCACAAATAATCATAAAAACGCTAGCATTTTGCATGAGCATGAGCATGGGGAAGCAGTTTAAGAATTCGGTAGAAAGAGAGAGAGAGCAAGGAAAAGAGCGGCACATGTCAGGCATTTTTGGAATATCGACCGTCACCGTCGAGCGCTCGAAGCGGAATGATTTTGCCATCAGCAATTTTTCTCCCGACCCTAAAAGTAAAAAACCCGAGCAAATACGAAGTTGATGGAGTTCTTATGTCAAAAAATAAGTGTGCACATTAACTTGTTCCAGTTGCCCAGTCTATGTGTTGTATGGTTAGTGCTCTAACTCTAAAGATGAACGAGATATAATTTGTGATTCTCCATAACTGTTTTTATCGGTAACTCTGGAATTATATATATATATATATATATATATATATATATATATTATATATATATATATATATATATATTATTTTTTTTATTTTATTAATATTTTTGTATTTTATTTTACTTTTTTTTCAACTCGCAAGCAATATTTAACATTTTGAATGTAGTCCTCACATTCTTCTTCTTCCAACTCAATATAATTCCTTTCGTAATCGTCTTCATAGGCGTCGTCATCATCGTCTTCCGAATCATTCTCTTCTCAACTTTCGGTTGACTTAATAATCTTCCAACTGTGTGATTAAATAAGTTTTGTGATGGTTTTGAGAAAATGTATGTAACAGGCAGAAGGAGAAGTCGCAGACCCCATAAAGTATATACAGTCGAGTTTCGATAATTCGTAATGGCAAGGGAACCCAATTTTTTACGAATTATAGAGATTTTCGATTTACCGGGGTTTCCGTTTAAAGGGGTGTAACAAACCAAAATACGAATTGAAAGGGTTTTTATATTTCACGTCGTTTCAACAATTTTAACTTATTAGCAATGTGTTCAGGGTATAAAAATAAATGAAAAACACATTCAATTCAATATTATGTATTATGTAATTTTGTTGTATTTTGTATTGTTTCATGTTCTTCATAATTATTTTTTTAATTTGTTGTTTACCGAGCTTATTAAATTAAGAAATTTCGCGCATGAAGCGCAAAAAGGCGCCATGCATAATAGTCTGCGAGACCTAACAGTAGTTTAACTTCCAGCAAAATCAAGAATTACAAATTACAAGAGTTTACAAAACGAAATTACGAATTATAAGAGGTTTCGAAACGAATCATAAGAGGCAAGATCATGACCGAGTATGCTGAAAAATTACGAATTAACGAGGCGACCAACATTTCCAAATTATCGAAAATTCGTTTCAATTTTTTAGGTTTTTTGGGTATAACTTCTACACCGTTTTAGCTAGAGACTTTTTGTCTCTTTTACACTTCCTCGCTATATGTGTAGGCATTTATGTACCTGTGTGCAATATACTTGCTGCCGCCTGTAGATCACTATTAGAACCCCAGCAGTTGATGTTCGTTCAGTTGGGTAGCGATGTGAGCTTGCATTCACACACACATTTACACTTCCTCGCTATATGTGTAAGCATTTATGTGCCTGTGTGCGATACACTTGCTGCATGTAGCAATTCTAATTTCCCAGCGATTGTGGGTAGCTGATGTGAGTCTACACCCACACATACATATGTGTACGTCTGTGATTTGATAATCAGAATCGCCGAGTATCACTTGTATAGGCATTTGAATGAATGCTCTGGGGCATTTGCATGTTTCGTGCATGGGTCTCGAATATTGGGCGTGTGTCTACCTCAACTTTGAATTAAGTAAACGGATTAATAAAACTGAAAATGATTCGTGAATAAGATATTTAAATTATATAAAACATAAAACATAATACATGTATATTTTTGGTATTTAGTGGAAAATATGTCTACATATGTCTACATACCTGTATATCTAGGCATTTCTCTAATATGGTTGTAAATGTGTGTGTGTATGGTCATCGGGAAATAATATTTTTTATGCACGTCAACACTTTCATGCACTTTCCACAAATAATCATAAAAACGCTAGCATTTTGCATGAGCATGAGCATGGGGAAGCAGTTTAAGAATTCGGTAGAAAGAGAGAGAGAGCAAGGAAAAGAGCGGCACATGTCAGGCATTTTTGGAATATCGACCGTCACCGTCGAGCGCTCGAAGCGGAATGATTTTGCCATCAGCAATTTTTCTCCCGACCCTAAAAGTAAAAACCCGAGCAAATACGAAGTTGATGGAGTTCTTATGTCAAAAAATAAGTGTGCACATTAACTTGTTCCAGTTGCCCAGTCTATGTGTTGTATGGTTAGTGCTCTAACTCTAAAGATGAACGAGATATAATTTGTGATTCTCCATAACTGTTTTTATCGGTAACTCTGGATTATATATATATATATATATATATATATATATATATATATATATATATATATATATATATATATTATTTTTTTTATTTTATTAATATTTTTGTATTTTATTTTACTTTTTTTTTCAACTCGCAAGCAATATTTAACATTTTGAATGTAGTCCTCACATTCTTCTTCTTCCAACTCAATATAATTCCTTTCGTAATCGTCTTCATAGGCGTCGTCATCATCGTCTTCCGAATCATTCTCTTCTCAACTTTCGGTTGACTTAATAATCTTTCCAACTGTGTGATTAAATAAGTTTTGTGATGGTTTTGAGAAAATGTATGTAACAGGCAGAAGGAGAAGTCGCAGACCCCATAAAGTATATACAGTCGAGTTTCGATAATTCGTAATGGCAAGGGAACCCAATTTTTTACGAATTATAGAGATTTTCGATTTACCGGGGTTTCCGTTTAAAGGGGTGTAACAAACCAAAATACGAATTGAAAGGGTTTTTATATTTCACGTCGTTTCAACAATTTTAACTTATTAGCAATGTGTTCAGGGTATAAAAATAAATGAAAAACACATTCAATTCAATATTATGTATTATGTAATTTTGTTGTATTTTGTATTGTTTCATGTTCTTCATAATTATTTTTTTAATTTGTTGTTTACCGAGCTTATTAAATTATATGAAAAAAAAAAAAAAAAAAAAAAAAAAACGCTATGGCTTAGCTTGACATTTTTACGAATCGTCTTCAAATAAAATGAACAAACTAATGTAAATCCAATAGAGAGAACAAAGAAATTTCGCGCATGAAGCGACAAAAAGGCGCCATGCATAATAGTCTGCGAGACCTAACAGTAGTTTAACTTCCAGCAAAATCAAGAATTACAAATTACAAGAGTTTACAAAACGAAATTACGAATTATAAGAGGTTTCGAAACGAATCATAAGAGGCAAGATCATGACCGAGTATGCTGAAAAATTACGAATTAACGAGGCGACCAACATTTCCAAATTATCGAAAATTCGTTTCAATTTTTTAGGTTTTTTGGGTATAACTTCTACACCGTTTTAGCTAGAGACTTTTTGTCTCTTTTACACTTCCTCGCTATATGTGTAGGCATTTATGTACCTGTGTGCAATATTCTTGCTGCCGCCTGTAGAGCACTATTAGAACCCCAGCAGTTGATGTTCGTTCAGTTGGGTAGCGATGTGAGCTTGCATTCACACACACATTTACACTTCCTCGCTATATGTGTAAGCATTTATGTGCCTGTGTGCGATACACTTGCTGCATGTAGCAATTCTAATTTCCCAGCGATTGTGGGTAGCTGATGTGAGTCTACACACACACATACATATGTGTACGTCTGTGATTTGATAATCAGAATCGCCGAGTATCACTTGTATAGGCATTTGAATGAATGCTCTGGGGCATTTGCATGTTTCGTGCATGGGTCTCGAATATTGGGCGTGTGTCTACCTCAACTTTGAATTAAGTAAACGGATTAATAAAACTGAAAATGATTCGTGAATAAGATATTTAAATTATATAAAACATAAAACATAATACATGTATATTTTTGGTATTTAGTGGAAAATATGTCTACATATGTCTACATACCTGTATATCTAGGCATTTCTCTAAATGGTGTAAATGTGTGTGTGTATGGTCATCGGGAAATAATATTTTTTATGCACGTCAACACTTTCATGCACTTTCCACAAATAATCATAAAAACGCTAGCATTTTGCATGAGCATGAGCATGGGGAAGCAGTTTAAGAATTCGGTAGAAAGAGAGAGAGAGCAAGGAAAAGAGCGGCACATGTCAGGCATTTTTGGAATATCGACCGTCACCGTCGAGCGCTCGAAGCGGAATGATTTTGCCATCAGCAATTTTTCTCCCGACCCTAAAAGTAAAAACCCGAGCAAATACGAAGTTGATGGAGTTCTTATGTCAAAAAATAAGTGTGCACATTAACTTGTTCCAGTTGCCCAGTCTATGTGTTGTATGGTTAGTGCTCTAACTCTAAAGATGAACGAGATATAATTTGTGATTCTCCATAACTGTTTTTATCGGTAACTCTGGAATATATATATATATATATATATATATATATATATATATATATATATATATATATATATATATATATATTATTTTTTATTTTATTAATATTTTTGTATTTTATTTTACTTTTTTTTTCAACTCGCAAGCAATATTTAACATTTTGAATGTAGTCCTCACATTCTTCTTCTTCCAACTCAATATAATTCCTTTCGTAATCGTCTTCATAGGCGTCGTCATCATCGTCTTCCGAATCATTCTCTTCTCAACTTTCGGTTGACTTAATAATCTTTCCAACTGTGTGATTAAATAAGTTTTGTGATGGTTTGAGAAAATGTATGTAACAGGCAGAAGGAGAAGTCGCAGACCCCATAAAGTATATACAGTCGAGTTTCGATAATTCGTAATGGCAAGGGAACCCAATTTTTTACGAATTATAGAGATTTTCGATTTACCGGGGTTTCCGTTTAAAGGGGTGTAACAAACCAAAATACGAATTGAAAGGGTTTTTATATTTCACGTCGTTTCAACAATTTTAACTTATTAGCAATGTGTTCAGGGTATAAAAATAAATGAAAAACACATTCAATTCAATATTATGTATTATGTAATTTTGTTGTATTTTGTATTGTTTCATGTTCTTCATAATTATTTTTTTAATTTGTTGTTTACCGAGCTTATTAAATTATATGAAAAAAAAAAAAAAAAAAAAAAAAAACGCTATGGCTTAGCTTGACATTTTTACGAATCGTCTTCAAATAAAATGAACAAACTAATGTAAATCCAATAGAGAGAACAAAGAAATTTCGCGCATGAAGCGACAAAAAGGCGCCATGCATAATAGTCTGCGAGACCTAACAGTAGTTTAACTTCCAGCAAAATCAAGAATTACAAATTACAAGAGTTTACAAAACGAAATTACGAATTATAAGAGGTTTCGAAACGAATCATAAGAGGCAAGATCATGACCGAGTATGCTGAAAAATTACGAATTAACGAGGCGACCAACATTTCCAAATTATCGAAAATTCGTTTCAATTTTTTAGGTTTTTTGGGTATAACTTCTACACCGTTTTAGCTAGAGACTTTTTGTCTCTTTTACACTTCCTCGCTATATGTGTAGGCATTTATGTACCTGTGTGCAATATTCTTGCTGCCGCCTGTAGAGCACTATTAGAACCCCAGCAGTTGATGTTCGTTCAGTTGGGTAGCGATGTGAGCTTGCATTCACACACACATTTACACTTCCTCGCTATATGTGTAAGCATTTATGTGCCTGTGTGCGATACACTTGCTGCATGTAGCAATTCTAATTTCCCAGCGATTGTGGGTAGCTGATGTGAGTCTACACACACACATACATATGTGTACGTCTGTGATTTGATAATCAGAATCGCCGAGTATCACTTGTATAGGCATTTGAATGAATGCTCTGGGGCATTTGCATGTTTCGTGCATGGGTCTCGAATATTGGGCGTGTGTCTACCTCAACTTTGAATTAAGTAAACGGATTAATAAAACTGAAAATGATTCGTGAATAAGATATTTAAATTATATAAAACATAAAACATAATACATGTATATTTTTGGTATTTAGTGGAAAATATGTCTACATATGTCTACATACCTGTATATCTAGGCATTTCTCTAAATGGTGTAAATGTGTGTGTGTATGGTCATCGGGAAATAATATTTTTTATGCACGTCAACACTTTCATGCACTTTCCACAAATAATCATAAAAACGCTAGCATTTTGCATGAGCATGAGCATGGGGAAGCAGTTTAAGAATTCGGTAGAAAGAGAGAGAGAGCAAGGAAAAGAGCGGCACATGTCAGGCATTTTTGGAATATCGACCGTCACCGTCGAGCGCTCGAAGCGGAATGATTTTGCCATCAGCAATTTTTCTCCCGACCCTAAAAGTAAAAACCCGAGCAAATACGAAGTTGATGGAGTTCTTATGTCAAAAAATAAGTGTGCACATTAACTTGTTCCAGTTGCCCAGTCTATGTGTTGTATGGTTAGTGCTCTAACTCTAAAGATGAACGAGATATAATTTGTGATTCTCCATAACTGTTTTTATCGGTAACTCTGGAATTATATATATATATATATATATATATATATTATTTTTTTATTTTATTAATATTTTTGTATTTTATTTTACTTTTTTTTTCAACTCGCAAGCAATATTTAACATTTTGAATGTAGTCCTCACATTCTTCTTCTTCCAACTCAATATAATTCCTTTCGTAATCGTCTTCATAGGCGTCGTCATCATCGTCTTCCGAATCATTCTCTTCTCAACTTTCGGTTGACTTAATAATCTTTCCAACTGTGTGATTAAATAAGTTTTGTGATGGTTTTGAGAAAATGTATGTAACAGGCAGAAGGAGAAGTCGCAGACCCCATAAAGTATATACAGTCGAGTTTCGATAATTCGTAATGGCAAGGGAACCCAATTTTTTACGAATTATAGAGATTTTCGATTTACCGGGGTTTCCGTTTAAAGGGGTGTAACAAACCAAAATACGAATTGAAAGGGTTTTTATATTTCACGTCGTTTCAACAATTTTAACTTATTAGCAATGTGTTCAGGGTATAAAAATAAATGAAAAACACATTCAATTCAATATTATGTATTATGTAATTTTGTTGTATTTTGTATTGTTTCATGTTCTTCATAATTATTTTTTTAATTTGTTGTTTACCGAGCTTATTAAATTATATGAAAAAAAAAAAAAAAAAAAAAAAAAAACGCTATGGCTTAGCTTGACATTTTTACGAATCGTCTTCAAATAAAATGAACAAACTAATGTAAATCCAATAGAGAGAACAAAGAAATTTCGCGCATGAAGCGACAAAAAGGCGCCATGCATAATAGTCTGCGAGACCTAACAGTAGTTTAACTTCCAGCAAAATCAAGAATTACAAATTACAAGAGTTTACAAAACGAAATTACGAATTATAAGAGGTTTCGAAACGAATCATAAGAGGCAAGATCATGACCGAGTATGCTGAAAAATTACGAATTAACGAGGCGACCAACATTTCCAAATTATCGAAAATTCGTTTCAATTTTTTAGGTTTTTTGGGTATAACTTCTACACCGTTTTAGCTAGAGACTTTTTGTCTCTTTTACACTTCCTCGCTATATGTGTAGGCATTTATGTACCTGTGTGCAATATTCTTGCTGCCGCCTGTAGAGCACTATTAGAACCCCAGCAGTTGATGTTCGTTCAGTTGGGTAGCGATGTGAGCTTGCATTCACACACACATTTACACTTCCTCGCTATATGTGTAAGCATTTATGTGCCTGTGTGCGATACACTTGCTGCATGTAGCAATTCTAATTTCCCAGCGATTGTGGGTAGCTGATGTGAGTCTACACACACACATACATATGTGTACGTCTGTGATTTGATAATCAGAATCGCCGAGTATCACTTGTATAGGCATTTGAATGAATGCTCTGGGGCATTTGCATGTTTCGTGCATGGGTCTCGAATATTGGGCGTGTGTCTACCTCAACTTTGAATTAAGTAAACGGATTAATAAAACTGAAAATGATTCGTGAATAAGATATTTAAATTAAATAAAACATAAAACATAATACATGTATATTTTTGGTATTTAGTGGAAAATATGTCTACATATGTCTACATACCTGTATATCTAGGCATTTCTCTAAATGGTGTAAATGTGTGTGTGTATGGTCATCGGGAAATAATATTTTTTATGCACGTCAACACTTTCATGCACTTTCCACAAATAATCATAAAAACGCTAGCATTTTGCATGAGCATGAGCATGGGGAAGCAGTTTAAGAATTCGGTAGAAAGAGAGAGAGAGCAAGGAAAAGAGCGGCACATGTCAGGCATTTTTGGAATATCGACCGTCACCGTCGAGCGCTCGAAGCGGAATGATTTTGCCATCAGCAATTTTTCTCCCGACCCTAAAAGTAAAAACCCGAGCAAATACGAAGTTGATGGAGTTCTTATGTCAAAAAATAAGTGTGCACATTAACTTGTTCCAGTTGCCCAGTCTATGTGTTGTATGGTTAGTGCTCTAACTCTAAAGATGAACGAGATATAATTTGTGATTCTCCATAACTGTTTTTATCGGTAACTCTGGAATTATATATATATATATTATTTTTTTTATTTTATTAATATTTTTGTATTTTATTTTACTTTTTTTTCAATTCGCAAGCAATATTTAACATTTTGAATGTAGTCCTCACATTCTTCTTCTTC
Source organism: Drosophila borborema (assembly GCA_030914335.1). Classification (NCBI taxonomy): domain Eukaryota; kingdom Metazoa; phylum Arthropoda; class Insecta; order Diptera; family Drosophilidae; genus Drosophila; species Drosophila borborema. Next base: position 11,527 of record JAUESP010000080.1, read on the forward strand.
CAACTCAATATAATTCCTTTCGTAATCGTCTTCATAGGCGTCGTCATCATCGTCTTCCGAATCATTCTCTTCTCAACTTTCGGTTGACTTAATAATCTTTCCAACTGTGTGATTAAATAAGTTTTGTGATGGTTTTGAGAAAATGTATGTAACAGGCAGAAGGAGAAGTCGCAGACCCCATAAAGTATATACAGTCGAGTTTCGATAATTCGTAATGGCAAGGGAACCCAATTTTTTACGAATTATAGAGATTTTCGATTTACCGGGGTTTCCGTTTAAAGGGGTGTAACAAACCAAAATACGAATTGAAAGGGTTTTTATATTTCACGTCGTTTCAACAATTTTAACTTATTAGCAATGTGTTCAGGGTATAAAAATAAATGAAAAACACATTCAATTCAATATTATGTATTATGTAATTTTGTTGTATTTTGTATTGTTTCATGTTCTTCATAATTATTTTTTTAATTTGTTGTTTACCGAGCTTATTAAATTATATGAAAAAAAAAAAAAAAAAAAAAAAAACGCTATGGCTTAGCTTGACATTTTTACGAATCGTCTTCAAATAAAATGAACAAACTAATGTAAATCCAATAGAGAGAACAAAGAAATTTCGCGCATGAAGCGACAAAAAGGCGCCATGCATAATAGTCTGCGAGACCTAACAGTAGTTTAACTTCCAGCAAAATCAAGAATTACAAATTACAAGAGTTTACAAAACGAAATTACGAATTATAAGAGGTTTCGAAACGAATCATAAGAGGCAAGATCATGACCGAGTATGCTGAAAAATTACGAATTAACGAGGCGACCAACATTTCCAAATTATCGAAAATTCGTTTCAATTTTTTAGGTTTTTTGGGTATAACTTCTACACCGTTTTAGCTAGAGACTTTTTGTCTCTTTTACACTTCCTCGCTATATGTGTAGGCATTTATGTACCTGTGTGCAATATACTTGCTGCCGCCTGTAGATCACTATTAGAACCCCAGCAGTTGATGTTCGTTCAGTTGGGTAGCGATGTGAGCTTGCATTCACACACACATTTACACTTCCTCGCTATATGTGTAAGCATTTATGTGCCTGTGTGCGATACACTTGCTGCATGTAGCAATTCTAATTTCCCAGCGATTGTGGGTAGCTGATGTGAGTCTACACACACACATACATATGTGTACGACTGTGATTTGATAATCAGAATCGCCGAGTATCACTTGTATAGGCATTTGAATGAATGCTCAGGGGCATTAGCATGTTTCGTGCATGGGTCTCGAATATTGGGCGTGTGTCTACCTCAACTTTGAATTAAGTAAACGGATTAATAAAACTGAAAATGATTCGTGAATAAGATATTTCAATTAAATAAAACATAAAACATAATACATGTATATTTTTGGTATTTAGTGGAAAATATGTCTACATATGTCTACATACCTGTATATCTAGGCATTTCTCTAAATGGTGTAAAATAATATTTTTTATGCACGTCAACACTTTCATGCACTTTCCACAAATAATCATAAAAACGCTAGCATTTTGCATGAGCATGAGCATGGGGAAGCAGTTTAAGAATTCGGTAGAAAGAGAGAGAGAGCAAGGAAAAGAGCGGCACATGTCAGGCATTTTTGGAATATCGACCGTCACCGTCGAGCGCTCGAAGCGGAATGATTTTGCCATCAGCAATTTTTCTCCCGACCCTAAAAGTAAAAACCCGAGCAAATACGAAGTTGATGGAGTTCTTATGTCAAAAAATAAGTGTGCACATTAACTTGTTCCAGTTGCCCAGTCTATGTGTTGTATGGTTAGTGCTCTAACTCTAAAGATGAACGAGATATAATTTGTGATTCTCCATAACTGTTTTTATCGGTAACTCTGGAATTATATATATATATATATATATATATATATATATATATATATATATATATATATATATATATATATTATTTTTTTATTTTATTAATATTTTGTATTTTATTTTACTTTTTTTTTCAATTCGCAAGCAATATTTAACATTTTGAATGTAGTCCTCACATTCTTCTTCTTCCAACTCAATATAATTCCTTTCGTAATCGTCTTCATAGGCGTCGTCATCATCGTCTTCCGAATCATTCTCTTCTCAACTTTCGGTTGACTTAATAATCTTTCCAACTGTGTGATTAAATAAGTTTTGTGATGGTTTTGAGAAAATGTATGTAACAGGCAGAAGGAGAAGTCGCAGACCCCATAAAGTATATACAGTCGAGTTTCGATAATTCGTAATGGCAAGGGAACCCAATTTTTTACGAATTATAGAGATTTTCGATTTACCGGGGTTTCCGTTTAAAGGGGTGTAACAAACCAAAATACGAATTGAAAGGGTTTTTATATTTCACGTCGTTTCAACAATTTTAACTTATTAGCAATGTGTTCAGGGTATAAAAATAAATGAAAAACACATTCAATTCAATATTATGTATTATGTAATTTTGTTGTATTTTGTATTGTTTCATGTTCTTCATAATTATTTTTTTAATTTGTTGTTTACCGAGCTTATTAAATTATATGAAAAAAAAAAAAACGCTATGGCTTAGCTTGACATTTTTACGAATCGTCTTCAAATGAAATGAACAAACTAATGTAAATCCAATAGAGAGAACAAAGAAATTTCGCGCATGAAGCGACAAAAAGGCGCCATGCATAATAGTTTGCGAGACCTAACAGTAGTTTAACTTCCAGCAAAATCAAAAATTACAAATTACAAGAGTTTACAAAACGAAATTACGAATTATAAGAGGTTTCGAAACGAATCATAAGAGGCAAGATCATGACCGAGTATGCTGAAAAATTACGAATTAACGAGGCGACCTACATTTCCAAATTATCGAAAATTCGTTTCAATTTTTTAGGTTTTTTGGGTATAACTTCTACATCGTTTTAGCTAGAGACTTTTTGTCTCTTTTACACTTCCTCGCTATATGTGTAGGCATTTATGACCTGTGTGCAATATTCTTGCTGCCGCCTGTAGAGCACTATTAGAACTCTGGAATTATAAAATACCTCCCTGATATTTGTCCATAACAAAACTGTTCCATTAATGCAACCTACAAAGAAATATTCACGTTGAATGTCGAGAATGATATCAAGCGCTTTTTTCGATTTACCAAGCAACTCTGAATCAGCTAACTTTGACGAAGCTCAAAACATAATGGAGGTCTTGAATTTTTATAATGTCTACTGGAGTGTTATAAATGACAAAATATAAATATAAATATAAATATAAATATAAATATACATAATGGAGGTCTTGAATTTTTATAATGTCTACTGGAGTATTATAAATGACAAAAATAACAAGTAAGAAAGCTGTAGTCGAGACTGCTCGACTACGAAATCCCCTGAGCCCTTCTTCGAACGAATAATATTCCAAGAATGCTTCGTTTCGATTTTCCACGCGTCACAAACTATACATGCACACACATTTGCTGATCTACGCCTGTACGCCTGTATATGTGTAAGCATTGCAGGCGTCTTGCTGTCCCGCTGTCTTTCTTGCTTTGCCGCGTGGGTTTTGCTGCCATAACTTAATTGATGAATAATTCTGCTTCTAGACGGACAATCAAATGTTCAGATTATGATCTTGACATTAATATCTACAGTCCACTGCAGTGGACCAATAATGTCGGGATTTTTTCCCATGATGCAATGATTTTTATACCCTGAACCCATTGAAAATGGGAATTCAGGGTATAATGGTTTTTTTAAAAGTATGTAACAGGCAGAAGGCGACTTCGCAGACCCCATAAAAATCGAGAATATCTCGATCAGCATAAAAAAATAAATTGATATAGCCCTGTCCGTCCGTATGAACGTCGAGAATTCGGAAACTACAAAAGCTAGAGAGCTGAAATTTCATATGAACACTCGTATGTTAGTTACGCAGTACGAGTTTATTTTATTATTTTTATTTATTTTTTTTTTCGATAACTCATCCCATTTTTAAATTATCGATAAAGAATCGAATATTCGTTTACATTTTTTTGTTTTTTGGGCATACCTTCTACGCCGTTTTAGCTCTAAAGACTTCAACTTTATATATTTAGATAGATATTATGCATACGCAGATTTTGCCACGCCCCTTTCGCCCCAAATTTGAAAAATCTCATTTCAAATACTAGAGACTCGCAATTTGGCACATAGATACATTTAGATACTCTTAATCTACTCTGAAAATTTCATGACGATCGTCTATCCAAATAAAAAATGATACTATTCTTCTTTACACACGCGTAAACGCGCACTTTGGACACATTTGGATGCCCTTAATATATTCAGAAAATTTCATGAAGATCGTCCAAAGTTCAGCCCAACCCACCCCCAAGCCACGGCAGCAACTGCGCAGTTAGCAGCGCTCATAAGTGCGTATAGAAGAAGAGTATCAATTTTTTGCAGGGTTCAGGGTATCTCGTAGTCGAGACGTCTCGACTTGAGCCTTCTTACTTGTGAATATATTAATTTATGTGCCATGTTATGCTTGCACACTTGACATGTACGTTTGCTAATTGCTGAAATATTGCGTATATTGTGTTCATTTGTTCATTTTGATTCTGAAATTTTGCGGAGTAAGTTTCAAAAAGTTAATAACAATAATTTTTGAAATGTCTCGAAAAAGACTAAGTTTTGATGTGGTCTAATTGATTTTTTATAAACACAAGTTAGGAAAATCTGTTTGGAAATTACCTGAAGAGTTATCTGTTTCACGAAATACTGTTTATATTGTTATAAATCGAGCAGACAATGAAGGCAGACTTAAACAAAAGGGTAGAGTACACGTGAACGTAACAAAGAAAAGTAAGAAAGCTCTACTAGAGACGGCTCGACTACGAGATATCCTGAACCCTGCAAAGAAGCTAATACTCTTCTTCTTTACTCACGTGTATGCGCGCGCAGTGCTAACCGCACAACTGCTACAGTGCACACTGGTTCCGCTTGTATGAAGCAGCGGCCATAATTCCTTTTTACGGAGATAGCGGGCTGGAATTTTTTACCAATGCACTATGAGCCACTCAAAAGTCAAATTTATAATTATTATGACTATCAACATTAAAAAAAAACAAGTAAGAAGGCTCTAGTCGAGACGGCTCGACTACGAGATACCCTGAACCCTTCAAAAAAAGTGATACTCTTCTTCTTTACGCTCTTATAAGCGCACGCTCTGCTAACTGCGAAGTTGCTGCCGTGGCTTGGGGGTGGGTTGGGCTGAACTTTTGACGCTTATAACTCCATTTCTAGATGCATTATCTTTATGAAATTTTAAGAGTAGATTAAGAGTATCTATATCTATCTATTTGCCAAATTGCAAGTCTCTAGTATTTGAAATGTGTTTTTTGCAAATTGTGGGCGAGGGGGGCGTGGCATCAAAAATCTGAAAACTACAAAATCTGCGTATTTATAATATCTATCTAAATATATAAAGTTGAAGTCTCTGGCTGAAACAATGTAGAAGTTATACCATAAAAACCTAAAAAATGTAAACGAATTTTCGATTTTTTATCGATAATTTGGAAATGGGATGAGTTATCGAAAAAACAAAATAAACTTGTATTGCGTAGCTAACATACGAGTGTTCATGTGAAATTTCAACTCTCTAGCTTTTGTAGTTTCCGAAATCTCGACGTTCATACAGACGGACAGACGGACAGACGGACAGACGGACGGACGGACGGACGGACAGACGGACGGACAGACGGACAGGGCTAGATCAACTTATTTTTTTATGCTGATCAAGAATATATATACTTTATGAGGTCTGCGACGTCTCCTTCTGCCTGTTACATACATTTTCACAAAACCATTATACCCTGAATTCCCATTTTCAATGGGTTCAGGGTATAAAAAAAAATTAAGGTTCTAGCTATATTTTAAGACTTATGCTAGGTTTTTGTAAGCTCTTTTTATACCCTGAACCCATTGAAAATGGGTCGCAGACCCTATAAAGTATATATATTCTTGATCAGCATAAAAAAATAAGTTGATTGAGCCCTGTCCGTCCGTCCGTCCGTCTGTCCGTCCGTCCGTCCGTATGAACGTCGAGATTTCGGAAACTACAAAAGCTAGAGAGCTGAAATTTCACCTGAACACTCGTATGTTACCTACGCAATACGAGTTTATTTTGTTTTTTCAATAAGTCGTTCCATTTCCAAATTATCGATAAAAAATCGAAAATTCGTTTCAATTTTTTAGGTTTTTTGGGTATAAGTACTACATCGTTTTAGCTGGAGACTTCGACTTTATATATTTAGTTAGATATTATGGATACGCAGATTTGGTAGTTTTCAGATTTTGGGTGCCACGCCCCCTTCGCCCACAATTTGGAAAAAACGCATTTCAAATACTAGAGACTTGCAATTTGGCACATAGATAGATATATATACCCTTAATCTACTCTGAAAATTTCATGAAGATCGTCCATCTAGAAATGGAGTTATAAGCGTCCAAAGTTCAGCACAACCCACCCCCAAGCCAAGGCAGCAACTGCGCTGTTAGCAGAGCGCGCGCTTATAAGTGCGTAAAGAAGAAGAGTATCATTTTCTTTACAGGGTTCAGGGTATCTCGTAGTCGAGCCGTCTCGACTAGAGCCTTCTTACTTGTTATTAAACATTTTCATGAACAAACAAAAAATCAAAAGTAATCAAGAAAGAACAACAATATATAACAAATTAATAATAATAAAATTAAATTAAACGGAATCGTCTAATAGCTCATACTCATACTGCAGAACCATGCATTAAAACTTTATGCACCGTAGCAGGCAAATAATACCAAGGATAAGCACTAATAAGTTCTTTTGCTGTATCCAGGACGTAATTATTGAATTTAATGGCGTTCATTTTATAACCTGATGCCATGGCTTGCAATATAGTTGCGCATCTATAAATTAAACTCTCATTTAGCCCTGTAATTTCAGAACTTAAAGAAGCATTTAAAAAAAATGTTCGTGCAATATTCCCATCATTTGGCGTTCCTCTACCCCCGTCTCTTGGTTTGTCGACTATAATGCCCATTTTTCCCCTAAACTGACACTGAATTTTCTTTTTTTCTCTAATACTTTAATCTTCTTTTCTGCATCTCTCACTTGCCACATTTTGACTTCCAACTTATAGGAAACATGCCAAAAATACTCAAAGAACCTAATATAAGAATGTAGTGGAGATAATCCAAATTCATAATATTCTTTGTGAACTTCTTTATTTAAGCACTTTTCAATGTTATTCATATCAGTTGGCTTTCCTCCACAAATATAGCATTTTGCTGAGGATGACTCACTTATTGCATTGCACACTTTTCCATCTACCATAGTAAGATGCAACTATGATCAATAAGTATTTGTCTTTTCGAAACAGATAGTTGTGTAGGCTTTAAAATACTTATTTTTTCTTTAAAATTATCCGTTTGCGATACCATTTGGAGAGGTACATATGACGTTACGAATAAACTTTTATCATCCAAATTAGCGTTTGAAAATTTTTGATTATACTCGCTATGGCCAGTACTTCCATCGAATCCCCATTTCCCAATCATAGTAAGGTTCCTAACAGTCTCCTCAGGAATCGTTTCAATTAACCCTGACTGCAGCTCTATTATACTCGACGCCGTATTATTCAAAAGACTTTGCAGCTCGACTTCTGCAGAAGACTCATCAACAATGATATTCTCTGGATATTTAAGTTTTTTCGACTTTAAAATACATTGATAGCTAGGTAGAAATTCTAAAGATATTTTTTGTTAATGAAATTTCTCACTAATAGGTATTGATGTTTCGTCATGCTAGTTTCCATTAAAAGAGAGAGAACTTCATTTGGGTCCACCGAAAGGTTTGGTTTTTCTTGTCCACTGCGTGTGGCAGAAATAGCTGTTTCATCCATTCGGCTAAGATTAGCAATTCGACGGCGTTTGGTTCTCGCTGAACGGAAAGGGCAATTTGGGACGTCCACGGTCTTTCTTGTTCATATTGACGTTTTCTTCCAACTTTGGTGAAATCAACACCGATTCCTTCCCTGAGAGCCACTCTGGATATGCTCTTAATAGAACGCTTTTTGTTCGGTTACATTTGCTCCATAACTCGGCTATTATTTTACAATTATATTTCAAGCATCTTTTCAAATTATTAGATTTGTGCTTGTAGCCCTAGCTTATAATATTGTTTTGAAAAAAAAAAAATAAAAAAAAATAGATTATATTGGCACATTTTTCTGTATTAGACCCGGTCTCATTCACCCACAGGTGAAACAAATACCTGCGTTCAAATTCGCAATAAGCATAAGAGCCTAAAGCAAAAATTATAACAAAATAATTATATTAAAATTAAACTAGATAAACAAACAGAAAAAAACACACATTTTCACAAATATTTGTAGCGCAACAACACAATCAAAACAAGAAAAATCATGCACATAACCTCAAAAAGCCAACGCGCCACGTGGCGGAGTCTATGCTTCGCGAATTTTACTACATAGTGTGTCACTTTGTGGCAGCTAAATGTAATGATTTTATAATCTCAAAACATTAACATATACTACAAAAATATTTGCAAGAGGGGGTTAAGGGGGATCACAATTAAAACTTTACCTAAAAATCACTAATAAAGACGCCAGAACACATATTGAGACGCTGACAAAAACAAACGATTAATTAGTATACAAGTTTTTAAACATTGACTGTTACATATAATTGCAGAAAATACCTCTGTTTTCAATATTCATTTTTATTTCAATTGATTTTGCAAACTATTTCTTTAAATTGAATACTTGACTGATGCGATTTATTTCGAGCTTAACGCAAGTTTGCATTTCATCTGTTAGATCTTCGTTTTTTTTTTACATTATTTGTAAAAAGAACGATTTGAATGGGAAAAAATGAACTTGTTCAGTGAAAAATATGATCAATTCTGAAATGATTGCAAAATAATTCATCTGAAAATTTTGACTTTCATTTTTTGTATTTATGGCCTCTGACGGAACCACTGTGCAGTGGATTGGGGGTGGGTTGAGCTGAACTTTGGACGATCTTCATGAAATTTTCTAAATATATTAAGGGCATCCAAATGTGTCTAAAGTGCGCGTTTACGCGTGTGTAAAGAAGTATAGTATCCATTTTTTTTTTTTTTTTTTTTTTTTTTTGCAGGGCTCAGGGTACCTCGTAGTCGCGCCATCTTAACCAAAAGTTTCTTACTTTTTAATAGTTAAAATATACAGAATTCAAATAAATACATTGAGTAATACTTAATATTTTCATTAAACTGTTATATCTAATATTGTTTCAGAACTAGTTCAGTACCACGATCAATGCCTTATCATCCTGCTGCTACTGCTGGACCAAGTGGTTGGCCCCTTAAATCCGAAATCGCTATGGAGAATGCTCGTCGGGAAGCCGAAGAGCGAGATCGGGATCGAGAGCGGGAGATACGTGAACGAGAACAGCGGGAGCGCGATCGTCAGAGAAGAGAGCGTGAAGAGCGCGAACGTAAAGAGAAAGAGGAGAAACTGAAACGTGAACAACAGGAGCGTGAGAGAGAACGTGAGCGGGAACGGGAACGGGAACGTAAAGAGCGCGAACGACGTGAAATAGAACGACGAGAAATTGAACGCGAACGAATGCTACAGCAACAGCGGATTAACGACAGTAACAAACAGGCTGCAGTTGCCTCCTCTTCGTCCACACCTCGAGATCGCTCACCTCACCGTATTATTGGTGAGCTGAATACAGAAATGCGTATTAAGGAAGAGCATACCCGAACAAAGGAGGAGCAAGACTCTCTGCTTATGCGTGTATCAGCAGCTGCAAGTGTCGGAGATCCACGATATCATCCACCATCATTAGTGGCGGTTCAATCAAATGCAGCAGTGGCCGCTGCACATCATCATGCAAATTTCTTAGTAGCTGGTCGACATGGATTACCTCCACCAACATCACATATTTCCCGTAATATAATTCCATCCTCAATGGGTATCAGTGGACCACTAACACATTTTGGTCCACCTGGACCACCCCCTTGGGGTATTGATCCATATCGTGATCCTTATGCACCTATTCTGCGATACAACCCCATAATGGAAGCTGCTTTTCGCCATGAAGCAGAAGAACGTCAGAAAGCTCTCAACATTTATGCAGCACAATCAGCAGCGCATCTGCGAGGTAAGGAACCGAGCCCCATACCGCCGCCATCAGTAGGCCATTTGTGCCCTCCTGCTACACATCTTCGAATGCAGTCAGCTGGTGTGAATATTATTGCTTCCTCAAGTGCATCTTCGCAAAATCCACAAGCACAATTGAATACAATTGGAATTGGGAAGGGGCCGCAACCACCTACTATGAATTTGGCAGTACAACACATGATATCAGGTGAACCTTTGATACATTCATCCGTTACATCAAAAAAAGATGCAGAACTCAGTATGAGTATAGCGGTAACTGCGTCCGGAACAAATGTTAGCCATAGCAGTGTACCTGGAAGTATAATAGGTATACCGCCAGCGTCGCCAGTAACGCCAAGTCGATGATAACCTTCAATCAATCATAAAAGGTTATTTCAAGCATTAATTTTTTAGAATTTCAACCAATTCCTCCAATACAATTTTAAAAAATATTTGTATTCGTTTTCTGTACCAAGATAGTAAGCGTAACACCTTTGTTTTATACAAAATGAAACTCAATATGTATTAACTTGGATTCAATATGGCGGAGTAACATTATAAAATAAAAAATTAATATATATATTTTTTTTTTCAAACACGATAGGGTATAAATATAAACTGCTACGCAACGGCTTCAAGCAGAAGGTAGACTTTCACTCATCTTGCCTTTTTATACCCTGAACCCATTGAAAATGGGAATTCAGGGTATAATGGTTTTGTGAAAATGTATGTAACAGGCAGAAGGAGACGTCGCAGACCCCATAAAGTATATATATTCTTGATCAGCATAAAAAAATAAGTTGATCTAGCCCTGTCCGTCTGTCCGTCCGTCCGTCCGTCTGTATGAACGTCGAGATTTCGGAAACTACAAAAGCTAGAGAGCTGAAATTTCACATGAACACTCGTATGTTAGCTACGCAATACGAGTTTATTTTGTTTTTTCGATAACTCATCCCATTTCCAAATTATCGATAAAAAAATTTGTTTACATTTTTTAGGTTTTTAGGGTAGTATAACTTCTACACCGTTTCAGCTAGAGACTTCAACTTTATATATTTAGATAGATATTATAAATGCGCAGATTTTGTAGTTTTCAGATTTTGGATGCCACGCCCCCTTCGGCTTCAATTTAAAAAAAAAAAAAGCATTTCAAATACTAGAGACTTGTAATTTTGCAAATGGATTGATTTAGATACTCTTAATCTACTCTGAAAATTGCATGAAGATCGTCCATCTAGAAATGGAGTTAGAAGCGTCCAAAGTTCAGCCCAACCCACCCCCAAGCCACGGCAGCAACTGCGCAGTTAGCAGAGCGCGTGCTTATAAGTGCGTAAAGAAGAAGAGTATCACTTTTTTGCAGGGTTCAGGGTATCTCGTAGTCGAGCCGTCTCGACTAGAGCCTTCTTACTTGTTAATTATGTGCACTTTTAGTTCTCGCAACTAGTTGCTTCCCATGAACGTCTACCCATACCCATACCCATACTGATAAATTGCACATATGTATGTGCTAACATATACAAAAAGTACTTTAGGCTTATAAATTCACTGAATATATTAATTTGAATTAAGTTTTAAATTTTCATATGCTGCTTAGTACATTTTTAAAATTTATTTGATGGGACATTAAAGTTACACATACTTATGAGGACATAAATATACTCAAATGTACATAAATACACATGCACAAATATCTAGTAATATAAAATATAAAAATTCATTAATTCGATTAAACGATAATCTAGAAACTGGTGGTATCCGACTATACCATTCCAATCGTGCATTATCTTTTTAAAGACTAAATGTATGCCGGTAATGTATATAACTTTGAAGAAACTATAAGAGAGACATTGCTATTTACTGAGATTATGTGATTTATTTTCCACATAAAGACAAAAACGTAGTAGTTTCGTAACTTATGTCATGTCGTATATATGTCATGCTATTTTTCTTTGCAAACGTCAATAATTTAATAAAATGTAAATCAAACTTTTAACATATTTTCAAATAGCCAAAAAAAAATTAATAATAATAATAATTATAATAATAACTTATTATCTTAAATAAGTTAAATGTAAGACGTGTCTTTAAAGTACGTTATCAATAAGATGAATAGATAGATAGTTCAAAATCATTGTATAGACTCTACAATAAATTAATAAAAATAATTGTTTAACTGATTTGAAGAATTTTATCAACAGGCGGCAAGAAATATTTTGAATATAGCGGTTTTGTAACTGTCGCATGGACTTTGAACTCGTTTTCATTAACATTAATTACAACATAGTTAAATCATTAAAAAATGGTATATGTTCAAATTTTTTACAACTAACATTAAATTAAATACAAAATACCTAATAGGATGTTTAAATATTCTTGAAAGAACTTATAATTACAACAGCTCAATTAAATTCATGGCAATAGGTAGCTTTCAGCAAAGTTAAAGTTTGCTGGAAAAAACCGGGTCTCAATCGTTATAATAACAGAACAGAAATGATACAAGTATTTCGTAAGTTTGTTAATAAATTACTCTTAGGATACAAACGACCAACACGGCCATTTTTATACTCTGTTCCCTTAAAAAGGGGAAAAAGAGTATATTGGGTTTGTGCAATGTCCGTCTTGCTGTCCGTCCATCTGTCCGTATGAACGCAATAATTTTCGGCGCTATTAGAGCTAGAGACTTAATTTTAAACATAAACTCATATATGCTCCGCCCACTAGGGGCGTGGCAAATCAGAAAACTCTTCCGCCCATAGTTAAGTTATCAACTAGATGATGAGCTAAAGAGTTGCAATTTGAAATGCATACTCGGGGTGACAACCCAAGTTCAAAAAGCTATACGTATCTTCTACACCGTATCTTCTACACCGTATCTTCTACACCGTTAAAGCTAGAACGCTGAAATTATGCATGTGAGTTAATGTTATGATTCTAAAAAGATCGATCAAAAAGTTATATGTCTACGCCCATTGGGGGCGTGGCAAATCGGACCTGAATATATAGTGATTTTTCAAATTGTGCTATATTTTGAACACTATTGACACTAGAGAATTGAAATTTTGTGAGTATACTCGGGTTGACAACCCAAGACCAATAATATCGATGACCTAAAAATAATTTTCAGCATCTTTGGGGGCGTGGCATATCGAAAAATACCCTGTAATTTTCGCATCTTTGGAATGTAAGCAACCAAATGTTGCAGTCATGTTAGCCTCGGCTCTTTCTAAGAACTGGCAAAAAATTATCCGTCTACGCCCACTGGAGGGCAAAGAATCGGCAAAGAAGTTTGTGGTGGCTAACTGCATAATTCATGCATATAATAGCTTAGTAGCAATTGCTAAGATGGCAAAAAGCATTTTAACATAAATATAATAGTATTAATGAATTTAAAAAATAAAATTTACAAGTTTTCGATTAATAAATAAAAAGTTTCCAGCGGGATTCGAACCCAGGTCTTTTGAAACTAACATGTAATCGTTAGCTAAACCTAAATAAATTCAGAGCTGATCAGCTGACAAATAAAACAATACGATCGCAATATGCAATCGCATGCATAAAAAGCGCCAATGCCCTGATATGAACTTCGTTAACTAAAACCAATTAGGACATTGCTAGAGCGTCTTTTGCCAAAACTAAAGTAACGATCGAAAAATTCCCAATTCAGTCACAATTCTTAGAATATTCTGACATGCAAACTTTTGTATGAATACATACAAAATTGTGTGTATACTCGTACATGTGTACATGTGTAAATCTGTATGTATGTATAGGAAAAACGTTTGTTGCTTGCCATGTACGTTTGCTAATTACCGAAACATTTCGTTAATTAAATGTTTATTAAATAAATAAAATGCACCTATGGAAACAGAGTATTTCGCAGTTAGTTTCGCCTAACTGCAACGTTCTTACTTGTTGTACTCTGAACCCAATGAAAATGGAAATTCAGGGCAAATTGGTTTTGTGAAAATGTATGTAGCAGGCAGAAGGAGACGTCGCATACCCCAAAGTATATACATATATATTATTAATCAACAAAAAAAAAAATAGTTGATATAGCCGTCTGTCCGTATGAACGTCGAGATTTCGGTAACTACAAAATCTAGAGAGCTGAAATATACTCTGAATATACTCTAAATATACTCTGAAAATTTCATTCAGATCGTCCGTTTAGAAATGGAGTTATAAGCGTCCAAAGTTCAGCCCAACCCACCCCCAAGCCACGGCAGCAAATGCAGTTAGCAGAGCGCGCACTTATAAGTGCGTAAAGAGGAAGAGTATCAATTTTTTTGCAGGGTTCAAGGTATCTCGTAGTCGAGCCGTCTCGTCTAGAGCCTTCTTACTTGTTTATTTTATCAATTTTAATTGCCTGGAGCATAATTCTCCTTAGCAGCTTAGCCAAATCCAAATGGAAGCGCTTTCATCGCGGGATATTGCCGTAAGTGCTCAATTTTAAATTTAATTTACCTCACTTCCTATTTTGTGTATCAGCGTTTGTTTTGCTACACTAAAGAATAATGCTCTAATCTTTTCTTCTTTACTATCATTCTATTTTCTTATTCTAGTATCCCAAGTCTATCATTTCTGTGCTGGCTTATTCTACAAAACAGCTGACAGCATAGTTAAAAGCTCACAAAAGCTCTATTATTTCACCTCTCTTAACTTTCATTACTAACCCAAAAACAATGTATCGATATATTATTTCTATTTGTATTAAACTTTTAATCTAAAATGAATATTTGATAAGTTTAATCTTTTTGGGGCCATGCGACGTAACTGGGTAGAAGTTTATTAGTTCCTCAAGCTGGAATGGGATCGCTAAAAATTCATGTCTGGTTGTTAGCGATCATGGTAGGGATGGGCAATATCGGGGCAATATTGGGCAATTTCTTTCTTTCTTTCTATCCTTTCTTGCTATCTAATTCGAACAGTGACCATCGAAAGTAGGCACGCGATTTTATTCTAATAAATAATGTGTGGCAGCACCTGGAGTTGCAGCTCCCCTTTTGTACCCCTCCCTCTTCCCGACTATCCTGGGCCGGATCCAGTGCGTGCCCTGCCCACGAGTATACAACACTCTCATCCGTCTGTCTGCCCTATGTAACTCGTTACATTAGTTTACACAAAAATTGAAGACGAACATTTCACTTAACAGTTAATACGTTAACATTGATTTGACGAACACGATTGACAATAAAACTACACACATACATATATACCTCTCCATTATTAATACATTCATATAATTTTTTGTAGCTCATTTGTCTGCAAGAGCTTTTTGCAAACCATGAATACGTTTCCGCTATAAGAAATTCCAAAAAGTATACTTCTTTATACGTCTTAAAAAATACATTCAAATACATGTAGGATATTAAAAATACAAAAAGGAAAGTAAAATTAAAATAGGCAAGATTTAAAGCTATATGCATTTTCATAATTTTTAAAGCATTTCCGTTTTCAAATATGCTAGATATAGCATTAAATATGCTAAAATGGCAACACTGCCTGTGACGTCACACGGGGTCTGTTAGTTAACATCAAAAGTAACGGAACTGCTCTTTGCATAACCCACGATTGAGTAACACTACCCTGCTAGCATTTTTGATGTTAACAGAGCATAAATGACTCTTTTATGAATCGCGCACTGATCGAAAATAGTCATATATGCGCTCATTTTCTGATCATAAATGACTCCCCCGTCGGGGGAAAATGGTACCCTAGCCGCGACTCTTCTAGATGCGTCGCTTATGACTCGTCTTTTTAATCACTTATGACTCTTTTTCGAGTCATCATTTAATCATAAAAGAGTCTTCCTCGAGTCATCTTTCAATCAGTTTTGACTGTTTTTCGAGTCATAATTTAATCGTATATGACTCTTTCTCGAGTCTTATTCCCAATAATGGGCAATGAAAAAATCATTTTATTTTTAAATTCATTAAATTTTAGTTTTTTATTTGCAAATATAATCTTAAACTAATTTTTACATTAAAAACTAAACAAAATAATCAAAGTTAGTTCAAACAAGTAAGAAGGCTCTAGTCGAGACGGCTCGACTACGAGATACCCTGAACCCTGTAAAGAAAATGATACTCTTCTTCTTTACGCACTTATAAGCGCGCGCTCTGCTAACTGCGCAGTTGCTGCTGAGGCTTGGGGGTGGGTTGGGCTGAACTTTGGACGCTTATAACTCCATTTCTAGATGCATGATCTTCATGAAATTTTAAGAGTAGATTAAGAGTATCTATATCTATCTATTTGCCAAATTGCAAGTCTTTAGTATTTGAAATGCGTTTTTTGCAAATTGTGGGCGAAGGGGGCGTGGCATCAAAAATCTGAAAACTACAAAATCTGCGTATTCATAATATCTATCTAAATATATAAAGGTGAAGTCTCTGGCTGAAATGATGTAGAAGTTATACTACCCTAAAAACCTAAAAAATGGAAACGAATTTTCGATTTTTTATCGAAAATTTGAAAATGGGATGAGTTATCGAAAAAACAAAATAAACTTGTATTGCGTAGCTAACATACGAGTGTTCATGTGAAATTTCAGCTCTCTAGCTTTTGTAGTTTCCGAAATCTCGACGTTCATACAGACGGACAGACGGACAGACGGACAGACGGACGGACGGACAGACGGACAGACGGACGGACGGACAGACGGACAGACGGACAGACGGACGGACGGACGGACAGACGGACAGGGCTAGATCAACCTTTTTTTTTATGCTGATCAAGAATATATATACTTTATGGGGTCTGCGACGTCTCCTTCTGCCTGTTACATACATTTTCACAAAACCATTATACCCTGAATTCCCATTTTCAATGGGTTCAGGGTATAAAAATATTCAAAGGAATATATATATATATATATATATATATATATATATATATATATATATATATATATATATACATATTTATATTAAATTGTATATATAGCTTATTATATATAGCTTAATTTAATTTAGTTTTTACATTATAAAATAAAAAATAATCAGGTAAAGAAATTAATTCAAATATTGATATCTTTGTCGGTGCATTTGAACTTCATATGAGTGATATCTAAAAGTATTAAAACGTGAAATGTTTATATATTACAAAAGTTTTTTAAAAGAATACATACTTTTTAGAACTGTGAAAATGTAACACCTTTCGCATTATCTTTATTTACCTATGTATATATTTATTATTATATTTATTGATTTTAAGCACAGCTTGCATTCACGTCGTTTCACGTTTACACTTCAAGATTTCACATTTACAAATGACAAAATTTGCACGTTTCGACATGTGCTTATTAAAAGTACTGTTTAGTTAAGATCCGTTAGATTCCATTCCAGAGAGCAGAATATGTTTGCATAGCAACGGTGCAATGATCATATTCTAATCATTTGCATGCTCAATTGGCGATCGCTTTACATTTTGTTTTTGTATTCTCAACCAATCATATTTTGAGCATATGGAAGAGTCATTTACGAGTCTTCTTTCGATCGCGCATGAGATTAATCATTTTTGAATCATCAAGGGGACTCAAAAAAGACTCCTCAAGACGATTTCTGTTAAAACAGTCTTCCAAATGCTTGCTGGGTAGGTTATGCAAAGCGGTCTGTTAAGTTAACAGTGAAACGTCACACGGGGTCTGCCGCGCTTAAATTTGTATGAAAATTAGGCAATTTCGGCACTGTTAACTATCTTAAAACTAGTATACTTAACCACTAACCATACAACACATAGACTGGACAAGTAGAACAAACTTTTTTCACGCACAAAAATATGAGCGAATCGCCATACAACTTCGTATTTGTTCGGTTTGGGCAATTCGAGCTCGGGCAGCAATTGCAGGGACCAACATTTGCAGTTTGTTATTCTTGTGGACCTCGGCCTTAGAATTGTGGGAACGGTCTTAAATTTGTTCGGCCTTGTAGACTGTCAAATTTACTTGCCCCATGCCTATGGCATGTATGTTTATTAATATGTATTGACAATGTCAGAATACACCATGTACTCATTATTGCCAAAATGACTGCTACAAGTCGTAGAGGCTCATTTGACAGTAACTCTACAATTCAAACCATACAAAATAGACAAACTACTGAATAACGCAGGTAGCAAGAATGCAAACTGCAAGTGTTGGGCCCTGCAATTGCTACAGGCAGCAAAAGTTTCGCACACAGTCACATTAATGCTCATACATGTAGCAAGACACAGTAAATGTGTGTGTACATGCTCATCGCGAAAAAGTAATGCTTATGCACATCAGCGCTTTCATACCCTTCCCAAAAATCTTTACGAAAACACTAAAATTTTGCATGAGCATGGGAAAGCCGTTTAAGAGTTCGGCATACTCTTACTAAGAATGGCAGACGGGATCATCGCGAATTGCCACTCGCGAACAAATTTAAATTTTTGTGGGCAACTGGCTTGTGCTCGCAAAGAGTGAGATAGAGAGAGAAAAAAGAGAGAGGGAGAGTAAAGTAAAATATCGCATAGAAAGTGCTCATATGAAAATATGACCATCCCGGTCGACCGCTGGCAGCGCAATGAATTTGTCGTTTCATATTTTGACTGCCCGAGCTCGAATTGCCCAAACCGAACAAATACGAAGTTGTGCGGCGATTCGCTCATATTTTTGTGCGTGAAAAAAGTTTGTTCTACTTGTCCAGTCTATGTGTTGTATGGTTAGTGACTTAACTAAGGCGATTCAAGTTGCGAATTTTCAGCTCTATATAGATTGACGAATCTGACAATATAAGGGTTTTTGAAATTTTGTATTCTAAGCCGTTTCCTTGGCAGTTATTGCTGGCGGTAATTCGATTAACCGCCAATATCTTCGTCTTATATGATTTAAACTTTATTTTAAATGAGTTTTTATTACAAGAGTAACTAGTATTAACATATACTAATCGTTTCCCATTAATCGCCATCATTATATCTATCATATTCATTCATCAGATTAGAAATCTGTTGGCCAATGATTGGGTGCGGCATTGTTAGCTTCTACCAAGATTTCTGATGGCTGGTTCAGCCAGATTATCTGTTTCTTTATGTTTGACTACTTATACTCTCAGTCCTTTTTGGGTTTCTTAATTAATACATACATTTTATTTCGGTCTTTGGCCTTTTTTTCTTTACATGGAAGCAGCTATGCGCAGCAGCTTACCTGATATGACTTCGACGTGTTCTCTATTTGAATATTGAATTATATGAATATTTATGAACAATACTAATGGCGAAAATTAAAAAAATCATGCGTTTTGGTCATTTTTTCGGACGTAGTACCCATTTAGGAAGTCCTTTTGCTGCTGCCAGAAGGCCTCACAGTTTCTTCCATTATCTAATAAGTTTTCGTAATTTACGTAAATAAAAGCAAGGATTGATCATTTTTATGGTTCTTACTATTCGAATTCGTTGCAAAACAACTTATTTTGGTTACTTATGAGTACTTGGAGAATCTTTGCCCCAGTGCCCGCCAAGTATCCAATTGAATAACATAGCCCACTTAGGACCGTGTGACGTCACACGGGGTCTGTTAGTTAACATCAAAAGTAACGGAACATCAAACACTACTCGTAGTTTAGTGGATGCGCTGTGCGGTCTTCGCACGCATTGATACGGGATGAAATAATGCAGCTCTCTCGGAATTTGATTGTCGGTTGGGTTCATGTGACCCAAAGCCAAGTACTCTTTCATAGAGTCAGTGTACATTGTCCGAATGTCTTCTTGCTTGCTCATTCTTCTTTCCAAGGCCCGCAAACGTCGCCTGGCTGTGTCATAAGACGTACCAAGCTTGATTTGAATGGGAACGACACTCTGATCCGACCTGAGGAGGTTTGGCAAATGGTCTCTACAAATGACGTCTCGCACAATTGCTGTTCTGGGGTATACAAACTCGTAGTAATTGTATTCGGTTTTTCTTCCAACTGCCAGAATTTACGAACTAAAGGTAAAAACCCGAGCAAATACGAAGTTGAGGGGGTTCTAATGTCAAAAAATAAGTGTGCACATTAACTTGTTCCAGTCGTCCAGTCTATGTGTTGTATGGTTAGTGCCTGAACCCATTCCAAATGGTAATTCAGGGTATAATGGTTTTGTGAAAATGTATGTACAGGCAGAAGGAGACGTCGCAAATCCCATAAAGTATATATATATTGATCAGCATAAAAAATAAGTTGATCTAGCCCTGTCCGTCTGTCCGTATGAACGTCGAACATGAATATTCGTATGTTAGTTACGCAGTACGAGTTTATATTGTTTTTTTTCGATAACTCACCCCATTTCCAAATTATCGATGAAAAATCGAAAATTCGTTTCAATTTTTTAGGTTTTTTGGGAATAACTTCTACACCGTTTGAAATTTATATATATAGATAGATATTACGGATACGCAGATTTGGTAATTTTTAGATTTTGGATGCCCCCTCCGCACCAATATGTAAAAAACGCATTTCATATACAAAAGACTTGAAATTTGGCAAATATACACATTTGGATGTTATTAATATATTCTTAAAGTTTCATGAAGATCATCCATCTAGGAATGGAGTTATAAGCGTCTAAAGTATTGCCCAACCCACCCCTAAGCTGCGACAACAACTGCGCAGTTAGAAGAGCGCGCTTACACGTGTGTAAAGAAGAAGAAATTAATTTTTTTTTTTTCAGGGTTCAGGGTATCTCGTAGTCGAGCCGTCTCGACTAGAGCCAACATACAGTCCAACATTGCAACTACTGCCTTTAGAAGGATTGTGTCTGGTCGCTGCCGAGCAGCTAATGCAGCTAATAGTTCATCGACTTTCGTTTGTGTCGTAAAGGACGACATAGAGGTATATTCGATAGTTCGTAAATTCTGGTAGTTGGAAGAAAAACCGAATACAATTACTACGAATTTGTGTACCCCAGAACAGCAACTGTGCGAGAAGTCATTTGTAGAGACCATTTGCCAAACCTCCTCAGGTCGGATCAGAGTGTCGTTCCCATTCAAATCAAGCTTGGTACGTCTTATGACACAGCCAGGCGACGTTTGCGGGCCTTGGAAAGAAGAATGAGCAAGCAAGAAGACATTCGGACAATGTACACTGACTTTATGAAAGAGTACTTGGCTTTGGGTCACATGAACCCAACCGACAATCAAATTCCGAGAGAGCTGCATTATTTCATCCCGTATCAATGCGTGCGAAGACCGCACAGCGCATCCACTAAACTACGAGTAGTGTTTGATGCTTCTAGCGAGTCCTCATCTCAATTGTCGCTGAATGATCTACTCATGGTGGGTCCGACCATCCAGCCGCAGTTATGGGGGTCTTTGCTACGATTTCGACTTCGTTCTTGAGCAGGTATCGCTAAAATGTGCCGTCAAATTGAAATTGACGAGTCCCATCGCAACTCTCAACTTGTTGTGTGGAGGGAATCGCCCACTGATCCGTTACAAATTTTTCGTTAAAATACAGTAACGTATGGGACAGCGACTGCTCCATTCTTAGCAATTCGATATTTAAACAAGTAAGAAGGCTCTAGTCGAGACGGCTCGACTACGAGATACCCTGAACCCTGCAAAAAAAGTGATACTCTTCTTCTTTACGCACTTAGAGGCGCGCGCTCTGCTAACTGCGCAGTTGCTGCCGTGGCTTGGGGGTGGGTTGGGCTGAACTTTGGACGCTTATAACTCCATTTCTAGATGCATGATCTTTATGAAATTTTAAGAGTAGATTAAGAGTATCTATATCTATCTATTTGCTAAATTGCAAGTCTCTAGTATTTGAAATGCGTTTTTTGCAAATTGTGGGCGAGGGGGGCGTGGCATCAAAAATCTGAAAACTTCAAAATCTGCGTATTTATAATATCTATCTAAATATATAAAGTTAAAGTCTCTAGCTCAAACGGTGTAGAAGTTATACCCTAAAAACCTAAAAAATGTAAACGAATTTTCGATTTTTTATCGATAATTTGGAAATGGGATGAGTTATCGAAAAAACAAAATAAACTCGTATTGCGTAGCTAACATACGAGTGTTCATGTGAAATTTCAGCTCTCTCGCTTTTGTAGTTTCCGAAATCTCGACGTTCATACGGACGGACAGACGGACGGATAGACGGACGGACGGACGGACAGACGGACAGGGCTAGATCAACTTATTTTTTTATGCTGATCAAGAATATATATACTTTATGGGGTCTGCGACGTCTCCTTCTGCCTGTTACATACATTTTCACAAAACCATTATACCCTGAATTCCCATTTTCAATGGGTTCAGGGTATAAACATCTACTCATCTAACGGCTGCAAGGTCGTTAGCCCAAGATTTTTATGTTGATAACTTAATGACAGGAGTAGAAAGTTGAGGAATTGTGTTTGTTGCGCCGAGACTTTATAGTAATTTTTGGATTGCATTTGGATTTCCTCTCACAAAATGGTCGCCCAACAGTAAGCAACTCGCAGCACAACCAGCAAGAAATGATATTATCATTGGTCATCAAGAGGACACAAAAACCTTTGAACTAATTTGGAATCGTATGGGTGACATATTTGTTATAGATACTCTATGAATTGCTTAAAAGAGGTACAACCCACCAAACGGTCCGTTCTGTTGTTTGTGGCATGGTTATACGACCCCTTAGGTTTGTTAAGTCCGATCTTAACTCGTGCGAAGGTTCATCTATAAGGAATGTGGTTGCTTAAACTTGTGTGGGATGACCAATTACCTATCCTAATGAGCTAAGAATTTGAGGCAATAACTAGCTGATTCTCAAATTTAAATTCGTTGCATATACCTCGTTACGTTGGCTCACTCAAATCAAAAGGATGCCAAATCCATGGATTTGCCGACGCCTTAACGGGGGCCTATGGTTGTTGTTTATACGTAAGAATGCATTCATCTAGTTTGAATATATTCGTTGCTAATCGCTCGGCAACCATCCAATAGTTGACTACTAATGTATCTTGGTGCCATGTACCGACGGAAGATAATTCAACTCACATTGTCTCGGGGATGTTCAGTTGAGGAGCTTAAAACATCATTAAGGTTTTGCGGACCACGCTTTTTAAAGCTTTCTGACACATTGTAGCCACCCAATTCACAACTCACATTATCGAAAGAATTATAGCTGCTAGAGAAGCATAGAACTGCAATTACTATGATCGCAGTCGCTGAGGTACCAAATGCCATCGTACAGCTTATTGAAGCAACTTCTTCATTTTCTAAATTAATGGAGCATAAGCACGCGCTCTGCTAACTGCGCAGTTGCTGCCGTGGCTTGGGGGTGGGTTGGGCTGAACTTTGGACGCTTATAACTCCATTTCTAGATGGACGATCTTCATGCAATTTTTAGAGTAGATTAAGAGTATCTAAATCAATCCATTTGCAATTACAAATTACAAGTCTCTAGTATTTGAAATGCGTTTTTTTTTTCAAATTGAAGGCGAAGGGGGCGTGGCATCCAAAATCTGAAAAAAAAACTACAAAATCTGCGTATCCTTAATATCTATTTAAATATATAAAGTTGTAGTCTTTAGCTAAAACGGTGTAGAAGTTATACCAAAAAAACCTAAAAAATGGAAACGAATTTTCGATTTTTTATCGATAATTTGGAAATGGGATGAGTTATCGAAAAAACAAAATAAACTCGTACTGTGTAGCTAACATACGAGTGTTCATGTGACAACGCTCATACAGACGGACAGACGGACGGGCGGACAGACGGACGGACAGACGGACAGCGCTGGATCAACTTATTTTTTTATGCTGATCAAGAATATATATACTTTATGGGGTCTGCGACGTCTCCTTCTGCCCGTTACATACATTTTCACAAAACCATTATACCCTGAATTCCCATTTTCAATGGGTTCAGGGTAAAACAAGAAAGTCATATTTCACTGATTGCTAAAGTTTCTGAGTTAAGATTTTTGAAGTCATATTCGTAATTCAACACATTGAATTCTTCGATGAAATAAAGAACCTAAAGAAATCATTCGTTTTGCAACCGGTATTGCAAAAACGGACACCGTTGAGATCAGCGGAGTGGACTTTTGTGGTTCAATACTGGTTTCATTAGGAATTCATGACAAATCGCCAGTGAAAATGTATATTGCCGAAATTGTTTATTATACCCTGAACCCATTGAAAATGGGAATTCAGGGTATAATGGTTTTGTGAAAATGTATGTATGTAACAGGCAGAAGGAGACGTCGCAGACCCCATAAAGTATATATATTCTTGATCAGCATCGAAAAATAAGTTGATCTAGCCCTGTCCGTCTGTCCGTCCGTCCGTCCGTATGAACGTCGAGATTTCGGAAACTACAAAAGCTAGAGAGGTGACATTTCACATGAACACTCGTATGTTAGCTACGCAATACGAGTTTATTTTGCTTTTTCGATAACTCGTCCCATTTCCAAATTATCGATAAAAATCGAAAATGAATTTCCATTTTTTAGGTTTTTTTTTTTTGTATAACTTCTACACCGTTTTAGCTCGAGACTTTAACTTTATATATTTAGATAGATATTATAGATACGCAGATTTTGTAGTTCAGATTTTGGATGCCACGCCCTTCCGCCCTCAATTTGGAAAAAACGCATTTCAAATACTAGAGACTTGCAATTTTGCAAATAGATAGATTTAGATACTCGTAATCTACTCTGAAAATTGCATGAAGATCGTCCATCTAGAAATGGAGGTATAAGCGTCCAAAGTTCAGCCTAACCCACTCCCAAACCACAGCAGCTACTGCGCAGTTAGCAGAGCGCGCGCTCATAAGTGTGTAAAGAGGAAGAGTATCACTTTTTTTGGCAAGGTTCAGGGTATCTCCTAGTCGAGCCGTCTCGACTAGAGCCTTCTTACTTGTTATTACTTGCTGCGTTGGTTGTTGCAGCTAAGGGATGACATGTTTATTACTTGGCTTCAAATAACGCGCAGGTTATCGACGAATGCCTATTTTTAATATATTTATTTTGTATGTGCCATGTTCATGCCTGAACATACTGCCAGGAGCCTAAAATTTGTGACTGGGAAATTTTAATTTTTTGTTTGTTTGGTAACGCGCAGGTTATCCAGTAATGTTTAATTTTTATTTAACTTTTTAATGTTTATTTAACTTCTGGCTGTAAATTTTAAATTTGTAGTATTTTAATTTTTGTTTATATGTTCCGATCCACTTTTTGGGAATACGGATTTACCGGCACAATAACACAAATCGGCTTTGATTTGTGCCACATGTTCACGCTTGAACATACTGCAAGGGGGCCCAGAATTTTTGTGTTTTTGATAGCACAGGTTATCAGGTATTTTGTAAATTTGGATTCAAAATTATATAGGACCAGGAAAAGCTATAGCTTTTAATCGTTTCTTTACATTACATTTTCTTATTGCATATATAACTAATATTATAATAATTATGATGCTTAATATCATAGATGATTCAGTTCAGTTCAGTTCAATATATAATTTATTTCCAAATTATTTTTATAAATGTCTGTGCAGCTGAGATATAATGTCATCATATAAATTAATTTGAACATTGTATGAAATATTTAGATGGTAAAGGAAAAATGGATGAAAACCTTTAGTTACGTCTTAAATAATAACTTAAAACTAGAAGGGAAGGCACCTTTGGCAATTTACTATATTGAAATAGTAGGTCAAGGGCCCTATTGACCCGTACTTTGGGTTAAATATGATTTTCTAATTATGAATTTGGCTTTTGAGAGAGTGATGAGCTCATCAATCGTTTTGACATTCGCTATTTTATGCAGTGATATGGTTCTGTGATATCGTAGTAGATTGAAGATCATTTTTAATGTTTTATTTTGAGCAACTTGGAGTTTTCTCAAATTTGTTAATGCCGAAATATTCCATATTTCAGCTCCGTACATTATCATTGGAAGTATAATAGATTTATAAATTGTTAACTTATTTTTAGTTGAGAGTTTAGAATGACGGTTTATGAAAGGGTAAAGAATACAAATAGTTTTGGTAATTTTGTCTATGATGTTGCTTATATGGGCACTAAATAATAGTTTTTTGTCTAATCTAATTCCTAAATATTTAACAGATTCCTCCCATGAAATTTTAATTCCGTTTAGTTCAAGATCTAATGTAGGTAGGAAACACGACTTTCGTTTTTTGGTAAGAAATAGAGCTTTGGTCTTGTTGGCATTAAGTTTAGTTTTCCACCTATAAAAGCATTCATATAAACAGTTTAGAGAGTGTTGCAGATTATTGTGAATATCCGAGAAATGTGCACCAGAAGAATATATTATAGTGTCATCGGCAAAGAATAAAGCTTTGGATCTTAACGTCCTGGGGAAGTCAAAAGTGTAAATATTGTATAAGATAGGACCGAGGACAGAACCTTGAAGGACTCCTGTGCAGATGGATTTTTTGGCAGATATAGTTTCAATTAAATATACGCAGAAATGTCTATCAGTCAGAAAACTTTTAATTATATGGGTCAGGTAAGCTGGAGTGTTACAAGCTCTCAGTTTGTGGATAAGACCATCTGCCAAACAGTGTCAAAGGCAGCTTCGACATCCATAATTACCAAACCAACGGATTTCTTTTCAGCTAATTTGGCTTTGACAAAGTTTGTCAAATTTTCCAAAGGAAAGATGCAGTTATGGAACGCTCTGAATCCATATTGTATTGGAGGTAGAATATTATTAGCTTCCAGGTCAGTGTTTAATCTGACCTTGATCAGGCGTTCAAATATTTTCGATAAACCACAAAGAAGGCTAATCGGACGATAGCTCAAGGGAGAACTAGGAGGTTTACCTGGTTTTCCAATTGGAATTATCTTGGCAGTTTTCCATACATGAGGAAAATAACTGATTTTTAAACAATTATTATAAAGCAGTGTAATAAATTCGACTGCATTTTCCAACAAATTTTTAAGACAAATATTAGGTATTTTGTCTGATCCGGGGGATTTTTTGCTTTTAAGTGACTTTATTATACTTTTAACTTCTAAAGTTGAAACAATGGGAGGGATGTTGTGATTATATAGTTCCTGCTTTATCACTCTATTTAAGTGGCTCATTCTAGCTTTATAGATTGGCAGTCTGGTTCTGATCCATTGTCTATGGACAGCATTCCTGGTTACAATGATGTCTGTTATTCTAGCTGGAAGTTTTCGGGTTTGTAGCTTGACTTGTTTTCTAGGAGTGCAGTGCTCAATTGCCTGAGTAATTTTTTGTGTAATGGTCTTAGTCATACTGTCAATTATTTCTCTATTTGGGACGATGATTCTAAGAGCATTTAGGTCAGGTTTGATTGTTTTAGAAAGAGTACGTTTAAACTTTCCCCAGTTACGCCTAGAATATAGTGTGAATAGCTAATTTGCAGATAATTGGCAAATGATCAGATGAGATCATTGAGTACTTTGGGACGAGAGAGCTTTCTGGGTTGGTTTGTCAGAAAAAGATCAAGAATGGATGGCTTTCCTTTGTAGCTTGGAGGTATGTAAGTAGGATCACTGGGGTGGAGTAAATTGAAATTGGCCAATGTAGAGAGGTCATAAAGGGTATTGCAGAAAGAAATTGCTCGAGCGCAGTTCCCATGTCTGTTTCTGCAGTTTAGACCCCCTCCTACAATAAAGTTGTCATTTTTACGGGAAAACTTTAGTAGATCTGCTTTAAACATATCTTTAGCGTGTTTAGTTACATTTTGAGTGTTGCATTGGCTGATTAGGCACTTGGCTGATTAGGCACTTGGCTGATATACCAGGAAAATATGCTGCATAGATTTGGATAGATGTTTGGGGGTTAAGACAAACCTTGATTCCAATATTTTCAATTACGTGCGTATCAATTCTCTGAATCTGAATGTGCTTAATCGATTTTTTAACTAAGATTGCTACACCCCCACCTCTATTAGCTAATCGATCATTTCTATAGACCAAGTATTTAGGAATAAAGAATCTATTATTTTGCGTCAGCCATGATTTCGAAGGGAAGTTGTTGGATGCTTATCAATTTGAAGGACATTTTCTCTTGTCATTAACGGCTGGGCGTAATTGCTTATTTTATTATTATTGTTGATTTTACCATGTTTCGATCTTTTCACTAAGAGCGACTGGTAGGAAAATCGGCAAGGACAGTTGGCATCCGTTCAGGTATGATTACCTTTGCAATTTGCACACGACACAGCCGTCTTTTTATACCCTGAACCCATTGAAAATGGGAATTCAGGGTATAATGGTTTTGTGAAATGTATGTAACAGGCAGAAGGAGACGTCGCAGACCCTATAAAGTATATATATTCTTGATCAGCATAAAAAAATAAGTTGATTGAGCCCTGTCCGTCTGTCCGTCCGTCCGTCCGTCCGTCCGTCCGTCCGTCCGTCCGTCCGTATGAACGTCGAGATTTCCGAAACTACAAAAGCTAGAAAGCTGAACATGAACACTCGTATGTTACTTACGCAATACGAGTTTATTTTGTTTTTTCGATAACTCGTCCCATTTCCAAATTATCGATAAAAAATCGAAAATTCGATTCAATTTTTTAGGTTTTTTGGGTATAACTACTACACCGTTTAAGCTAAAGACTTAAACTTTATATATTTAGATAGATATTATGGATACGCAGATTTTGTAGTTTTCAGATTTTGGATGCCACGCCCCCTTCGCCCACAATTTTGAAAAAACGCATTTCAAATACTAGAGACTTGCAATTTGGCACAAAGAAAGATTCATATATCCTTAATCTACTCTGAAAATTTTATGAAGATCGTCCATCTAGAAATGGAGTTATAAGCGTCCAAAGTTCAGCCCAACCCACCCCCAAGCCACGGCAGCAACTGCGCAGTTAGCAGAGCGCGCGCTTATAAGTGCGTAAAGAAGAAGAGTATCACTTTTTTTGCAGGGTTCAGGGTATCTCGTAGTCGAGCCGTCTCGACTAGAGCCTTCTTACTTGTTTGTACATTCAGAGGTTAGATGATTTTCAGCACAGTGCGCGCAAGTGTTTTTTATTGCGCATTGTTTGGCTCTGTGACCATATAATTGGCACTTGTAGCACTGCGTCAATTTGTTATTGGTTTTGGTTTTGTATTCCCAACGTACTTTGGTGTGGTTTACGTGGTTTATAATTCGCACTTATTCTCTCTCAGTTTCATGAGTGTCTTATTGAAGTCATCTTCCGATTTTAAATATATTTTGTGTCCGATTGAATTTGAATTTATAAAATATTCACTTATTAAATTTTTTGCAATAAGATCGTTGACAAACTAAGATGTTTGTTTAATTACAGTTATAGGTGGCATTTTAACAGCAACTCTAGACTCAGGCTCATCATCGATGGCGCTTGTGGTATTTTCATACCCTATAGTCTGTAGTGGACGAAAGTATGTTGAAGTTTTTTCTCTTGATATAAATCAAAACGCAGTTTTGTAAATGTAGGTTGTAACGAACCTTCGGTTATACCCGAGTCTAAGCCGGGCCAGTTTCAGCCGACTGTGCGTTCGTTTCAACAAATTTATTTGTTGAAGCCCTTGCGATATCGAATAATAACACTTTGTGGGTTTGATTTTGTACTTGGTATATTCTCGTTATAATACTTATTATTATTCGGCGATACAACACACTTGTATAGTCGTTTAGCGTTATGTTTGTTCACGCACTCCGGCTGGGCAGACAATTATGGCTCAGTAGCACCAGGATTTGCCGAAGCGCTCCAGCTCACGCCAGGATTTGCACTGTCTACTCCAGCTGTTCGCTCGGCTGTACAGGCTACTCCTACTACTGGACTCGCTCTTGGCACACCTAGGCTCTTATGCGCAAAATTTCTACCTATTCGCACGGCTGCGTGAACCTACACAAATTCTGTGACGAGACTTCTGGGTCCTTATAGGTGTCTGCAGTATCCTCCCAGGATACACTCGCGTTGACTTGTATTTGCCGCCGCAGGCCATGTTCGGCTCTGCAGCGGGGCCTGCCTGCCGCTCGTGCCCATCTAACGGCACAATCGCGTGATCTGGGAGACGCCAGCAGGCCGCCAAATGTCGCGGCAGCTTCGCGTTGACCGAAGTACCGCTGTTGCTATGCAAAAAGACAGCGTCCGTCACTTGGAGCGGTACCTCGGCTAACGGTGCCCTATGACCTGCGGTCGAGCGACGCGAGCCAATTGCTGACACTATAGGAGCGAGAGAGACGGACTATAGTCCGCTCTCTGACCCTTCCAGTCGCGAGGGTTGCTCCTATAGTGTTCGCATCGCTGTGTGGAGCAATATATGCATGCACGTATATGCATATAAACACACAGCAAATACATGTGTTTATATACACTGCATACGTGCATACCTATATTGCTCCTCACACTCCCCTCTTCCTTCGGAAAACACGACCCTCGTGTTTTTGAATTCCGCGCCTCTTTTCCCGTTGCTGCTCCACCTTGCGTTGATCGATGACACGCTGCTCCACAGCATGTCGATCATCGCTGTTGACGCGCTGTTAACAGCGCTGTACTGCTCATCAGCTGGTTTCCGCTCGCTGCTGGCAACTCCGTGCGTTGCTGGTAAGTAACTTTGGCGTTTTAAATTTTCTTCTCTAAATTTTAATTTAAAACTCCAATCCTCCAGCCCGAGTTGGTGCCCTTTTGATGCCCCTGGACCCGATGAGCCTGCCGCCGCCTCTGCCCACGCCGGGCGCCGCTTCAAACACTCCTCTTCGTGATTGCAGGACCCGGTGGCTGCGGCGCAGGTGCGCAGGCCAGATGGCCAATTCTCCCAATTGGCACACCTCGTCCCTTGGCGCTGGAAGCGTTGCTGCTACCTGTTGATGCTTTCCTTGTGCCCTGCAGGACTCCAGGACTTCAGGTATTATCGGCGTCGTTCGCAAACCGGTCGACGGCGGCGCAACAGTGAGAAACGGCAATGGCAACACTCTCCTCGTTTGCACATAGCTCCAGCGGAATCGCTGGCCAATGCACGAGGATTCGCCAGAGCCATTTTCTCCACTCGTCACGCCAGTAGCTGCGACTGGCCGCGTGGCAGGCGCCCACACTCCCCGTCGTCCAACAGCAGCCACTCACCAGTTTGTGCGTGTTGATTTGTTGTTGCCACTCTCCAGTTTGTACGTGTTTTGTTTGTGTTGATTTGCCTTTTGAAATTTCGAAGTGGACGGCGTTCGCGACTGGGGCCGGTGCTCGAAGATTTGGCGTCGGTTGTGCGTATCGGAGCACTCCTCATACGCGCATAGCTCCAGCGGAGTCACTGGCCAATGCGCGAGGATCGGCCGATAGCTCTTCCGACGCCTCAGAACGAACCACCGGTGTGCACCCAGCCGCGTGGCACACGTCCACCGTTTCAACTTCTAAAAGCCAAACAAGCCTTCTGCCTGCATGCTCTTATATAGCCCATGCCGCCGCTCTGCCGACGACGCGGGCATCAGCGTCTAACGGGATGCATTTCGGCCTACTCTAGCATACCCTTCCTGGTTGCTGAATTCCAGGCTACGGTATCGCCCAGATACCGCTGCAATGCATCCCCTTGCCCGCATCCTTATCTGCCCTCTTAAGACAGGCCCAACATATGCCCTTGCAAGCTCTCTCCTGCCTTGCACTGTTGTTGCCTGTGTCATATGCAGTGTAGATGTTGTTGTTGG
The DNA here is from genome assembly GCA_030914335.1 of Drosophila borborema. Classification (NCBI taxonomy): domain Eukaryota; kingdom Metazoa; phylum Arthropoda; class Insecta; order Diptera; family Drosophilidae; genus Drosophila; species Drosophila borborema. The sequence continues at coordinate 43,290 of JAUESP010000080.1, forward strand.
CTGTTTTGCATGTCGTATGCATTTTGTTGTTGGTTGTTTTGCATGCTGGCGCTCTCTTTTCGCTTTCGCTCGCCTCTCTCGAGCTAACGGCGTTTGCTGGGCGTTCGCTCGCCTCTCACTAGCGGCTGGGCTCGCTCGTCTCTCGCGAGGCCCTTGACCTTTTCCGCATGCGTTGCTCTCGCTTGTCCGTAGTCAGCTGTGTATGTTTTTGTTGTCGCGTGCGCTTGCTCGAAGCATACATTGTTGTTGTTTATGTTTATGCTTTTGAGCGTGCGCGTCCAACTCTTGTCAGCTGAGCGTGTTGTTGTTACGTACGTAACAGTGCGCGCGCGATTTAAATTTTGTTGTTGCGCGTCACTTAGTTAAGAGTTTTAACTGTTTGCTTCCCATAAAAGTTTCAATTTTTTCTTCGTTTTAGGTGTTTTAAGAGCAATACCCATCGCGATGTGTGTTGGGTCAAATCATTAATATTTGTTCACATTCAATTTTATACCTATGTATACTTTTATATTTGGGACCACCCTAACTAATTGTCTCTCTTTACATTCTTAAACTCTTCCACTTACACTCATTCGCCTAACTTTAAGCAAGCTGTGCTTGCTCATACGTTTCTGTAATTTAGTCTATAACGAGAACTCGATGAATAAACGTTGCACCTACGATGCGCTGAATTTAATATACGGCTCATTAGTTTAGTAGAATAGCACCCCCATACTCTGAAACTCATGCTGGACTGGAAAACGCTCCTGATCCTACATTTTGGCGCCCAACGTGGGGCAGTGCTATTCAAGTTCAGTGCAACATATTTAGAGTTCTAATTTGGCGTATATACATTCTATACATATGTACATACATATGTCAACGAGAATGTTCCAGCATACAAAGTGTTAACTGTGCATACATGCGCTTTGCCTTGCTATTCTTCGCACCGCCGAGAAACCGTTCATCGCTTTGACTGACTTCGCTGTCGCTCTGTGACCCCCGCTGTCGCTTCACCGAGTCATCTCTTTCGTTCTTCATTCTTCGTTCTTTCGCAGCAACAGCAGCTTATGCTTTGCAATCAACGTCACTTCGCTGCGCCTACGATTCGTAAAGGCAACAACAAGTTGAGTGAAATTCGTCACATGCTTGCTTCTTTTCAACGCTTGATATTATACACTCTCGGTTGAGTGAAACTCATCGCCTGATATTCTGCACGCTCAATCGAGTGAAATTTGACACTTGCATTGTGCGTCGCTTGCATATTATTCTGCACTCTGTGTTTCTAATTGTGGCAGTGAATCTGATCAACACTTATTAAATATATAAATAAAGGAAAAATTAGTTGTTGTTGATCAAACCATGTCTTTGGAGAGTCTTAAAACACAGCGCGCGAATACGCGCCGGAATATTAGCCGCATTCGTAATGTAGTCGATCCCAAACTAAGAGAAGGCAAGTCTGTGCCAAGTCAAGCTGAATTAAAGTGTCGCTTGGAAATTTTGGAAGCCTACTTTAAGCAAGCAATGGTTTTGCAGACTCAAATAGAAAAGGAATGTCCGACCGATACAGGACGAACCGATCTGGAGGAGCTGTATGTAGACATAAAGGTTTGCATAACAGAGCAACTTACGGAAGAGATGCACGAATCAACCTTTGCTGCGGCATCAGGACTGACATTCTCATCGTCTGCCAAGTTGCCCAGACTTACGCTACCCACATTTGATGGCAATTATGCGGACTACAAGAATTTTAGTGCATTATTCAATCAGATGGTGGATCAACAGAACAGCTTGTCAAACATCGAGAAGTTTAATCAGCTGATTAGCTGCTTAAGAGGACCAGCATTGGAAACTATAAAGGCATTTCAGATCACACCTGAAAACTATCGGAAGGCACTTGATCGTTTAAATCAGCGCTACGACAATCCAACATTAGTGTTTTTGTGAGTGTTTTTTCAAGAGTGTGTCAAGGTCAAACAGTCAAGAAATTCGAAGTCTGATTGACAACTCTACAGCATTGTTCAACTCGCTAAGATCACTAGGCAACGAATCACAAATCGCGCAAGCAATGTTAATAGCCATTGTCATGGAAAATATAGATATGGAAACTAAGCGCAAATGGAACGAATCATTGGATTATTCCAAGTTGCCTACGTGGGATTTGTGTGTACAGGTAGTTGAAAGGCATTGCCAATATTTGGAATCATGCGGTAACTCCGAATCGAGCCAGCCTCGAACTTCGACTGCTACCAAACAACGAAGCCAGACAACCACGCGACATGGCTTGTCGTTTAATTGCTCAACTCACTCATGTCCTCTTTGTCTTAGTTCAGAACATCGAGTTTCACGCTGCAGTCGACTTCAGGAGATGTCGATCGCGGAGCGCTATGAAACAGCAAAACGACATGCGCTGTGCCTAAACTGTCTTGGCAAGGGCCATCAGGCAGCCAAGTGTCCATCTACTCAAAGATGTCGATTCTGCTCTAAGCTTCATCACAGCTTACTACATCGAGAGACAGCTACGTTGCCCATCGTCTCTAATTCAAGCAATGTTGTCACACATACACACACCAATCAAACAGAACAAGTCATCTTGGCAACGGCCATCGTCGAGGTCATTGATGCATCTGGAAACTACAGGATCGGCCGTGCGCTATTGGATTCGTGCCAAAGGTCTAACGGCATATGCGAATCGGTAGCATTGGGGATGCACACACATACATTAAGTTTGGCACTTCGGCCACAATCAAGTCACGATTGGAGAATTTCGAGATGCCCATTGATTTCTGCGTGACGTCACACATTGCATATCAGCCGGATTCGGACATCGACATTTCATCTTGGAACATACCCAAGAATACGCCTCCAGCAGATGAGCAGTTCCACAAAACTCGCCATATCGATTTACTTATTGGAACTGAAACATTTTTTGATATTCTTGCAGTGGGACAAATCAAATTGGGTCCCTGTCTTCCTACGCTTCAGAAAACGTTACTCGGATGGATTGTGTCTGGACGTTATGAGGGAACGCAGCGACAGGCACACTGCTACTCGCTCTCACAGGAGGAGTCAATCAACAATAATTTGGAAAGGCTTTGGCAGATTGAAGACTTAAACAAACCAAACGACAAGTTCACACCTGAACAACTGCAGTGCGAACAAATGTTTACTCAAGCTGTACGCCAACAAACAGATGGTAGAATTATCGTTCGGCTACCATTTAAGGATGACCCAAGACATCTAGGATCTTCATACGAGTCAGCTAAGCTGAGATTTAAGTCATTGGAACGGCGCTTAAATCGCAGTCCTCAGCTAAAGGCATCATATGCGGAATTTCTGCGCGAATATGAAGATTTGAATCACATGAGTTTGATAAACTCACCGCGGCTTGACGAGCCACACAATTACATACCACATCATTGCGTCTTTAAGCTAAATAGCACTTCAACGAAGCTCCGAGTTGTCTTTGATGCCTCAAGTCGAACCTCGTCGCAACGATCGCTCAATGACTTGTTAATGGTTGGACCGACCATTCAGACAGAACATACAAATATGCGCTCACTGCCGATGTTGTGAAAATGTTCAGGCAAGTATTAGTGGATTATCGTGACCGCAAATTTCAATACATACTTTGGAGAGAGTCGGTAGATAAACCACTTCAGACGTATGAGCTAAACACAGTGACGTACGGTACGGCAGCAGCCCCATATCTCGCTATTCGCAGTATGACATATTTGGCCGATCTACATATGCAAACACACAAACTTGGAGCACAGGCTATTAACTCATCATTCTATGTGGATGACTTTCTGTGTGGTCATGACACGGCGGAAGGCTTGCAGCAACTCAAGGCAGAGGTCATCGAGATTCTTGGCAAAGGCAAATTTGAACTAGCAAAATGGCATTCGAATCACCCAGACTTTGTCGACAACAGGACTATCAAGGATTTGAATCTAGAAGACGACTCAGTTACAAGCACATTGGGCTTAGCATGGAATCAACATCAAGACATATTGCTATTTGCCTTTCGTCCCAAGTGCTCCATTGACACAATCACCAAGAGGACAATTTTATCTGTAGCATCTTCACTATTTGATCCATTGGGATTGGTAGCGCCGGTCATTGTGACTGCAAAGATCATCCTACAGGAGCTGTGGATACTCAAATTGCAATGGGATGAATCTGTGCCGCAAACACTTTGCCTAGCTTGGAAATCGTTTGCAGCATCGCTTCCGTTATTGGAGTCGCTAGCAATACCTCGAGTCTGTATGCAGTCGAACACCAAGGAATTGCAGTTGCATGGATTTTGTGACGCTTCCATTCGTGCATACGGATGTTGCATCTACGCACGCACAGTTGCAGCGGACGGCAAGGTTCAAGTTCACCTGATCACGTCAAAGTGCAGAGTAGCGCCAACTCGCAAGTTATCGCTACCAAAATTAGAACTAGCTGCTGCCCATTTGTTGGCACAGCTCTACATGAAAATTAAAGGTATTTTCACATTGAAACAATCAACCTATCTGTGGAGCGACTCGTCGATAGTTCTTCATTGGATACGGCAACATTCTGCGACACTATCGACATTTGTTGGAAACCGTGTTTCTGACATACAAGAAGCCACACCGGATTGTCATTGGAGACACGTCCCAACACCTTCAAAACCACCCGATCTGGTTTCGAGGGGGTGTAAACCCATAGAATTGAATGAATCAATCTGGTTTATGGGGCCGGAGTACCTGAAGCAGAGCTCGAACGCTTGGCCAAGGGAGAAACGGCGCGAACCAGATCCGGAGATCATAACACTTGAGATGCGCAAGTCAGCTTTCAAGGTTACGACGGATAGAAACTACCTACTCGACACACTAAGAAACATAAGTTCGCATCTTCGTTGCTTGCGAATTGTTGCATGGATGCGGCGCTTCACACACGTGCTTCGGAAACCCATTGAGCTGTCTACGCCCTCGCTGACACCTCAAGAACTTCAGCGTGCATTTAATTGCATTATTTGGAATCTGCAGCAACAACATTTCGCAGATGAAATTCACGCTTTGCTCAAAAACAGGCAAATATCAAGTCACATAAAATTTCTTAATCCATTTTTACAGATTACAGACGGATACCTACTACTGAAGGTTGGTGGCCGTCTCGAATTGGCAAATGCACCAGACGCTCAGAAACATCCAATCCTACTTCCAAGTAAAGATAATATTATTCGTCACTACATGCAGTTTCTTCATATTCAACACTACCATGCTGCCTCAAAGGCACTTGTTGCACTACTTCGTCTTCAATTCTGGATCGTCAATGCTCGAGACTTGGCTCGCTCTATTGTCAGGAAATACGTGCACTGTGTGCGCTACAAGCCAAAGCTGCAACAGCAACTCATGGGGAACCTGCCTGTCGAGCGATTGACTCCATCGAGACCCTTTGCTCACTGTGGAGTTGACTTTTGTGGACCAGTCAACGTCTACCTTCGCATACAGGGCAAGGCACCTCGTAAGGCCTACATTGCCATATTCGTATGCTTCGGCACCAAGGCAGTACATATCGAGGTGGTATCTGACCTTTCAACGGATGCATTCTTAGCCGCTTTGAGGCGCATGATTGCACGACGTGGATTGCCTGTGGATATATTCTGCGATAACGCTACAAATTTCACCGGAGCAAGCAATCACCTAAAGGATCTTCGGAACTTCTTCTTCAAGCAAGAAAATCAACAGTCAATAATCAGTTTTTGCACAAATGAATTCATAAACTTTCGTTTCATCCCACCCAGAGCACCACACTTTGGCGGCCTCTGGGGGGCGGCAGTAAAAAGCGCAAAGGGACGCTTTGACGCGCAGCCTAATGAACTCTCGCTGCACTTTTGAGGAATTGGCCACAATCACAGCGGAGGTAGAATCCATTCTCAACTCGCGCCCGCTCACCCCACTGTCGTCAGATCCAAGTGACTTGGGTGCTCTGACACCTGGTCACTTCCTAGTTGGAGACTCCTTGCGGGCATTACCTGAACACAACATAGAAGACGAAAGGCTGACATCTTTATCCCGCTGGCGTTTGATAACTGGTATCAAACAATATTTTTGGCGACGCTGCTTGGCAGACTACTTCAACGAGCTGAACGTGCGCTCCAAGTGGACCAAACCAGGGCCCAGTATATCTATCGGTGACATGGTTCTCGTACATGAGGACAACATGCCTTCTCAGAAGGGGATAATGGGTCGCATTGCAGCTACAATTCCTGGACGAGATCAACGAGTACGAGTTGTAGATGTCCGCACCACAAAGGGCATAATCCGGAGACCAATTCACAAACTAGCTTTACTTCCTGTCTCTTGAAAGACTGTGTCATTCAATGGGGCCGGGATGTTGGGTCAAATCATTAATATTTGTTCACATTCAATTTTATACCTATGTATACTTTTATATTTGGGACCACCCTAACTAATTGTCTCTCTTTACATTCTTAAACTCTTCCACTTACACTCATTCGCCTAACTTTAAGCCAGCTGTGCTTGCTCATACGTTTCTGTAATTTAGTCTATAACGAGAACTCGATGAATAAACGTTGCACCTACGATGCGCTGAATTTAATATACGGCTCATTAGTTTAGTAGAATAGCACCCCCATACTCTGAAACTCATGCTGGACTGGAAAACGCTGCTGATCCTACAATGTGTATTCACTCCTTTTTTTTTTTTTTTTTTTAAATTTTTTTTTTAGGCAGCTTGCTCTGCCACGCTATGCGACTCACCCGTCTCGCCTCTCCACGGTTTCAGGTCAGCCACATGCGCGGTCCGGGTCCGTTTTTCGGCACCCGAGTTGATGCTGCAGATGCCCTCCGTATCGCGGTGCCAGCTTCGCTGCGAATCGGTCCGCGGCATTGGACAAGTGCCGTTCTTTCGCCCACATTTTGTCCCCAATAGGCGGCTTTCATTGCCGCCGCCGCAAGTTGAAATGCCGCGCCTGCTCTTGAAACGGTCTTTCCACCTTTTCTAAGAGCTTCTCGGGCCTGTGCACGGCTGCCTGTCGCCGACTGGACTTGTAGCGCTGGCACAGCTCGCACCGCTGCACGTAGCTGCGCACTTCCCGGTACATCCCTGGCCAGTAGTACCTCGCTGCCACCCGAGCAATTGTTTTCCTGCTCCCAAGGTGGCCAGCGGTGGCTGCGTCGTGGCTCGCCTCTAGCACGTGCTTGCGCCGCTCTGTCGGCACACCATCATCTTGGCCGGCTTGGTGCGGGATGTGTCGATATATGTTTCCAGACTCTTCTCTGTAGTCTGGAAACTTGTGTGGAGCTCGGTGCAAGCCCTGGCGCAGATTTCGAAGCCAGCGACATCCTGTCCCAGCTGGCGTCTCCTTGCTCTTGGCCAAGCGGCCTGCATCCTTCTGGGTCGCCTTTAACGGCGTCTCGCGACCCACTTCCTCACTGGCCACAGCCACTGCCAGCTTTGTCCCCCGCTGTCCATCCCACTGTGGATTTCTTGGCTCAAGCCTCAGCGCCAAGCCGCCACATTCCAATGTGGTGCCAATGCCGGCCAAGAAATCCCAGCCCAGCACCAGAGCGTCGATCACTCCTGGCAGAATTAGCAATCTGCACTTGCTGACTACCCAGGCTGACCTTCGTCTCCAGCTGCAAGTCCACTTCACTGCAACTGCCGTTCGCCAGACGTATGCGTCGTCTTGTGGCACGCACCACGCCCACTCCTTGGAGCCTTTCAGCTAGCTTTTCGCTAATAAAGCTGCTAGAGGCTCCTGTGTCGATCGTGGCTTTCTGCTGCCTGGCTCCAATGACCACGATCGCCGTCAGTTGGTGGCCTTCGTCATGTAGGCTGCCTACTAACGCCTGGGGGGCTCCTTGACGCTGCTCCCGCTTGCCCCTGGATGGCGGGTGTCGCTGGTCATTTCCCGACTGGCAACAGGTAATCGTGCGCACGCCTATACGTCCACACTGCCAGCAGAACTCCAGTGCCTTGTTACGGCACTCCAGAGCCCGGTGCCCTTCCTGGCCGCACATCCGGCAAGCCCTGGCAGGATTGGGAATGTGTGTCCTTTGTCCTGGGGCACCAGTCCTTGGCGCTGGACAAGGACTCACCTCCTGGGCTCCTTTACACAGACACTCCTCTTCGTGGCCATTGTCATCCGCCATGACCATCAAACGCGTCTGTGTTGGCCGCTGCAGCCGACGCAACCTCTTGCGGTCTCGCTCCAGCTCCTCAACCTCGTCGGCCAGCTTCATCAGATCCATCCGACTCTGAAACTGATACAGCCGAGCGTAGGCGCGCAGATCAGGGAGGCTGTTGTTGTATATGAGCTTCATCTCATGATCTGGCCCATAACGCAGCGGCCGCATGAGAGTCTGCATCTCCACCATGTACATTTTAAATGGCTCGTCCACCATCTGTTTTCGACGCTTGACCTCGTCCTTGAGATCCTCCAGGTAGTCCCTCGGCAGGAAGAACTCCTGGAAGCTTCTCACAAAGGTACCCCACGTCTTCCAGTGCCTATTGTTGGCCACGTACCATTTTAAAGCTATGCCTTTCAGCAACTCTGGCATCGCTCTTGGGATCAGGTCTAGATCCAGGCCATAGGTGTCTGCCGACCACTCCACCTGCTCCAGGAACTCCAAAGGCTTTGATGTGCCATCGAAGCGGAAGTTCCACTCCCTCACCTGTTTGGCCACCTTTGGGTATTCCTGCTCTGAGCTGCTTGGCCCTCGCGTCCTTATTTCAGGCTGCGGTGTAGACGTGGCTCTCCATGCTCCTTGCTCTGTCTGCTGCAGCCGCGCAGTGGCACTGGTGGATGGCAGAGATAGCCGCGCCGCATTTGGATCTTCTTCGAATTGCTCCTTTCCCACGATGACCGTTGGCACGTCCTCGCTGTTCGAAGGGCAGCGTCCATGCAGTCGCGCCAGCTCGGCGAGCCTGAGAGAATATGGGATTCTTCCCTCATTCGTCTCCACCCACTCACCGAACTGTCTCCGCATCACGTCTAGTGTGCTCGATAGCGTCACTCCGAACTCGTCGCCGTATCGCAGCACATCGTCCTTCTTCAGGTTGTACACCCAAGCTCGCACCATTGTTCACAACTCTGTGTTATTCTCTTATCGCAGGGCCCCACGTTGGGCGCCAGTTGTAACGAACCTTCGGTTATACCCGAGTCTAAGCCGGGCCAGTTTCAGCCGACTGTGCGTTCGTTTCAACAAATTTATTTGTTGAAGCCCTTGCGATATCGAATAATAACACTTTGTGGGTTTGATTTTGTACTTGGTATATTCTCGTTATAATACTTATTATTATTTGGCGATACAACACACTTGTATAGTCGTTTAGCGTTATGTTTGTTCACGCACTCCGGCTGGGCAGACAATTATGGCTCAGTAGCACCAGAATTCGCCGAAGCGCTCCAGCTCACGCCAGGATTTGCACTGTCTACTCCAGCTGTTCGCTCGGCTGTACAGGCTACTCCTACTACTGGACTCGCTCTTGGCACACCTAGGTACTTATGCGCACAATTTCTACCTATTCGCACGGCTGCGTGAACCAATACAAATTCTGTGACGAGACTTCTGGGTCCTTATAGGTGTCTGCAGTATCCTCCCAGGATACTTTGGATGCTCCCACGATGTCCTGTCTGCTTCGAGTCCTGGATATCGGTGTCCTGCGTCGATATCGTAGTCCTTCGATGTCTTCACTCGCGGCGACTTGTATTTGCACTTTCACTGGAATCTCACTCTCGATCTTCACTCTTGATTCTTGCGTACTTTTCTGATTGCCTCTATGACACCGCCGATGCCCTTTTATAGGGCCGCCGCAGGCCCTGTTCGGCTCTGGAGCGGGGCCTGCCTGCCGCTCGTGCCCATCTAACGGCACAATCGCGTGATCTGGGTGACGCCAGCAGGCCGCCAAATGTCGCGGCAGCTTCGCGTTGACCGAAGTACCGCTGTTGCTATGCAAAAAGACAGCGTCCGTCACTTGGAGCGGTACCTCGGCTAACGGTGCCCTATGACCTGCGGTCGAGCGACGCGAGCCAATTGCTGACACTATAGGAGCGAGAGAGACGGACTATAGTCCGCTCTCTGACCCTTCCAGTCGCGAGGGTTGCTCCTATAGTGTTCGCGTCGCTGTGTGGAGCAATATATGCATGCAAGTATATGCATATAAACACACAGCAAATACATGTGTTTATATACACTGCATACGTGCATACCTATATTGCTCCTCACAAGGTGCACAAAAGTTTATTTAATAAAATCAAAATTATAAGTAGCAAGTACACTACGCGACGTTTTCAGCTTAACTGAGCCGACACTTTCATAACTACATAATATAATATAACATAATACAATGATACAATACTCGATGTGCAGCATGCTTTTATACTTCCTTCTCTTACATATAGAATGTTCTAGATGTCTTCTTCCTATGCTACTCCTCTTACATATAGAATGTTCTGGATGTCTTTTTATACTTTGTTCCCAAAGGGAAGAAAGTATATTGGGTTTGTGCAATGTCCGTCTTGCTGTCCGTCTGTCCGTATGAACGCAATATTTTTCGGCGCTATTAGAGCTATAGACTTGAAATTTTAAACATATACTCATATATGCCCCCGAATTATATAGTGTAAAAATTTTCCCGATCCACCCACTAGGGGCGTGGCCAATCGGAAAACTCTTCCGCCCATAGTCAAGTTATCAACTAGATGATGAGCTAGAGAGTTGCAATTTGAAATGTATACTCGGGGTGACAACCCAAGTTCAAAAAGCTATGGCGGATATATCTACGCCCATTGGGGGCGTGGCAAATCGGGAAATACGTATCTTCTACACCGTTAAAGCTAGAACGCTGAAATTTTGCATGTGAGTTAATGTTATGATTCTAAGAAGATCGATAAAAAAGTTATATGTCCACGCCCATTGGGCAAAAAGCATTTTAACATAAACATAATAATATTAATGAATTTAAAAAATAAAATTTGTAAGTTTTCGATTAATAAATAAAAAGTTTCCAGCGGGATTCGAACCTAGGTCTTTTGAAAACAACATGTAATCGTTAGCTAAACCTAAATAAATTCACAGCTGATCAGCTGACCGCTGATCAGCAGCTTGTGACAAAACAAAACAATACAATCGCAATTCTTGCAATATGTATACACACTTGGATGTGTATGTGCATATGCAAGTTATCACCCCGCTACTCAAGCGACTCTTATGATAAATGTAAAAAACTTTCAAATAGCATAACTCAGTCTCCCCAATCATAAACAACCTATAGTATCACGCCACTCGGCTGAAACATAAATATTCCCTATTCCCACAGAGTCAGCAGTTTTGGCTTCAACATAAACATAAGAATCTCTGCGCAGTTTCCAAGGGCTCTTTGAGTCAGCAACCAAGCTTTAATATAAACAATTCATAATTTCACAATTCCGATATAGAATCACGTAAGCCACTCTTGTGAGCTTTCGAGCTTTTGAGCTTTGAGCTTAAATGAGGGAAGCTTTAACATAAACATTAGTTGACTTGCAGCATAAGATCATTTTTGTACTTTAGTTCGAATTTTGAGTTGAATAAAAGAACACTAAGTTCACTACAATAAAATAAATTTTTTTATTAACATGCAAAGGCAAGTTGATTAATTGGCGCCCAACGTGGGGCATACGTTAAATAAAAAACACATAAAAAGAAACTACATCTTTTTATGTAATCGTACGCCGCCGAACTAAAAGTGAAATAAAAAGTGTCAAAAAATTAAACTCAAAAAGAAACATCAAGTTTCTAGAACTCAAACATTAAAAAGTTTCAAATAAAAAAGAAACATCTTGTGCTTCAAACCAAAATTTAAATGAAAAATCACAACAACGCTAATAAAAGTAACATGACTTAAAACAAAAAACTGAATCTAAAAACTACAAAAGTTTGTGCCTGCCTAAAACAAAAGGCAGCTTAAGACGAAAAGATCGTGCTGTGTGACCGAACCAAAAGGTCGCAACCCAAAACCAGTGACAAGACAATAAAGAAGGAAGGAAGGAAGGAAGGCAGGACGACCCGATCCACCCTAACCCAAAGAAAGAAGTACCACTACGTGAGCGATTGAGAATCTTTATAATATTTATAATTACTCATTGAGCTACATTTAAAAAAAATTTTTGTGTTTAATAATTGTACTAAACCTGGACGAGTTAATTGAAATATTTTCAAATTTAGAAGCCAATACAAATAATTCAAAAAATGGCTAACAATCTAACAGCAGAAATAATAGCTCAATTGATTGCAAATCAAACCAGAGTGCTTCAAGAACAAATTAGAGAATTAAAAGCTCAGTTAACATTGTCTTTCAACAACGAACAAGAATTTAAAGCAACAGTCATCAATGATACAATTCGTTGCGACGAATCATTCGATATAGATAAATCCTTACCTGAGTTTTCAGGAAACCAAAACGCATATGTAAGCTGGCGTGAAGCAGCTTGCGGTGCTATGCGAATGTATAAAGAGGGCAGTAGAAAATATGTAGGTGCCTTAACAATACTTAGAAACAAAGTTACAGGTAGGGCAAATGATATCCTAACTAATCACGGTACCGTACTTAACTTTGAGGCAATACTTGCCAGATTAGATTTTGCATATAGTGACAGGCGTCCGATGCACATTTTAGAACAAGAATTAAGTGTCTTACGACAGGGCAACTTATCGGTTCTCGAATATTATAACCTGGTTAATAAAAAATTAACCCAGCTGATAAACAAAACTATTATGACATATGGCGACAAGGCCAATGTAATTACCGAATTAAATAATAAAAACAGAGAAAACGCTTTGCGAGTTTTCATCACAGGCCTTAACGGATCTTTATCAAACATTTTGTTTTCTCTTAAACCAGAAAACCTTCCCAACGCCTTGGCTAAAGCCCAAGAGCTAGAAGCAAATTATCAAAGAGCTAATTTCGCTTATAATCACTCCGTTAATATACAACAGTTCAATGCAAACAAAAACGAACAACCAAAATATAATAAATCAAATCAATCCAATAAAAAATATGACAATCATCTACGTTTCAATCAAAACTCCCAAAATCAAATTCAATCTAACCCCCAACCCCCTCAAGAACCAATGGATGTAGATAGATCCGTTCAAATACAAAACCCATCTTTCCAACAGAATCCAATTTTAGAACAGGCAAACAAAAGAGTATTCTCTTCTCAAACAACTCATAAACCAAACAAGTAAGAAAACTCTAGTCGAAAGTGCTCGACTAGATAATACCCTGAACCCAATTTTAATAAAATAAAATAATAATCTGTACTGCGATTTGGTTTTTTGCAATTATCTTGAAAATGCATCAATTTTAGTGCTGAAAATGGAAAAAAAAAAAACTTCTTAATTTTGACAAATAGTTCAATATATTGCTCTTGATTAGTATTGAAATTAATCAGCTTTCAAGATAATTACAACAAACCAAATTGTCGAACGTGACAAAAAGTTGACTTTTCTGGAGAATTGCCCATATGGATAAATCCGAAAGTATATGTAGATAAGAATGTATGCGTGTAACGTTCAAAATGTACATATGGACATGATATACATACATACATATGTGTGTATGCATTGCCAAAAAAAATAATAATAGATGGCGCTTATATTAGTTGAAATGCGAAAAATGTTATATTATTAAATATCATTAAAAATAGACCCAACAAATAGACGTTCTTCGATTAACACGCATCACCTTAATTAACTCAGACACTTCATAATTGTAAAAGAAATATATCAATGCCACTCGAAGCTGTAATAGCCATAGTAAATAAGTTCACTGCTAAAGCGCCATCTAGCAAGTTTAAATTTTTAGACCATGCTACACTAGTTTTGAATGTACATGTGGGCGTGCATATAGGAAAACTGCAGATGTCACGTGCTTTTGTTATTTGGGCAGACTTTTTTTTTTGTTCATTATTTTTCTGTTGACTTAACGGAATAAAATATAATTGAAACAAAAACACTTTCAGAAATGATGCTATTAAATATTTGAAAGTAAAAAAAAAAACACTTATTCACAATTAGTTAAACTACCAACTGACTTTCAAAGGTATCAAATACAAAAGAATAAATAATAATAAAAAAGAAAGAAATATAAAAAAAAAAAAAAACAAGTAAGAAAACTCTAGTCGAAAGTGCTCGACTAGATAATACCCTGAACCCAATTTTAATAAAATAAAATAATAATCTGTACTGCGATTTGGTTTTTTGCAATTATCTTGAAAATGCATCAATTTTAGTGCTGAAAATGGAAAAAAAAACTTCTTAATTTTGACAAATAGTTCAATATATTGCTCTTGATTAGTATTGAAATTAATCAGCTTTCAAGATAATTACAACAAACCAAATTGTCGAACGTGACAAAAAGTTGACTTTTCTGGAGAATTACCCATATGGATAAATCAGAAAGTATATGTAGATAAGAATGTATGCGTGTAACGTTCAAAATGTACATATGGACATGATATACATACATACATATGTGTGTATGCATTGCCAAAAAAAATAATAATAGATGGCGCTTATATTAGTTGAAATGCGAAAAATGTTATATTATTAAATATCATTAAAAATAGACCCAACAAATAGACTTTCTTCGATTAACACGCATCACCTTAATTAACTCAGACACTTCATAATTGTAAAAGAAATATATCAATGCCACTCGAAGCTGTAATAGCCATAGTAAATAAGTTCACTGCTAAAGCGCCATCTAGCAAGTTTAAATTTTTAGACCATGCTACACTAGTTTTGAATGTACATGTGGGCGTACATATAGGAAAACCGCAGATGTCACGTGCTTTTGTTATTTGGGCAGACTTTTTTTTTGTTCATTATTTTCTGTTGACTTAACGGAATAAAATATAATTGAAACAAAAACACTTTCAGAAATGATGCTATTAAATATTTGAAATTATTCACAATTAGTTAAACTACCAACTGACTTTCAAAGGTATCAAATACAAAATAATAAATAATAAGAAAGAAAGAAATAATAAAAAAAAAAAAAAAAAAATTAAAAACAAGAAATTATGAGAGGCTTAGGCGAGACTGGAACCTGCGACAGCCTAACATTCGGTGCATCTGTCTAGCCATCCACACCACGGCTCACTTGAACGGCAGAGTAGCGAAAACGAATGAAATTCGCCAAATACGAAAGAACACTAAAGCAGTGGCTGAAAATACAAATACAATTCAAAGACAATTCTAACGCAATTCAAAAACAATTGTGATTCTTAGAATACACACGCATAGAGAGAGTTCTCAGTGAGAGTTATCAGACGTGTTTTATTTTTGCTCTGCAAATTTTTCTTATTTCGACTTATTAAATTGATTTTATTAAAGTTTCACACAATCGCGGTGTTAATTATTACAAGTGTTGTCATATTCCTGTGCAAGGTTTGATCCGTGATATACTGTGCATTTGGTAAATTGCTTTTTAACTTTGAAGCTTGGTGCAGCTGTTGTCTTCGTTTACTAGCATTATTTTGCATTTTGCTTTGGTGCTTCTATTTTCTTTTGGCGCTCTCCCTACATTACTCTCAAAACGTTTGTTGGTGTGAGTGCTTGTAATTTTGATCTTGCTTACTATTTGTTGTTTTTTCCCTCTCTTAATTTCGTGCTGTGCAAGTTTACTCTCTCGCTGTGTACTTGCTCTCTAACGGCTGTTTTTGTCGTTGCACTTGCTCTCTCAATATATTAGCATTCTCTCTGTTTTTATTTTTGTTTTTATTTTCCGTTTTTTTTTTTTCTGCACATTTGCATTTCATCCCAGTTGCCAATATGAGTTGCTGCAAAAAATCATGCACATTCAGGCTGGCAAGTGATGCTGCACAAGCGCAATTTGTAAATTGCTGGTTGTGCGAAAATATGATGCATACTAAGTGTGCAGGTCTTACTGGGCGTGATTATGATAAGATCATGTCCACTGCCAAAATAGGTATTGGTGGCATACGCTGGTCTTGTCCGATCTGTTTGGAAAATCAAATAAATTTTTCCAATATGTATAGTGCTGTGAGGGCTCAATTTTTAAAACTGAGAAAGATCTCTAAGCAGTTATCCAGTGACATGGCTGCTGCTGAAGAGATTTTAAACCAGTATAACTTTGAAAGTCCACCTCCAATTTCGGAGACTCCACTGTTATTGGTACCTCCTTCTGTACCAATACCGTCACCGAACTTGCTTGCTCCACCCTCACCCTGTGCTTCTGTCTTGTTCTCTGCACCTAATTCTCTAGATCCTATACCAGTCGTTTCTGAATCTTCTGTTTCCCCTGTAGTTACTGCTATTGAAACTCAAGTCTCTGTTCAAAAATTGGACTCCTCACCAATTATTGCTCAAACTATGAGTGACAATAAGTCGACCACTCCTGGCATTACATTATCTGTCGTCTCTCCTCGAAAGCAAGTTTTCTTATCTAGGCTTTCATCGGATACGACATGTGATGCAGTATCTGCTTTTATTTCAAGCAAGATCTCGGCCAATGTCTTTATATCGAAGTTTAGTTTTGCGACTCCGCGAGAAATTGCTTCATTCAAGATCAATGTGCCGCTTGAGTATTTCACAACAATATGTGATCCCAAATTCTGGCCACCTCATGTAGTTGTCCATGAATTTAAACCTAAAAATCGAAACAAATCTCATCCTATTTCCTTACCTTCGGTGCAATCAACATCAAGTATTACACCAAAAAACTAAATATGATTCATTCTTATTCTCAGCTTTCACTCATTTACCAAAATGTACGTGGCTTGAAATCCAAACTTAAAAGTCTATACTTGCATATTTTTAGTGTTCAATATGACATTATTGCCTTCACTGAAACATGGTTAAATCATAACATTCTTAATAGTGAGATTCTTGCAAGCAATTTCACTATTTATAGACTTGATCGTTCGATGCGTAAAGGTGGTGGGGTGTTAATTGCTGTTAAATCCAGTATCCACTCCGAATTATTTACCTTTTCCTATCTTCATGATGTGGAGATTATAGGGGTTAAATTAATGCTCCCAACGAGCTCTTTGTTTATTACATGTTCTTATATCCCTCCCTCTTCTGAAATGCAGGTTTATGCTCAACATATAACCTGTATTAAAGAAATTTATGAACATGTAACTGATAGAGACTTTCTTCTGGGTGATTTCAATATTCCTAACACTTCTTGGTCCTCAACTTGTAATGCAAGTTATTTTATTCCGACAATTGATCACTATCTTTTTGATGAATTGTTTAATCTTTCTATGTTTCAGATGAATTCCATTTCTAACCATCTGAATCGCACGCTTGATCTTGTGTTCATTAATCATCACTCCATCATTAATGTCATGAGATCAACTCCTTTCTGCTTACCAGAGGATTTACATCACCCCACTTTAGAGGTTTTATTATCTATTGATAATCCTCCAACTTATTCATCTCTACCTCCTAATTTAAGCCGCTGTTATCGTAAATGCAATTTTGTTTTGCTTAATGAATTAATTAATTCAACTGACTGGTCTCTTCTTTATGAGTCGGTTGATATTAATTTGGCAACATCGATTTTTTATACTACCTTAAACTCTATTCTGGATGTGTGCGTCCCTCTCTGTCGCATATTGCCCAGTTCAAATAAACCGCCATGGTTTACTAAGACTCTTTCGAATTTAAGAAACATTAAAACTAAATGTTTTAAAAATTTTAAAAGGTCTGGTTCAAGTGTTGACTGGTCTAAATATTCCATTGCCAAGTCAAACTTCAGTCTTTTAAATTCTCGATGTTATGAGAATTACCTTGTGCGTTGCAAACGTCAGTTTGCTCGTGATCCTAAACAATTTTACACATTTGTAAACTTGAAGCGTAAGTCTTCTGGTTTGCCGTCCTCATTTGTCCTTGGTGCTAAAAAAACTTGTACTGATCAGGATTCCTCCGATCTTTTTGCAGATTTTTTTCAATCTACTTACTCTTCTGTTGATCTCTATAGTGATTCGTATCCATATTCACTTCCTGATTATGGTTCTATTTATGCTCCTAATATTACTGCAGAATCTCTAGCAACAGCCATTAAGACGCTGAAGTCATCTTTCTCCCCTGGTGCTGACAATATCCCAAGTTGTATCATTAAACAGTGCAGTGTTTCTCTTCAATCACCATTGCTAAAACTGTTTAATTTATCTTTGGAA
Organism: Drosophila borborema; assembly: GCA_030914335.1. Classification (NCBI taxonomy): domain Eukaryota; kingdom Metazoa; phylum Arthropoda; class Insecta; order Diptera; family Drosophilidae; genus Drosophila; species Drosophila borborema. The sequence goes on from JAUESP010000080.1 coordinate 61,462, forward strand.
ACTTCTGTTTTCCCTTCAATATGGAAAGAGTCTTTCATCATTCCTCTATATAAAAAAGGTGGAAGATCTGATATTTCCAATTACAGAGGTATTGCGAAATTATCTGCTATTCCGAAGCTATTTGAAAAAATAATAACATCAACCTTGCAACATTTCTGCAAATCGATTATTCAACCATCCCAACATGGTTTTATTCAGAATCGATCAACATCCTCGAATTTACTCGAATTCACTTCACTTGTCAATGATAGTTTTTCTAAAAAAATGCAAACTGATGTTATTTATACTGATTTCAGTAAAGCATTTGACAGAGTTAATCATCAGATACTAACTCTGAAGCTTGAACGTTTAGGATTTTCTCCTAAACTTGTGTCCTGGATTTCATCCTACTTGAATGGTAGAACCCAAAGAGTCTTGTTGAGAACAGCTACTTCTAAATTTATCTTTGTTTCGTCTGGTGTTCCTCAAGGTAGCCATTTAGGACCATTACTCTTTTCGCTTTTCATAAATGACCTTCCTAGTTGCATCTCTTATTCTACCATATTTATGTATGCGGATGATGTAAAACTTTGCCTTCCATACTCCAGTGCAAATGGACATCTACAACTTCAAGATGACCTTAATGCATTTCAATCTTGGTGTGTGGTGAACCAGTTGCACCTGAATTGCTCAAAGTGTATGACTATGACTTTCAGTCGTTCTATTCCTCATATTGTCGACTATAAAAAAATTAGTAACATTTCCTTACAACGCATCTTTACAGTCAAAGATCTTGGTGTTCTCTTTGACAGTAAACTTAATTTCAATCTTCATATTTCTACCATCATAAATGAAGCCAAAAGCGTGCTTGGCTTTATTAAACGTTTGTCTAACGAATTTAAAGATCCTTTTATTACCAAACAATTATTTATTTCACTTGTACGTCCTATCTTAGAGTATTGCTCAGTTGTTTGGTCTCCGCAACATAAACTGTATCAAGATCGTATTGAATCAGTCCAAAAACAGTTTCTTCTTTTTGCCCTAAGGGATCTTAACTGGGACAGTAATTTACGATTACCGTCCTACCATAGTAGGCTTCAGCTCATTGACCTTCCATCGTTAATGGATCGCAGAACAATTTTAGGAATTGACTTTTTGCACAAAGTAATTAACGGTAATATTGATTCGTCCTTTTTGCTGATGCGTCTTAATTTCTCGGTTCCGTCCCGAACAACTAGACATTATCGTCCGCTTCATTTACCTATATGCACTACGGATTATTCTTTGCATAGTGCGTTTCATGTTCTGTGTGTTAATTTTAATAAATATTATCACGTATTTTCCTCAGAGCTCTCTCTTCCTAAAATTAAATCGTTGCTTTTAGCACACCTTAGGGAAATCACTCGCAATGCACAGGCATAAGCTATATTATGTTACTATTGTTGCTTGCAGTGATTTCTCAATCCTATTAAATATTCTATATTATAGCTCTTCTTTTAATTTATCTTTCAATATTGGTAATATCTTCCTTGTTTCTTTACCTATTTTTATTTTATTTATTTTAATTTTTAATTTTAATTTTTAATTTTAAGAATTATTAAATTGTAATTTATATTAATTATATTTAGTCTCTTATAATCTATATGTAATATTTTCAGTTAACACTTTCTTTGCATAGTTTCAATAGTTATCACTGACCATATTTGGCTGTGAATTGGGGCATAGCTGGCCGGACTGGCAAATAAAACACCCCCATCGGGTTGGTGATTCTATTGTAATAATTGTATTTTTTGTAGGCTATTTTGACTCTCGTTTTGTCAATATTTTTAAATAAATAAATAAATAAATAGCAACATAGAAAACGGCCCAAGATTTTTTGTGGGTATATGTACACACGCATACGAAAATTGATTTGCATTGCTCAACGTTGCTTGCATTTCCATTGTTATTTTAATTGTTTTAAAATTTTTAAAATATATAATGGAATGTAATGAGAGTTTGAGCATATGATCTACATATTCTATTTAACATTTTACGTTTTTTTTAGATATCATAACTCTTTTACAATTAGCTTTACATGCACAAATACATATGTATGTATGTATATACGATTGCAGCCACACGCTGATCTACGCTTGCACACATAAACATACATACATACATACATACATATGTATGTATGTATGTATGTATGTATGTGCGCCAGTAATGCGTCATGCTGTGTCGCTGCCTTGCTTGCTGCGCCACATGGGTATTGATGAGAAAACTTTATAGACTAATAATTCTGTTTCTAGACAATCATATTGATATCTTCAGATTATGATTATGATATTCATATCTATATGCCAAACCAAACTGTATGTCTCTAGTATTTGAAATGCATTTTTTACACATTTGGGGGTGGTGGGGCGAATTGGGGACCGGAATCCAAAATCTGAAAAAATCCAAAATTGGTATCAATATATATGCAGAAGACTTGGAGACTCTAACTCTAAAGATGAATTAGCTAGAATTTTATAAATGGTTCCCGATAATTTCAGTTATCGATAACTTTGCAAATATACACGTTATCGAATTTCTGAAACAAACTCGTACTGCGCGCGCAATATACGGATCTACCACAAAAAAAATGAACTCTCTAGCTTTTGTATCTTCGGAAATCGACGCCTTCAAACATACGGACAGACGGACAGACGGACGGACGGACGGACGGACAGACAGACGGACATGGCTATATCAACTTTTCTCGTCACCCTGATCAAGAATATATATACTTTATGGGGTCTGCCACGCCTCCTTCTGCCTGTTACATACTTTTAACAAAACCATTATACCCTGATTTCCCATTTTCAATGGGTTCAGGGTATAAAAAGAGTAAAAACTGTCGGTGGGTACAGTATCATAACACATTCTCATAATATAAATATTTTCGGTAAACGTTATAGATTTTATGAAATCGATAATCTAGAAGCAGATTTGTTAATCGGTTATAATTTACTAAAAGCTATTAATGCAATAATTGACCTATCAAAAGGTACACTGCATTATAATAATAAAACAGAAACGATTAATTTGATAAATGAAAATCCTTATCTAAAAAATGAAACTTTTAAATCAAATACATTATTCAATGTATCTGACATACAATCAGCGTCATCAAGTGACTCTGATTACCCAAATATAAAAAATAAAGCGATTAACGAAAATCTCAATAAAAACATGCATATAAAAAAGAAGAAAGCTAAAAAGAGCAGACAACGAAAATTGTCAGTATCCTCTACAAGCACTTCAATATGCGAAGTAAATCATTTAAAAGTTAATCATTCCATTGATGAAATGGCCAATCTAACAACCCTTGAAGAGCAAATCATTCAAGAAATAAAAATCAAACACTCTCAAATACAAATATCTCTTCCTCTTAGAACAGATATTAGAGGTGAAATCAGAACGATAAACGATACTCCAATTTACAGTAAACAATATCCTTATCCACATTCAGTTAACAATTTTGTTAATAAGGAAATAAATAGGATGCTAGACGAGAACATAATAAGGCCAAGCAAAAGTCCTTATAACTCTCCAGTATGGGTTGTAGGAAAAAAGGGCTTTAATGAAGATGGAACACAAAAGCACAGATTAGTTATTGATTACAAAAAACTAAATAATAATACAATTCCAGATAGATATCCGATGCCAGATCCATCGGTAATATTATCTAACCTAGGTAAAGCCAAATTCTTTTCAACTATTGATTTAGAATCTGGTTTTCATCAAATTTTAATGAAAAACACAGATATTGAAAAAACCGCTTTTTCCATCAATAATGGAAAATATGAATTTCTTCGCTTGCCATTTGGACTTGCGAACGCGCCTAGCATATTTCAAAGAGCTATGGACAATATATTACGTGATAAAACTTGCCACATCTATATAGATGATATAATAGTTTTCTCAGAAAATATCGAGCAACACTTCAATGACTTACAAGAAATTATCGAAATATTATTTAAAGCAAATATGAAGATATCTCTAGAAAAATCCAAATTCTTTAAAAAGGAAATCGAATTCCTAGGACAGGTAGTGTCTCATAATATTATTACAACTGACCCCAAAAAAATAGAAGCCATCATAAAATATCCTCCTGCCACTAACTTGAGAGAATTACGAGGTTTTCTAGGCTTAACTAACTACTACAGGAAATTCGTACAAAATTACGCAAATATAGCAAAGCCCCTCACAAAACTATTACAAGGACACAACGGTATGATTTCAAGACACATGTCGAAAAAAAACAAGAATATCTCTAGACGATGAAGCTCATTCAGCATTCGAAAATTTAAAATCACACTTAGTTGCAAGGGTTGAACTAACTCAGCCAGACTATTCCAAAAAGTTTGTTCTTACTACAGACGCTTCTGACATCGCAATAGGCGCTGTCCTTTCGCAAGAAAACAAACCAATCACATTCATTTCAAAGACATTAAATAAAACAGAAAGAAATTATGCAACAAACGAGAGGGAATTATATGCCATAGTCTGGGCATTAAAAAGTCTCCGTAATTACTTATATGGTATTACAAATTTAGAAATCCAAACAGACCATCAACCACTTTCTTTCGCGGTTTCTGCACGAAACCCTAATTCAAAAACAAGTAAGAAAACTCTAGTCGAGAGTGCTCGACTAGATAATACCCTGAACCCAATTTTAATAAAATAAAATAATATTTTGTACTGTGGGTTGGTTTTTTGTAATTATCTTGAAAATGCATCAATTTTAGTGCTGAAAATGGCAAAAAAAAACTTCTTTATTTTGGCAAATAGTTAAATATATTGCTCTTGATTAGTACTAAAATTAATCCGTTTTCAAGATAATTACAACAAACCAAAGTGTCGAACGTGACAAAAAGTTGACTTTTCTGGAGAATTACCCATATGGATAAATCAGAAAGTATACATAAGAATGTATGAGTGTAACGTTCAAAATGTACTTATACATATATACATTGCATACATATACATTGAACTGCAAAAAAAAAAAAAAATAATAGATGGCGCTTATATTAGTTGAAATTCGAAAAATGTTATATTATTAAATATCATTAAAAATAGACTCAACAAATAGACGTTCCTCGATTAACACGCATCACCTTAATTAACACAGACACTTCATAATTGTAAAAGAAATATATCAATGCCACTCGAAGCTGTAATAGCCATAGTAAATAAGTTCACTGCTAAAGCGCCATCTACCAAGTTAAAATTTTTAGACCATGCTACACTAGTTTTGAATGTACATGTGTGTACATGTGTACATATAGGAAAACCGCAGATGTCACGTGCTTTTGTTATTTGGGCAGACTTTTTTTTTTGTTCATTATTTTCTGTTGACTTAACGGAATAAAATATAATTGAAACAAAAACACTTTCAGAAATGATGCTATTAAATATTTGAAATTAAAAAAAAAACACTTATTCACAATTAGTTAAACTACCAACTGACTTTCAAAGGTATCAAATACAAAAGAATAAATAATAATAATAAAGAAAGAAATATAAAAAAAAAAAAAAAATTAAAAATAAGAAATTATGAAGGGGTTAAGGCGAGGCTAGAACCTGCGAAAGCCTAACATTCGGTGCATCTGTCTTGCCATCCACACCACGGCTCACTCAAATAGAAGAGTAGCGAAAACGAATGATATTTGCCATATACGAAAAAAAAACTAAAGCAGTGGCTGAAAATACAAATACAATTCAAAGACAATTCTAACGCAATTCAAAAACAATTGTGATTCTTAGAATTTGCACGCATAGCAACATAGAAAACGGCCCAAGATTTTTTGTGTGTATATGTGCACACGCATACGAAAATTGATTTGCATTGCTCAACGTTGCTTGAGTTTCCATTGTTATTTTAATTGTTTTAAAATTTTTAAAATATATAATGAAATGTAATGAGAGTTCGGCATATGATCTACATATTGTATTTAACATTTTAGGTTTTTTTTAGAAATCATAACTCTTTTACAATTAGCTTTACATGCACAAATACATATGTATGTATGTATGTATATACGATTGCAGCCACACGCTGATCTACGCTTGCACACATACATACATATGTATGTATGTATGTATGTATGTGCGCCCGCAATGCGTCTTGCTTTGTCGCTGCCTTGCTTGCTGCGCCACATGTGTTTTGATGAGAAAACTTTACAGACTTATAATTCTGTTTCTAGATGGACAATCGTATTGATATATTCAGGTTAAGATTATGATATTCATATCTATATGCCAAACCAAACTGCATGTCTCTAGTATTTGAAATGCATTTTTTACACATTTGGGGGTGTGGGGGCGAATCGGGGACCGGAATCCAACATCTGACAAAAACCGAAATTGTATTAAATTGGTATCTATATATATGCAGAAGACTTGGAGACTCTAACTCTAAAGATGAATTAGCTAGAATTTTATAACTGGTTCCCGATAATTTCAGTTATCGATAACCTTGCAAATATACAAGTTATCGAATTTCTGAAACAAACTCGTACTGCGCGTGCAATATACGGACCTAACACAAAAAGAATGAACTCTCTAGCTTATGTATCTTCGGAAATCGACGCGTTCAAACATACGGACAGACGGACAGACGGACAGACGGACGGACAGACAGACGGTCATGGCTAGATCAACTTTTCTCGTCACCCTGATCAAGAATATATATACTTTATGGGGTCTGCCACGCCTCCTTCTGCCTGTTACATACTTTTAACAAAACCATTATACCCTGATTTCCCATTTTCAATGGGTTCAGGGTATAATGAAAAGATGGCATGCCTTTATTGAGGAATTTTTCCCTACTATATTTTACAAACCAGGGTCAACGAACGTTGTTGCCGACACTTTATCCAGAATAATAATAAACAACATTACCACTGAAAGTAATCAAATATCCGATAGTGAACCCTCCGACAATGAATCCTTATCCGATATCGAAACCATACATTCAGCTGACAGCAGCCATGAGTACATATTTGAAGAAACGAAAAAACCACTGAATCAGTTTAAGCAGAAACTACTTATTTCAAAAAATAAATTTACTATTCATGAAAAATGCGAACCTTTCAATAAAATAAGACATATCATAGAATATGATACAGTCGATAATTTAATCCAAATACTTAAACAATTTTTACAGCCAAAAATAACAACAGGAATCCAGTGCAGTCTTGAAGATTTATACGAAATACAGAATACAATAAAAAATACCTTCACAAATAAATTTCTCTTTACCAGAAAATTTGTCTTAGATATCGAAAATAAAAACGACCAAGAAATTATTATAGAAGAAACACATGCTCGAGCTCATAGAGGTTTCGACGAAAATCTTAAGCAAATTCTTAAGTATTATTATTGGCCAACACTATATAAAACTCTTAAACAATATATACGACATTGCGAAATTTTTAATAAAAATAAATACGATAGAAATCCAAAACAAATACTTATTTCCAAAGCACCCATTCCAAAAACAGAAGGTGAACAATTACATATAGATATTTTGTATGCTCAAAAATTATCATTTATCACTTGCATAGATGCTTATTCAAAATTTCTAGTTATAAAAGAGATCAATAACAAATCGGATATGGCCAATAAAGTATTAAAATTGATTCAAATCTTTCCATTCGCTAAATCAATAATGCTAGACAATGAACTTAGTTTTTCATCAGCACAATTTAAATCAACAATGTCCCGTTCAAGTATAAATATTTATTAGACCCCAGACATAGCTTAAGCAACGGTCAAGTAGAAAGAGTTCATTCAACACTCATCGAAATTTCTCGATGCATCCAAGAAGAATTTAAATTAGTTGATTATTCTGAAGTTATATACCGTGCAGTTAGAGAATATAACAACACAATACAATCAACAACCCAACAAAAACCATATGAAATTTTATTTAACAAAATAAATCACTTTGAATTATCCGCAAAGCTAGAATCAGCTCAATCCAAAATGCTAGACTACCATAACAAAAAACGAATACCAAAAAATTACCAAGTAGGCGAAATCATTTATGAAAAAAAAAAAACATGGCGAACGAAATAAACTGCAACCCAAATATAAAAAACAAGTTGTTAAAGAAGATCTAGGAAATACAGTTAAAATAAATAATAGAGACCGTATAATTCATAAAGATAATATAAAATCCTAATAAAAATTTTGTTTTTGTTTTTTAGCATGATCACTTTTTACGTGCTTATTAGTTTATTGCCCTTTTGCCGCCTCGATATTATAAACTACTCAAACGACGATTATGTTTTACTTGAAGATATTGATCATTTTTTACTATATGAAACATTTGGAGAAGTGTTTCACGTTACTAATTTAAGCTTTTATAATGATATATTTGAAAGAGAGCTAACATTTTTTGATAATAAAAACAACACTATTGATTGGGAAATAACAATGGAACTAAATTTAATTAAAACCCTTCTTTCTCAACTTACACCCCATAAAGTCTCTAAGCGAAGTATAAATGAATTAGGTACTATTTTTAAATGGATTACAGGAACACCAGATCATGATGACATGCTAACAATTCAAAATAAAATAAATGAACTCATTGAAAATAATAATATACAAAATCAAATTAATTCTGCAATTTTCAAAGAAGTTACTAAAATTACAAATCTTTTAAAAAACATTAAATTCGATCAAGAAATGCTATTAAAAAATACCGTCTCAAACTATTATCACTTGACCTACAAAATCTGCTAGACACTATTGCATTTTCAAAAGCCAACATAATAAACCCAAAAATTTTAAATAAATATGATATGATAAACATATTTAATCACGAAACATTTAATATTACTCTTATCGACCTCTTGGACGTATCCTCTTTTTCAATTATCTCATACCAAGGTTTAATTATAGTTTTTATAAAATACCCAACTATAAATTATAAGTGCAAATTATATCATGCTAAAGCAGTTTTCCAATCAGATGGAAAATTATTCATAGACAATAAAAGCAGTAAATGTAAGAATACCTTTTATCGTATTAAAAATTTTAAAAGAGAAATTTATAATACTTTCGCTCAAATTGTTTACGAAAAGAACTGCTTCATAAATTTAGTTAATAAACAATTCACTAGCTGTACAAAAAAAAAAAAGAAAAAAACAAGCCAATAGAAGTAATAACAGATGGCGCCATTTTAGTATCAGGAAAAAACTGCGTTAATAATACCTGGCTTACAGGTAACTTTCAAAACCATTGTAACCATAAACAACATTACTTACACAAACCAAAAAGAAAAAATTGCTCAACTATGTAAAACATAACAAATTTACAGATTATTTAATCACTGATTACCAACCTTCTAATGACACTGATACAAAACACAATCATACAAAAATTACGTTTATTATATTTGTAATAATTTTTATATTCATTATGATGAAGCTTCTCAAATTTTGTTCAAAGAACAATCTCAATCCTATTAAATTCTTATTTTCAAGGCCCTTAAATGATCAAAATATTCAAATTCAAAACCATGATATGCTAAATGCCATAAACACTCAAATTGAATTTCTTATGAGAAATCGTTAAGAATCAGGGACGATTCCTCTTAAGAAAGGGGGGAGTTATCACCCCGCTACTCAAGCGACTCTTATGATAAATGTAAACAACTTTCAAATAGCATAACTCAGTCTCCCCAATCATAAACAACCTATAGTATCACGCCACTCGGCTGACACATAAATATTCCCTATTCCCACAGAGTCAGCAGTTTTGGCTTCAACATAAACATAAGAATCTCTGCGCAGTTTCCAAGGGCTCTTTGAGTCAGCAACCAAGCTTTAATATAAACAATTCATAATTTCACAATTCCGATATAGAATTACGTAAGCCACTCTTGTGAGCTTTCGAGCTTTTGAGCTTTGAGCTTAAATGAGGGAAGCTTTAACATAAACATTAGCTGACTTGCAGCATAAGATAATTTTTGTACTTTAGTTCGAATTTTGAGTTGAATAAAAGAACACTAAGTTCACTACAATAAAATAAATTTTTTTATTGACTTGCAAAGGCAAGTTGATTAATTTGCATGCTCATCGCGAAAAAGTAATGCCTATGCACATCAGAGCTTTCATACCCTTCCCAAAAATCATTACGAAAACACAAAAATTTTGCATGGGCATGGCAAAGCCGTTTAAGAGTTCGGCATACTCTTACTAAGAATGGCAGACGGGATCGTCGCGAATTGCCACTCGCGAACAAATTTCAATTTTGGTGGGCAACTGGCTTGTGCTCGCATAGAGTGAGATAGAGAGAGAAAAAAGAGAGAGGGAGAGTAAAGAATAATAGCACACAGAATGTGCTCATATGAAAATGCGACCATCCCAGTCGACCGCTGCAGCGCAATGAATTCGTCGTTTCAAATTTTGACTGCCCGAGCGCGAATATCCAAAACCGAACAAATACGAAGTTGTGCGGCGTTTCGCTCATATTTTTGTGCGTGAAAAAAGTTTGTTCTAGTTGTCCAGTCTATGTGTTGTATGGTTAGTGATCCGGCTCAGAATAGTCGGGAAGAGGGAGGGATAGAGAAGGGAACTGCTACTCCAGGTGCTGCCACACATTATTTATTAAAATAAACTCGCGTGCCTAATTTCGATGGTCACTGGTCAATTTAGATAGCACGAAGGGAGGAAAGGAAGAAAGAAAGAGACAAACGCACAAACAAACATACATAGGTGCCAAGCTGGGTATCGGCCCTAGATATTTTAGGCGACCATATATACATTTTGGCGATCCCATTCCAGCTTGAGAAACTAATACACCCTTACCCAGTTGCGTCGCATGGCCCCGAAAGGATTAGACTTAACAAATGTTCATTTTAGCTTTAAAGTTTAATACAACAAGAATTATAATATCGATACATTAGAATGATGGTAAAGAGAGGTAAAGACATTAGAGCTTTTTTAAAGCTTTTAAGTAAGCTCTCAGCTGCTAGAAAGAATAAGCCAGCAAAGAAATGATAAACGTAGGATACTATAATAAGAGAAAAGAATGATAGGAAAGAAGAAATGATTAGTGCATTATTCTTTACAAAAGTAGCGTAGCAAAACAAACGCTGATAAACTAAATAAGAAGCACATCAAACTTAAATTTAATATTGTGCACTTACGGCAATATCCCGCGATGAAAGCGCTTCCATTTCGGTATGGCTGTAAGCTGCTATAAAAATTATGCTTTATGCAAAAATGAATAAAATAAAAATAATGCAAAAATTCAAAAATATATATATGTATATAGAAAAAGAAGATGCTAAGTAAGGGAAAATATTCATATGGAGTAGATAAGATTAGATATACAAAATTTTATAATATATAAATTATAAACTATTTTAATTATACATTTTCATGATTAGGTTAGATTTTCTTTTGTTTTTTTTTTTTCTCTAACAAATGACAAAATTTTTAGTTCGAATATGCAGGGTATCGTTATAAACGATTCATCCAACGATTCCAATTGGAAACACAAGTTCTCTTCAGAGACTGCGGAGAGTGGTGGCGTGGCCACAAAAAAAAAAAGTATTTGCGTCTAGCAAAGGCTGCTCAGCTATTGGTGGATGGGGGATTTGCCAATTTTGCAGCGCAAGTTCTGCGGCCTTATGTGCTTGCCGATTTAGGCGTAGCGTATTTGTCGCCAGCACAAAAGAAAGTTAAGATAAGGCTTGGTGCAAACCTGCAAAGAGGTTTGTGCGAAATTACTTCATATATTCAATAGAGGTTTTTTTCTTATTTCTTTTCGTTACCAATCGAAATTATTGTTTTATGACTCACCAATGATCGATTTGGCACTTGCACTAATAAATTTTTAAATAAAAGAAATGAAATTCTTTTTTCTATTTTTTTTTTTTTTTTTTTTTTTTTTGTAAAATTTTCACAAATTAATTTGCACAGTATACTTGGCACAGTAAAAATTTCGGTCTTGCCGTTTTGCGAGTCAAATTAGAAAAGAAAAGTATGGCCGATGCTGGAGCGGCAAGCCAGCGCTTGGGAACAGATATAACTTCCTAGCGAAAGTGACAATTACTCCTGTTATCTTATGGTCTCCTTTTGTTTGCCCTGGATAACAGCTGTCTTAAACGGCACACTGCTCTGCTGAGTGCATGCTTTTAGGCTATTCATAATATTACAATTTGTAAACTTATATTTATAAAAATGCTTGACTTTAGCTAGTCCAGCGCCACTACAATATCGCAGTTAGTTGCGCCTAACTGCAACATTCTTACTTGTTTTTTACTTGTTGTTATCCGTTTTGGACTTATTAAATTTGTCTCTTAGGACTTATGAAAGTTGTCCGTTCCCTATTTATACCCTGAGCCCATTGCAAATGGGAATTCAGGGTATAATGGTTTTGTGAAAATGTATGTAACAGGCAGAAGGAGACGTCGCAGACCCCATAAAGTATATATATTCTTGATCATCATCGAAAAATAAGTTGATCTAGCCATGTCCGTCTGTCCGTCCGTCCGTCCGTATGAACGTCGAGATTTCGGAAACTACAAAAGCTAGAGAGCTGAAATTTCACATGAACACTCGTATGTTAGCTACGCAATACGAGTTTATTTTGTTTTTTTTCGATAACTCGTCCCATTTCCAAATTATCGATAAAAAATCGAAAATTCGTTTCCATTTTTTAGGCTTTTTGGGTATAACTACTACACCGTTTTAGCTAGAGACTTAAACTTTATATATTTAGATAGATATTATGGATACGCAGATTTTGTAGTTTTCAGATTTTGGATGCCACGCCCCCTTCGCCCTTATAAGAGCGTAAAGAAGAAGAGTATCACTTTTTTTGCAGGGTTCAGGGTATCTCGTAGTCGAGCCGTCTCGACTAGAGCTTTCTTACTTGTTATTTTTGGGATACGGACTTAGTCGCACTACAAATTTTTCTTTTTTTAAAACTTGAGCACTATTTTGTATATATACTCTGCCTATTACCTCTGGTGGGGGAGAACAGAGCAATACAACAAAATTTTTGTTGTCTTTTGTTGAGGTTTTTGTACTAACTCACAGCAAAAAGACGTTGGTTCCCTCTCTGTGTCTCTTACCACAGGTGGTGGAAAACAACAGAGAACGCCGAAGGACCAAAATGTCAATCCGGCTGGAAGGACCAAAATGTTAGAGAGTTAAAGTAATAACACCTCCACCTTCAAAAATTGAACTGTTTATTCCTTAAAATCCTAGTGCTTATATACCTTTAAAATACTTCCAGGCATTAATTCCATGCACACAAGTGCACAGATGTTTGTCAAGTGTCCCTTTTCGATCGCTAAGCCGTTCTCACGTCTCACGTTACATTTTTATTACTTGCTGCGTTGGTCGCTGCAGTTAAGGGATGGCATGTTTATTACTTGACTTCAGATAACGCGCAGGTTATCGACTATTGCCTATTTTTAATATATTTATTTATGTGCCATGTTCATGCTTGAACAAAATGTTAAATGAGAATTTAAAATATAGATTATAAGAGTTTTAATTATAATTAATATAATTACAATTTTAATAATTCTTAAAATTAAGAAAATACAAGTAAGAACGTTGCAGTTAGGCGAAACTAACTGCGATATACTTTGTTCCCATAGGTGAATCTTATTTATTTAATAAACATTTAATTAACGAAATATTTCGGCAATTAGAAAACGTACATGGCAAGCAACTGAATTGGGAATTTTTCGATTGTTACTTTAGTTTTGTCAAAAGGCGCTCTAGAAATGTCTTATTTGGTATTAGTTAACGAAGAACAGGTCAGGGCAGTGGCGCTGATGGTAAGCGCTAAGCAAGCTATACTTGGGTGCGTGGGTTCTAATCCCGCAAAAAACTTTTTTTTTTTTCAAAAATTATTATTTTTTTATTTTTTTTATATTTGTATATTTAATACAAAATGCTTGCTGCCAATTGATAATAATTTATAAACATACGCATATGAATTGTGCATTTAAGCTAAAACTAAAACAACATTTCCGATTTGCCACGCTGCTTGCTTGGCAAGCAGTTTTTCTATGCATGCATATATGTATGTATGTATGTACACAGATGTTTGTATTTGTGTATACACATCCAAGTGTGTATACATATTGCAAGAAGTGCGATTGTATTGTTTTGTTTTGTCACAAGCTGCTGATCAGCTGGTCAGCTGATCAGCTGTGAATTTATTTAGGTTTAGCTAACGATTACATGTTGTTTTCAAAAGACCTAGGTTCGGATCCCGCTGGAAACTTTTTATTTATTAATCGAAAACATATAAATTTTATTTTTTAAATTCATTAATATTATTATATATATATTAAAATGCATTTTGCCATCTTAGCAATTGCTACTAAGCTATTTTATGCATGAATTATGCAGTTGGCCACAACAAACTTCTTTGCCGATTTGCCACTCCCCCAGTGGGCGTAGACGCACAATTTTTGCCAGTTCTTAGAGCCGACGCTAAAATGCCTGCTGCTTACATTCCAAAAAGGCGAAAATTACAGGGTATTTTTCGATATGCCATGCCCCCAAAGAGGCTGAAAAATTATTTTTGGGGCATCGATAGAGGAGGACATGAGTAACTGAACCATCCAATTTTCAAGCTTCTAGCTCTTAAACTGTAGGAGATATAAACTTTTGCGGTTTGCCACGCCCCCTGTGGGCGTAGATATATCTACCATAGCTTATTAGCCTTGGGTTGTCAACCCGAGTATACATGCAAAATTTCAAGCCTCTAGTGTCAATAGTGTTCAAAATATAGCACAATTTGAAAAATCACTATATATTCAGGTCCGATTTGCCACGCCTCCAATGGGCGTAGACATATAACTTTTTGATCGATCTTCTTAGAATCATAACATTAACTCACATGCAAAATTTCAGCGTTCTAGCTTTAACGGTGTAGAAGATACGTATTTCCCGATTTGCCACGCCCCCAATGGGCGTAGATATATCCGCCATAGCTTTTTGAACTTGGGTTGTCACCCCGAGTATACATTTCAAATTGCAACTCTCTAGCTCATCATCTAGTTGATAACTTGACTATAGGCGGAAGAGTTTTCCGATTTGCCACGCCCCTAGTGGGCGGATCGGGAAAATTTTTACACTTTATAATTCGGGAGCATATATGAGTATATGTTTAAAATTTCAAGTCTCTAGCTCTAATAGCGCCGAAAAATATTGCGTTCATACGGATAAACGGACAGACAGACGGACAACAAGACGGACATTGCACAAACCCAATATACTTTCTTCCTTTTGGGAACAAAGAATAATCCGTAGTGCATATAGGTTAATGTAGCGGACGATAATGTCTAGTTTTTCGGGACGGAACCGAGAAATTAAGACGCATCAACAAAAAGGACGAATCAATATTACCATTAATCACTATGTGCAGAAAATCAATTCCTAAAATTGTTCTGCGATTCACTAACGATGGAAGATCAATGAGCTGAGGCCTACTATGGTAAGACGGTAATCGTAAATTACTGCCCCAGATAAGACCCCTTAGGGCAAAAAGAAGAAACTGTTTTTGGACTGATTCGATACGATCTTGATACAGTTTATGTTGCGGAAACCAAACAACTGAGCAATACTCTAAGATAGGACGCACAAGCGAAATAAATAATTGCTTGGTAATAAAAGGATCTATAAATTCCTTAGACCAACGTTTAATAAAGCCAGGCACGGTTTTGGCTTAATTTATGATGGTAGAAATATGAATACAGTCAAAGAGAACACCAACTGGTTCACCACACAACTGGTTCACCACACACAACTGGTTCACCACACACCAAGATTGAATGAATTAAGGTCATCTTAAAGGTGTAGATGCCCATTTGCACTGGAGTATGGAAGGCAAAGTCTTACATCATCCGCATACATAAATAAATAAATAAGTGATCCAACTAGGAAGGTCATTTATAAAAAACGAAAAGAGTAATGGTCCTAAATGGCTACCTTGAGAAACACCATACGAAACAAGGATAAGTTTAGAAGTAGCTCAGCAAGACTCTTTGGGTTCTACCGTTCAAATAGGATGGAATCCAGGACACAAGTTTAGGGGAAAATCCTAAACGTTCAAGCTTCAGAATTAGTATCTGATGATTGACTGTGTCAAAAGCTTTACTGAAATCAGTATAAATAACATCAGTTTGCATTTTTTTAGAAAAGCTATCATTGACAAGTGAAGTAAATTCGAGGATGTTGATCGATTCCGAAAAAAAAAACATGTTGGGATGGTTGAATAATCGATTTACAGAAATGATTCAAGGTTGATGTTATAATTTTTTCAAATAACTTCGGCATAGCAGATAATTTCGCAATACCTCTGTAATTGGAAATATCAGATCTTCCACCTTTTTATATAGAGAAATGATGAAAGACTCTTTCCATATTGAAGGGAACACAGAAGTTTCCAAAGACAAATTAAACAATTTTAGCAATGGTGCTTGAAGAGAAACACTGCACTCTTCAATGACACCACTTGGAATATTGTCAGCACCAGGGGAGAAAGATAACTTCAACGTCCTAATGGCTATAGCTAGAGAGGCTGCAGTTACATTAGGAGCATAAATAGAACTATAATCAGGAAGTGAATATGGATACGAATCACTTTATAGATCATCAGAAGAGTAAGTGGGTTGAAAAAAATCTGCAAAAAGATCAGAGGAATCCTGATCAGTACAAGTTTTTTTTAACACCAAGGACAAATGAGGACGACAAACCAGAAGACTTACGCTTCAAGTTTACAAATGAGTAAAATTGTTTAGGATCTCCAGTGAACTGTCGTTTGCAACGTATAAGGTAATTCTCATAACACCGAGAATTTAAAAGATTGAAGTTTGACTTGGCAATGGAATATTTAGATTAGTCAACACTTGAACCAGACCTTTTAAAATTTTTAAAACATTTAGTTTTAATGTTTCTTAAATTCGAAAGAGTCTTAGTAAACCATTTATTTGAATGGGGCAATATGCGACAGGGGGGGATGCACACATCCAGAATAGAGTTTAAGGTAGTATATATAAACATTGCTGCCAAATTAATATCAACCGACTCATATAGAAGAGACCAGTCTGTTGAATTAATTAATTCATTAAGCAAAACTAAATTGCATTTACGATAACAGCGGCTTACTTTAGAAAGCAAAGATGAATAAGTTAGAGGATTATCAATAGATAATAAAACCTCTAAAGTGGGGTGATGCATATCCTCCGATAAGCAGTGTTGGGCCCAGCAATCAGCGCTTTATAAGAACTAAGAGCGGCAGTTCGTCAAACCTATTAGCATCTAAGAGAATTTTGTAAAGAGATTGCGCTCTCCTTTTTTAACGTTCATTCGTTCTCCCACGCAGCGGTCTGTCTTAGTAACCGGCTCGCGTAGATCGAATGTGTGCATATTTGCTGTCGCTTGTTAACAAGAAACGTTTTTTTTTAACATACATATTTACATACATACATACATACTCGCATCTAATAAACAATTAAGACTCGCTAATCAAATTGTGTTTTTAATCGAAAGCTATACGAAAAATCTCGATAGCTCAACATTTGGTGACCCCGACGTGATCTCTCTATGCATATACATGTTCTTACATACATATATGCCTATCAACATAAACACATAAACATATAAACATATAAATATATATATAAATATACATATATATATTTAAGTTTCGTAAATACATATATATTGTCGTGCACATATGCCGCTTATATAGCATTTGCCTTTTTACAGCTACTTCTTGCAAAGTCGCCAGACACTCTTTCGTTTCGTTTTGCAATACAGTGGTGTCCGTAAAAACAGTGCGTATAAACTTATTTCTACAGACATACCTACATATGTGCTCATTAGTTATAACTTATTGGTGTACATACAAGTAACAAGTGACAAGTTAATAAACAATTAATAGCAACTAATTTCGGAACTGTGAGTTTCTATAACTTCGCACGCATACGTCGATTAAGCGTGCATAATCTCAGTGCTTGCCGTTAATTCTGTTGTTGTCATTGCACTCATTCGGTTCGGCTGCAATACTATCGCGTCCATAATAACGTTGCCAGTGCGCATAATAGTGGCATATAATTGGTAATTAACTAAACTCTGTGGTATGATCAGTAAAAACTCAGAATCTGAGTTTTGCGCCCGTGTATATCAGCAACTGTGAACTCTATCTGTAATTCTCGTGTGTTTTACTCATCATGGCGAACTTAAATGCTACTACAGTTGCGCCCGAAGAGCGAGCGAAATTTTATAAGCTCAAAGTGAAATCGGTGTTTGAACGCGTAAAAAGACTGCAAGCCAAGGTTGATTCTGATGCGCTTGCCGATCACAGTGACAGCACTTTAAACGTTCTTTTGGAGCACATTGGTAAGCTAAGCCATTCTTTTAGTGAAGCCCATGAAACTCTAGAGGAACTTGACTTTGCTGAGATGGGCAGCGATTTGCGCGTTGACTTCGATGACTTAATAATGGTCATGCAGTCAACAATAATGTCAGAAATTCAAGGTCGTACCGCTCAAATGCCTCATAGCTCCACGTTTAGTAGACCGGTCGTCACTACTCAGGTTTCCGTTCCCAAAATACATTCCGCACCTGCATTGCCGCCTTTAAAGCTGCCTACGTTCAGCGGTGGATATGCAAATTGGACTGATTTCTACTCAATGTTTTCAACAATCATTGATAGCAGGCCAGAAATCAGCAACATGGAAAAGCTTCAGCATCTATGGTCTTGTCTGGATGGTGCAGCGTTGGATACAGTTCGATCTTTGGAAATTTCTAACGACAACTATACGATGGCCATAAAGCTATTGAAACAAAGATATGATAACCGACGTTTAATTTTTCAAGCCCACATCGTAAAGATCTTAGGGCTGAAAAGGGTAGAAAATGGATCCATAGCCAAGCTGCGAGAATTGTCCGACAGCTTCAATGTACATATGCGTGCACTCAGTAACCTGGGCACAACAGAACAGATAGTCAGTGCCATCATTGCTCAGGTGCTGTTACAGAAACTTGATGTGGCCTCACAAGCTAAATGGGAAAAGCAATTGGAGGATTCGGAGATGGCGTCCCATATACCTGCATATGCAGAAGTGGCCTCTTTCCTTGAGCTTCGCTGCCGCACTTTGGAATCAATGGAATTCTCTCTAAATAACTATTCATCCAGTAAGCAGGTGAATTCTAGCAGTAAATTGGCCAACAGCCGGTCCACATTTCTTGTAACAGACCACAGTGCACACAGTTGCGTTTTTTGTAATGATCCTGAGCATACAATCTATAAATGCTCAAGATTCGCAAACCTATCGCCTACTCTTCGTCTGAATGAAGTCAAGAAGGCTGGGCTATGCTTAAATTGTTTGAAAGGCGGCCATCAGTCACGACAATGTGGCTCGCGTAGTTATCGGGTCTGTGGAGTCAAGCATCATACGCTTCTCCACCTTGGCAACTCCAGCACATCGCAGGCAGTAACTCCGTTCCATCAGCAATCCTCATCATCCGGGATGCAGATCACTCCTACTCAGCCCTCAGCTCCGTCCACTACTCTCCTGGCTCAATATCTGAACAGCGATGTTGCGCTTCTGGCTACCGCAGTGGTTCTGGCCAAAAACCGGTTTGGCGAGCTTGTTCCTTGTCGTGCACTCTTAGATTCAGACTCCCAGGTACATCTTGTTACAGCCAGGTTTGCCAATCTGCTACAACTTAAGAGAGCAAGGTCATATGCGTCTGTACGTGGCTTAGGCGACTCCAATTTTGCCACCGATGGAAGCACCATTTGCCTCACTTTGCAAGCTCACGCATCGGAGTATGCGACTAGCATAACGGCCATGGTAGCGGCAAATATAACTGGCAGGCAGCCCAGTTCTAATATAAATACAAGCAATTGGAGTATACCGCAGAATATAGTCTTGGCAGATCCAGCTTTCGATAGGCCACAGCGAATAGATTTGCTTATCGGAGTCAGCCTTTTCTATGACTTGCTCTGTGTGGGTCAAATCAAGTTGGCGCCTGGGCTTCCACTGCTTCAGAAGACTCGTCTTGGTTGGGTTGTATCGGGGGGCAAAGCTAGCGGCCACAATTCCACACTAATAGTTTCAAAGACGCCTTCGGATCCAGCTCCAGACTCCGCTACTGATATCCAATTGGACAGTCTCGTTCGTCGTTTCTGGGGGACTGAGAGCTGCAGCGACCCTGTCGAAAACATTAGTAAGGAGGAATCAGATTGCGAAGCGCATTTTGTGACGCATTACAAACGATTACCCAGTGGCCAATATTCAGTACGCTTGCCTGTTAAGCTTAATTACGAGCTTCTTGGAGAATCTTATCAGCAAGCGCTGCGGCGGTTTCTTAATTTGGAGAAGAAATTGAATCGCTTGCCTCAAAACCTGCGTCATTCTTGTCTGTGCGTACCATGCATCAGCTCGCCATAGATGAAAGGGATACCTTTCCAGTCGGTTCCGAGGCATTACTTCGCGATTTCTATGTCGACGATTTGATCTCTGGAGGAAATTCAGTCGAACAGGCAAGACGCGTCATGCAAGAAACAGCTGGAATATTGGCATGTGGCCAGTTCAAGTTGCGAAAGTGGTGTTCAAGCCATCCCATGGTGCTGGACGGCGTAACAGAGTGCGACAAGGAATCACTCATTAGGTTCAACGATGGCAGTGATATTACTAAGACACTTGGCCTCGCATGGGATCCATCATCTGATCAACTTTTGTTCTCATATTTGGCTATAGATTTAACCACTAAGCCCTCCAGGCGTTCCGTCCTCTCGTCTATTGCTCGGTTTTACGATCCCCTCGGACTGGTCGGCCCAATAATAACAAAGGCTAAAATTTGCTTGCAACAACTCTGGAGGCATAAACTTGATTGGGACGAGAGCCTTCCAGCAGCATTTCACACTGCATGGCTGGACATCTGCAGTAGCTTTGGCAACGGTTTGAGGAGTGTCTTTCCCAGGTTGGCATTGGTACCAGGAGAAAAGGTTGAGGTCCATGGATTCTGCGATGCCAGCATCGAGGCTTACGGAGCCTGCATCTATATTGTATCCAAAGGCCAGCATAGCACCAGCAGGTTACTTTGTTCAAAGTCTCGAGTTTCTCCCTTGAAAACGCTCACGATTCCCAAGTTGGAGCTATGTGGGGCAGAGTTGCTTGCACGTCTAATGGATGAAGTGGCTCGTTTAGGAATTCTCGAAGGGGAATTTCACTGTTGGTCCGACTCTACTGTAGCGCTATCTTGGATTAATGACGAGTCCGGGCGATTTAACGTTTTTGTTTCAAATCGCATCGCCACGATACAGGATCTCACATCAACTATGGAATGGCACTACGTACCTACTGTGCTGAATCCCGCAGATATGTTATCTCGAGGTTCATTGCCCGCTGAGTTGAACACATCATTACTTTGGTTCAGCGGTCCTGATTTCATTTGTAAGCCCACCTCTCAATGGCCAGTCCTATCGCTTCCAGAAGGAACTTCACTTGAGCGTCGAAGGACCGTTCTTCTTGTGAAAGGCCCAGTCCGTGACGCCTCCATGGACTGCAAGTATGCGAATTCGTTTAGTCAACGTATCAAAGTTTGTCAAAAGAAGTCATGGTTCAGGAATAACTCTCGCAGAAATTCGGACTGGCACTCATATACTGTTGCGAATGATTCAACGAGCCCATTTCTCGGACGACATTGATGCACTTCGAACTAAGGGAATGGCTGCGCCATCCAGCGTTCTCGCCTCTCTTTCGCCATTTCTTGATGAAGTCGGACTGCTACGTGTAGATGGTCGCCTCAAAAACTCTACTCTTAACTTTGATAGTCGCCATCCAATTATATTGCCCAGAAGTCATCCAGTAACTCGAGCCATTGTCATGCATTACCATCAGCGAAACTTGCACGCTGGGCCCCGAGCGGTATTAGCTCTGGTTCGTTCCCAATATTGGCCAATCGGTGGTAGAAAAACTGTATCCAGTGTGATTCAGAGATGCGTCATTTGCGTTCGCGCAAAACCTCGACTCTTTGAGCACATAATGGCAGATCTACCCAGGGATCGCGTCGAAGGCTGCCGTGTGTTTGGAGTGACTGGAGTCGATTTTTGCGGACCGTTCTTTTATAAGCCTGAGGCACGAAATAAGGCTCCTGTGAAATGCTTCGTCTCTGTATTCGTTTGTTTTGCTACGAAGGCTATTTGGTTGGAACTAGTTAAGGATTTAACTACCACGGCATTTTTGCATGCCCTCCAAAGGTTTATATGCACCAGAGGAAAACCAAGTCAAATTT
Organism: Drosophila borborema; assembly: GCA_030914335.1. Classification (NCBI taxonomy): domain Eukaryota; kingdom Metazoa; phylum Arthropoda; class Insecta; order Diptera; family Drosophilidae; genus Drosophila; species Drosophila borborema. The sequence continues at coordinate 83,772 of JAUESP010000080.1, forward strand.
GGTCTGACAATGCCACAAACTTTCTTGGCGCCCGCAACCAGCTTCAGGAGCTGAAGCGTCTATTCCTGTCTGACGCCCACCAGAATGCTGTGAAGGACTTCTGCCTGGCGGAATCAATCGAATGGGATTTCATCCCTCCACGATCTCCTCACTTTGGAGGTTTGTAGGAGGCTGCAGTGAAGACGGCGAAGCATCATTTCTATCGATCTGTGGGCCCTTCTGTCCTAACTTATGATGAGCTTCGCACACTGGTCTGCAACATTGCTGCTGTCATTAATTCACGCCCTTTAGTTTCAATTTCAGAGCACCCAGCAGACTTGGACGTACTGACGCCTGCGCATTTCCTGAACGGTGGTCCTCCTTCATCCTTCAGCGAGCCTAACCTCACGAGGCTCGATTTCAATCGCTTGGATGCCTGGCAGCGCGTAAGCTATCTCCAGCAGGTATTCTGGACACGTTGGCGAGACGAATACCTCAACTTACTACAACAGCGGGCTAAATTGAGAACTTCTAAGTCTGGTTTGGCGGTTGACGACGTAGTTCTCGTAAAGGATGAGAATCTTCCGCCGCTTAAGTGGCCACTGGCCAGAATAACTGAACTTATCCCTGGACGTGACGGCGTTGCACGGGTGGCCGTGCTCAAAACTGAAGCTGGCGAGACAAGAAGATCAATCAGCGCTTTATAAGAACTAAGAGCGGCAGTTCGTCAAACCTATTAGCATCTAAGAGAATTTTGTAAAGAGATTGCGCTCTCCTTTTTTAACGTTCATTCGTTCTCCCACGCAGCGGTCTGTCTTAGTAACCGGCTCGCGTAGATCGAATGTGTGCATATTTGCTGTCGCTTGTTAACAAGAAACGTTTTTTTTAACATACATATTTACATACATACATACATACTCGCATCTAATAAACAATTAAGACTCGCTAATCAAATTGTGTTTTTAATCGAAAGCTATACGAAAAATCTCGATAGCTCAACAAGCAGAAAGGAGTTGATCTCACATTAATGATGGAGTCATGATTAATGAACACAAGATCAAGCATGCGATTCAGACGGTTAGAAATAGAGTTTATCTGAAAAATAGAAAGATTAAACAATTCATCAAAAAGATAGTGTTCAATTGTCGGCATAAAGTAATTTGCATTACAAGTTGAGGACCAAGAAGTGTTAGGAATATTAAAATCACTTTTGGGGTCTGGGTGTAATTCAATGGGTTTAGGGTATAAAAAAAAACATATTACATCACAATGGTAAAAATTCAGTGTAAACCAGCCATTTTTATCATGAGTAAATTTATTTATTCAAGAAAGTTGATTACTATTTTAATACTTATAATTAACGTATATAAAAAATGCATCGCAACAAGAAGGTAAGCTATAATATAACAATTTTAACAATCTGAAATGTATACCTGACGAACATTAATATTTATGCGACAATCGTCCACATAACGGTTAAACGGCTCCCAAAACAATTCGTCATTAACGTGGTCGTATAATTCAACATTTATTGAACTATTAACTGTGTCCTCAAGCTTTTCTGTTGTTGGATTTGAACAAAAGTAATTCCAAGGATCTTCAAAAGCTTTCAAAACTCGTGGAACGGCATGATAGCTGAGTCGTGATTCTTTTGACATAATTAAAACATCTCCACTCCGGAGATACAGAGCACTAGGCTCTTCTTCTAGTGTACGGTGACCTATTAGAAAAATAGCAGTTTGTCCGAAACTGTAATAAATAGTAAATAAAAAATGTAAATTTTTCAAAACAAGTTCTTATATACCTGTAAGATAACAGTGGTGCATCATGATAAATCTCGGAATGATCAGTGTGTCCAGATAAAGAAGTACCAATCGGATAGTAATTAATAATTGCAGCTTGAGGAATAAAACTCGAAAAGCCTAGAGCGAGCGAAATATAGTGGGACAATTTACCTAAATCACTTGGGAACAAAGTGTGGTTTGTCTTATCATAAACCTTAGTGTCCCAGTTGTGATGGTAACCCAATGTTGTCCAGCGCATCGCCATCTTAAGACGATGAGCAATATTTGGGTCAGAACAATGATGTAACTCTCCCCACCAGTCAGCAATTGTTTTAGAAGGAAAATGTTTTCCATCCAAGTTTACTATATTGGGTGGTAGCGGATAGTCACGAAGGCTTCGAGCTATCCAATAACGCTGTCCTCTACGTGTAAATGGATTACGTATTATCAAAAGACCAGGATGCATTTTAAGCGTATAACATCGCCACATATGGTGTGGTTGCAAGCCAACTGGGAAATATAAACTTTTATGCATATGCGTTTCGGAGATATCCATCGGCTCCAGCAACTAGAGATTTAGACATAGACAGACAATAATTGGATGTCAGTTAAAAAATTTTTATTTGGATGTGTTTGGATGTCAACATGAAAAAAAAATATATGCCTACTTTAAAAATTATGATCAATAAGTGTTAGAGAGTTGAACAATAAAGAGTACCAGATAACGAACTGCTAAACTTCTAAAAGATCGCCCAACTAATCAATCGTTGCAGGTGTGAAAAATCGGCAGTAAATATATGTATATGTATTTCACAGTGCCAAAGTTATGCTTACTTAAAAAAAGTTGTTTTATTGTTTATATTATGAACGAATTTTGGCTACTGTATGTGTTTGTTACATTATGAACATAGTTTGACCACTGTGCTTGCCCGACGCTGCTCGGTAATGAGTTTGGTAAATTGTGAAATCATTCTTAGAATTTGACTACAACGCCAGTCAGATTGACTGGAGCCAATATACATACCATACGAGTGAGGCGATGGCGGTGTCGTGCTGCCGCCGAGTGTAGTGCAGCCTGTATATGTAAAAAAAGCATAGATCAATGCGTGATCGGAAAATGCAAAGCAGTCGCATTCAGACAATTACACGCGACGCACAGTGGGGCCTTTGCTCATTTTGCGTTGCAAAAATCATAACTTTTGAACCAAGTAAAATATTTAAAAAAATTAAATAGCATTCGACAGGGAATTCTTCAAGCTTTAAAATGAATCTACATACAGGGTGGTGCGATAACAGGGTGCTTCACAGTTATAGGTAAAACATGACAAATGTTAGCTTCGGCAAAAATGACTGGTTTTTCTATGAAAAAACAAATTTTTTTTGTTTCAATAAATTATTTGTATTATTTTCAGAGAGTATGTTTCAATAAATAAATAAAAAAATTAAAAAAAAAAAAAAAAACAATTTTTTTATTAATTTTTTTATTTTTTTTTTTATTTAGTTTTCCTTAAATTTGTCACCCGTAGAAGACGGGGCAATATCTAATAAGCTTAAAGTTTCTGCAGAATAATTAATAATTAATCAGGTACCTGTTTTCTTAAATTCCAAAAAATATTTGCTTACAAAATGCAGCATTTGGTAGACAAAACAAATAAATAGTGCAAATTGTAACGACCAATTTACAAAAAAAAACCCAAACCCTTTCCCAACCGTCGCGACGGTTGGAATTCACTTCGATCTCAAAGTTTGTGTCAATATGTCAGCCCAGCTTCAGAAAATAAACGATATACATATATATATACAGTCGAGTCTCGATAATTCGTACCCCGCTAAATCGAAAACTGCTGGTCCCTTGAAAAAACTTAATTAATTCGTAAAAATCCCATACATTTTGGTCCCCTCGTCAATTCGTAATTTTTCTTGCCTCTTATGATTCTTTTCGAAACCTCTCATAATTCGTAATTTCATTTCGAAACCTCTTGTTATTCGTAATCCTTGATTTTGCTGGAAGTTAAACTTAGGTCTCGAAGACTATTATGCATGGCGCCTTTTTCTCGCTTCATGTGCGAAATTTCGTTGTTCTCTCATTGGACTTAGATTAGTTTTCTCATTTTATTTGAAGCGTGAAGACGATTCGTAAAAATGTCAAGCAAACGTTCTCATAGCGTTTTTTATTTTCATATCATAATGTTCCGAATAATGCAGTTGATTAATTGATTAATAAGCTTGGTAAACACAATATAAAACAAGTAAGAACGTTGCAGTTAGGCGCAACTAACTGTGATATACTTTGTTCCTATAGGTGCATCTTATTTATTTAATAAACATTTAATTAACGAAATATTTCGGCAATTAGAAAACGTACATGGCAAGCAACAAACGTTTTTCCTACACATACATACAGATTTACACATGTACACACTATACGAGTATACACACTATTTTCTATGTATACATACAAAAGTTTGGATGCCAGAATATTCTAAGAATTGTGACTGAATTGGGAATTTTTCGATTGTTACTTTAGTTTTGTCAAAAGGCGCTCTAGCAATGTCTTATTTGGTTTTAGTTAACGAAGAACAGGTCAGGGCAGTGGCGCTGATGGTAAGCGCTATGCAAGCTATACTTGGGTGCGTGGGTTCTAATCCCGCAAAAAACTTTTTTTTTTTTTTAAATTATTATTTTTTAATTTTTTTTTATATTTGTATATTTAACATAAAATGCTTGCTGCCAATTGATAATAATTTATAAACATACGCATATGAATTGTGCATTTAAGCTAAAACTAAAACAACATTTCCGATTTGCCACGCTGCTTGCTTGGCAAGCAGTTTTTCTATGCATGCATATATGTATGTATGTATGTACACAGATGATTGTATTTGTGTATACACATCCAAGTGTGTATACATATTGCAAGAAGTGCGATTGTATTGTTTTGTTTTGTCACAAGCTGCTGATCAGCTGGTCAGCTGATCAGCTGTGAATTTATTTAGGTTAAGATAACGATTACATGTTGTTTTCAAAAGACCTAGGTTCGAATCCCGCTGGAAACTTTTTATTTATTAATCGAAAACTTATAAATTTTATTTTTTAAATTCATTAATTTTATTATATTTATATTAAAATGCTTTCTGCCATCTTAGCAATTGCTACTAAGCTATTATATGCATGAATTATGCAGTTGGCCAAAACAAACTTCTTTGCCGATTTGCCACTCCCCCAGTGGGCGTAGACGCATAATTTTTTGCCAGTTCTTAGAAAGGGTCGAGGCAAACATGACTGCAAAGTTTGGTTGCTTACATTCCAAAAATGCGAAAATTACAAGGTATTTTTCGATATGCCACGCCCCAAAGAGGCTGAAAAATTATTTTTGGGGCATCGATAGAGGAGGACAATTTCTAGCTCTTAAACTGTAGGAGATATAAACTTTTGCGGTTTGCCACGCCCCCTGTGGGTGTAGATATATTCACCATAGCTTACTGATCTTGTGTTGTCAGCCCGAGTATACATGCAAAATTTCAAGTCTCTAGTGTCAATAGTGTTCAAAATATAGCACAATTTGAAAAATCACTATATATTCAGGTCCGATTTGCCACGCCCCCTTTCCCTTTGTTCCCTTTGGGAATAAAGTATAAAAATAATTATGAAGAACATGAAACAATACAAAATTACAAGCTTTTTTAAATCTTAATTTGTCGTTAATATGATTTTAGTTATGTCCATAATATTGAATTGAATGTGTATATTATTTATTTTTAATAAGTTAAAATTGTTGAAATGATGTGAAATATAAAAACCCTTTCAATTCGTATTTAGATTTTTTACACCCCGTTAAATGGAAACCCCGGTAAATCGAAAACCTCTGTAAATCGTAAAAAATTCGGTTCCCTTGCTATTACGAATTATCGAGACTCGACTGTATATATATATATAAATGTTTATATTATAAATAAGTATACAGTGAATTCCGCTTATAGAGTCCGTCCGGTTATTGCGACGAAAAATCCATATCTTGGATCCATATAAACTTATATGAATGGGGGTCCACTTACTACATATCCGCTTTTGATGACAATCCGCTTATATCGACGATACTTTTCACATTTTCACCGGTTTAATGACAAATCATTAAATCGTCAAAAGACGCTGTAAGAAATGCATTTACTTGCGATCAAATGTATTACTTGCTTAAGTGGGTAGCAGAGACACAAATATTGCTAAGAGAGAGAGAGGAACAAAGTGCAATGCTGGCGTCACACAAATGCTTACAGCGTGCTTATACAGCGTGAAATGCATTTTTTCCAAATTGTGGGCGAAGGGAGCGTGGCATCCAAAATCTGAAAAATCTGCGTATCCATAATATCTATCTAAATATATAAAGTTGAAGTCTCTAGCTAAAACGGTGTAGAAGTTATACCCAAAAAACCTTAAAAATGGAAACGAATTTTCGATTCGTCCGTCCGTCCGTCCGTATGAACGTCGAGATTTCGGAAACTACAAAAGCTAGAGAGCTAAAATTTCACATGAAGACTCGTGTGTTACCTACGCAATACGAGTTTATTTTGTTTTTTCGATAACTCGTCCCATTTCCAAATTATCGATAAAAAATCGACAATTCGTTTCAATTTTTTAGGTTTTTTGGGTATAACTACTACACCGTTTTAGCTAGAGACTTTAACTTTATATATTTAGTTAGATATTATGGATACGCAGATTTTGTAGTTTTCAGATTTTGGATGCCACGCCCCCTTCGCCCACAATGTGGAAAAAACGCATTTCAAATACTAGAGACTTGCAATTTTGCACATAGATATATATATATACCCTTATTCTACTCTGAAAATTTCATGAAGATCGTCCATCTAGAAATGGAGTTATAAGCGTCCAAAGTTCAGCCCAACCCACCCCCAAGCCACGGCAGCAACTGCGCAGTTAGCAGAGCGCGCGCTTATAAGTGCGTAAAGAAGAAGAGTATCACTTTTTTTGCAGGGTTCAGGGTATCTCGTAGTCGAGCCGTCTCGACTAGAGCCTTCTTACTTGTTATACCCTGAACCCATTGAAAATGGGAATTCAGGGTATAATGGTTTTGTGAAAATGTATGTAACAGGCAGAAGGAGACGTCGCAGACCCCATAAAGTATATATATTCTTGATCAGCATAAAAAAATAAGTTGATCTAGCCCTGTCCGTCTGTCCGTCCGTCTGTCCGTCTGTCCGTCCGTCCGTCTGTCCGTCTGTATGAACGTCGAGATTTCGGAAACTACAAAAGCTAGAGAGCTGAAATTTCACATGAACACTCGTATGTTAGCTACGCAATACGAGTTTGTTTTGTTTTTTCGATAACTCGTCCCATTTCCAAATTATCGATAAAAAATCGAAAATTCGTTTCCATTTTTAAGGTTTTTAGGGTATAACTTCTACACCGTTTCAGCTAGAGACTTCAACTTTAAATATTAAGATAGATATTATGAATACGCAGATTTTATAGTTTTCAGATTTTTTGATGCCACGCCCCCCTCGCCCACAATTTGCAAAAAACGCATTTCAAATACTAAAGACTTGCAATTTGGCAAATAGATAGATATAGATACTCTAAATCTACTCTTAAAATTTCATTAAGATCATGCATCTAGAAATGGAGCTATAAGCGTACAAAGTTCAGCCCAACCCACCCCCAAGCCACAGCAGCAACTGCGCAGTTAGCAGAGCGCGCGCCTTTAAGTGCGTAAGGAAGAAGAGTAACACTTTTTTGCAGGGTTCAGGGTATCTCGTAGTCGAGCCGTCTCGACTAGAGCCTTCTTACTTGTTATACTCTGTTCCCTTAAAAAGGGAAAAAGAGTATATTGGGTTTGTGCAATGTCCGTCTTGCTGTCCGTCCGTCTGTCCGTCTGAACGCAATATTTTTCGGCGCTATTAGATCTAGAGACTTGAAATTTTAAACATATACTCATATATGTTCCCGAATCCTAGAGTGTAAAAATTTTCCCGATCCGCCTACTAGGGGCGTGGCAAATCGGAAAACTCTTCCGCCCATAGTCAAGTTATCATACTATATGATGAGCTAGAGAGTTGCAATTTGAAATGTATACTCGGGGTGACAACCCAAGTTCAAAAAGCTATGGCGGATATATCTACGCCCATTGGGGGCGTGGCAAATCGGGAAATACGTATCTTCTACACCGTTAAAGCTAGAACGCTGAAATTTCGCATGTGACTGAATGTTATGATTCTAAGAAGATCGATCAAAATGTCTACGCCCATAAGGGGCGTGAAAAGGCGGACCTGAATATACAGTGATTTTTCAAATTGTGCTATATTTTGAACACTATTGACACTAGAGACTTGAAATTTGGTATGTATACTCGGGTTGACAACCCAAGACTAATAAGCTATGGTAGATATATCTACGCCCACAGGGGGCGAGGCAAACCGCAAAAGTTTATATCTCCTACAGTTTTAGATCTAGAAGCTTGAAAATTGGATGGTTCAGTTACTCATGTTCTCCTCTATCGATGCCCCAAAATCATTTTTCAGCCTCTTTGGGGGCGTGGCATATCGAAAAATACCTTGTAATTTTTGCATATTTGGAATGTAAGCAACCAAATTTTGCAGTCGTGGTAGCCTCGGTGCTTTCTAAGAACTGGAAACAAATTATGCGTCTACGCCCACTGGGGGAGTGGCAAATCGGCAAAGAAGTTTGTTGTGGCCAACTGCATAATTCATGCATATAATAGCTTAGTAGCAATTGCTAAGATGGCAAAAAGCATTTTAACATAAATATAATAATATTAATGAATTTAAAAAATAAAATTTATAAGTTTTCGATTAATAAATAAAAAGTTTCCAGCGGGATTCGAACCTAGGTCTTTCGAAAACAACATGTAATCGTTAGCTAAACCTAAATAAATTCACAGCTGATCAGCTGACCAGCTGATCAGCAGCTTGTGACAAAACAAAACAATACACAATCGCACTTCTTGCAATATGTATACACACTTGGTTGTGTATCAGTGTTGCCAACTTGGCCTTTTTCCGGACAGATCTTTCCTGTTTGAAAATACAACTGCCGCAAAAATTCAGAAACAGCCCCTGTCCGGAAAAAATTCCTTTTTTATTTTATTTTGGCCTTTTTTCATCCTTTTTAAATTGTTAAAGGTTGTTTATAAAATTTTTCAAATAAATCGATGTCATCGCTTTAATATTGCTTTATTATAACATATTTTACGATGTAGCCCTGTAATCGAAAATATATTTATCGATCGATCATTAAAGATTTCAAAAGTTTAACAAAAATGTCAAGAAAATTTACATACTGAAATTTAGGGTGTCGCGGTTAAACGACCCATTAAAAAAATGGATTAGCCACGTTCCCAATAATATTGATAAGGCATTTTGCAAATACTGCAAGTGCAGTTTAAATAAAAAACTTATAGAATGGACTTTCTGGACTGAAGTTCAGAATCACACAGACTCAGCAGGAAACAAACACTTTTCGGACCTGCCAATTAGGTTGGTTTTACTAGTTAACAATTACATACAATTAAATATAATATCTTTGGATTAGGTTTGGACTACATCGAAACGGCAAATATTGCCAAAACTACAAGGTACCGGAAAATTGTGTACACCAAATTGGCACAAATAATACATATAGCAACGAAAATACAAATTTTGATGAGGTGCTATACCTTTTAAACGAAAATTAAAATAAAATTCTACTTTAGAAATAGAAAAAAATGTTATCCGCTTTTTTTGACCTTTTCAAAAATATTTTGTCCCTTTTTTGTCCTGTTTTTGGTGTCAACTGTCCTGTTTTTTTTTTTTTTTTTGGCGAAAAGATGGCAACACTGATGTGTATACACGTACACATACATACATACATACATATATGCATGCATAGAAAAACTGCTTACCACACAGCGTCGCAAATCGGAAAGCATAAAGCAGTTTTAGTTTTTACTTAAATGCACAATTCATATGCTTATGTTTATAAGTTATTATCAATTGGCAGCAAGCATTTTATAATAAATATACAAATATAAAAAAAAAATAAATAATTTTTGAAAAAATATTTTCTGCGGGATTCGAACCCAGCTTGCATAGCGCTTACCACCAGCGCCACTGCCCTGACCTGGGCTTTGTTAACTAAAACCAAATAAGGCATTGTTAGAGCGCCTTTTGACAAAACTAAAGTAACGATCGAAAAATTCCCAATTCAGTCACAATTCTTAGAATATTCTGGCATCCAAACTTTTGTATGTATACATAGAAAATAGTGTGTATACTCGTATAGTGTGTACATGTGTAAATCTGTATGTATGTGTAGGAAAAACGTTTGTTGCTTGCCATGTACTCATTGCCGAAATATTTCGTTAATTAAATGTTTATTAAATAAATAAAATGCACCTATGGGAACAGAGTATATCGCAGTTAGTTTCGCCTAACTGCAACGTTCTTACTTGTTTTATGCTGATCAAGAATATATATACTTTAATGGGGTCTGCGACGTCTCCTTCTGCCTGTTACATACAATTTCACAAAACCATTATATCCTGAATTCCCATTTTCAAGGGGTTCAGGGTATACAAAAATGATAGAAATTCATAATCAAATAGCAATGATGAAGAAAAGAAGCAAGTACGATGTTTAGATGGCTGGTGCCCTGAGCCCTGTGAAGAACTGAAAATGCAATCATTCTGCTTCCTTTCTACATGAATACCAGAAACAATATACGCATATGCACTTATAAGTACGCACTGTACCAACAGCGCAGTTTATGCGGCGACTTTGGTTGCATTATGCGAGCTATACCAGCGAGATCTCTCCGCATATACGAAAGGAGGATAAAGTTGGAAACCTTAAAATAAGTTTCCATATGACTGCACTGGTGCTACTAGCACGCTATAGCAAGCATTTTTTATATTAACAGAGCATAAATGAGTCTTTTAAGAGTCCCACGACCAATTAAAATAGTCATATATGCCAGGGACCGCAAATAACAGTTATGACTTTTAAAAAAATCAAGCACAAAAAAATAACCAGGAAGACTGGGATAACAAGTAAGAAGGCTCTAGTCGAGACGGGTCGACTACGAGATACCCTGAACCCTGCAAAAAAATTGATACTCTTCCTCTTTACGCACTTACAAGTGCGCGCACTGCTAACTGCGCAGTTGCTGCCGTAGCTTGGGGGTGGGTTGGGCTAAACTTTGGATGCTTATAACTCCATTTCTAGATGGACGATCTTCATAAAATTTTCAGAGTATATTAAGAATATCTCAATCTATCTATGTGCCAAATTGCAAGTCTCTAGTATTTGAAATCCGTTTTTTCCAAATTGAGGGCGGAGGGGGAGTGGCATCCAAAATATGAAAACTACAAAATCTGCGTATCCATATATAAAGTTGAAGTAAATATATAAAGTTGAAGTCTCTAGCTAAAACGGTGTAGAAGTTATACCCAAAAAACCTTGAAAATGAGAACGATTTTTTATCGATAATTTGGAAATGGGATGAGTTATCGAAAAAACAAAATAAACTCGTATTGCGTAGCTAACATACGCGTGTTCATGTCAAATTTCAGCTCTCTAGCTTTTGTAGTTTCCGAAATCTCGACGTTCATACAGACGGACACACGGACGGACGGACAGACGGACAGACGGACGGACAGACGGACAGGGCTAGATCAACTTATTTTTTTATGCTGATCAAGAATATATATACTTTATGGGGTCTGCGACATCTCCTTCTGCCTGTTACATACATTTTCACAAAACCATTATACCCTGAATTCCCATTTTTTACGGCAAATTCAAAAAAAGGATAAACTTTTATTTAATAAGAAATTGGTTTTTAATTATTATTATTGATTTTTATGATAAAAATCAAAAATAATTATTACAAATCAATTTTTATATAAAAATCAAATCATAACTTTTATTTTCAATTTTTATTATAAAAATAAAAATTATGCCGTGATTTTTATTTTAAAAATTGAAATAAAAATCAAATTGAAATATCTTTTGATACAAAGGAGCTAGATCATATATAGATATGATCTACGCATCAATATCTTTCAGATGATATATAATATGTATGTAATTATGTACTTGTGTATATATATTTAGTTATCTGTTTAGGCAGTTGCCCAGGCCTCCTATTCAGCGAGTAATGTGTGGACACAAATGATTCAAAGACATAGATTGAATTAAATACTAATCACTATATATATGTACATATGTATACATATATATATGAAACGATGCATACAAAAAGTTTAACAATGCTGCGTTAACTACTTCTAATCGCAAATCGTATTCTAAAAATAGATTTTTAACGGATCTCAAGTTAAGTCAATACGATTTATTTTAGATAACATATTTATTTTGTTGTGCTCTTGAAAACAATTACAGAGTTTAAGGAATAGGAAAAATGCATGTAGAATCAAGTAACAAAAGAAGTCAAAATGTACATATGTACATACATATTATATATCATCTGAAAGATATTGATGCGTAGATCATATATATAGTTCTATATATGATCTAGCTCCTTTGTATCAAAAGATATTTCAATTTGATTTTTATTTCAATTTTTAAAATAAAAATCACGGCATAATTTTTATTTTTATAATAAAAATTGAAAATAAAAGTTATGATTTGATTTTTATATAAAAATTGATTTGTAATAATTATTTTTGATTTTTATCATAAAAATCAATAATAATAATTAAAAATAATTTCATTTTAATAACGCTAAAAATAATTGTTATTTCTTAATTTTTTTTTATAAAAATTATAACTGTTACGGTCCCTGATATATGCACTCATTTTCTGATCATAAATGACTCCTTCATCGGCGACTCTTCTTAATGAGTGTCTTTTGACTCCTTTTTAGACTCTGTTCCAAAAAAGGGAAGAATAGTCTATTGGGTTTGTGCAATATTCGTCTTACTGTCAGTCTGTCCGTATGAATGCAATATTTTTCGGCGCTATTAGAGATAGAGACTTGAAATTTGGAACATATACTCATACATGCTCCCGAATTAAAAAGTTTAATAATTTTCCAGATCCGCCCACTAGGGGCGTGGCAAATTGGAAAATTCCTGCGCCCGTATGCCAGTAAATATACTACATGATGAGCTAGAGAGTTGCAATTTGGAATGTATGCTCGCGGTGACAACCCAAGTTCAAAAAGCTATGGCGGATATATCTACACCCATTGGGGGCGTAGCAAGCCGGGAAACACGTATCTTCTACACCTTTAAAGATAGAACGCTGAAATTTGGCATGTGACTGAATGTTATGATTCTAAGAAGATCGATCAAAATGTCTACGCCCATAAGGGGCGTGAAAAGGCGGACCTGAATATATAGTGATTTTTAAAATTGTGCTATATTTTGAACACTATTGACACTAGAGACTTGAAATTTGGTATGTATACTTGGGTTGACAACCCAAGATCAATACTCTATGGTAGATATATCTACGCCCACAGGGGGCGTGGCAAACCGCTAAAGTTTATATATCCTAACATAATTTTTCAGCCACTTTGAGGCTGTAATTTTCGCATTTTTGGAGTGTAAGCAATCAAATTTTGCTCTTTCTAAGAACTGGCCAAAAATTATCCGTCTACGCCCAAATCGGCAAAGAAGTTTGTTGTGGCCAACTGCATAATTCATGCATATAATAGCTTAGTAGTAATTGCTAAGATGGCAGAAAGCATTTTAACAAAAATATAAAAATATTAATGAATTAAAAAATAAAATTGATAAGTTTTCGATTAATAATCAAAACGCTTCCAGAGGGATTCGAGCCCAGGTCCCTTGAAAATAACATCACTAATCATACAACCACTAACCATACAACACATAGACTGGACAACTAGAACAAACTTTTTTCACGCACCAGCATATGAGCCTAGGGACAACTCAACTTCGTATTTTTTCGGTTTGGGCAATTCAGGCTCGGGCAGTCAAAATATGATCCGACGAATTCATTGCGGTGCAAGCGCACCGACGTGGGCATATTTTCATATGAGCGCGTTCTATGTGCTATTTTTCTTTACTCCCCCTCTCTCTTTTTTCTCTCTCACTCTCAGTCTATGCGAGCAAAAGCCAGCAGCCCACAAAAATTGAAATTTGTTCACGAGTGGCGATTCGCGACGATCCCATCTGCCCTTCTTAGTAAGAGTATGCCGAACTCTTAAACGGCTTTGCCATTCTCATACAAAATTGTAGTGTTTTCGTAATAATTTTTGGGAAGGGTATGAAAACGCTGATGTGCATAAGCATTACTTTTTCGCGATGAGCATGCACACACACATTTACTGCGTTTTGCTACATGTATGAGCAGTTATGCGACTGTGTGCGAAACTTTTGCTGTCTGTAGCAATTGCAGGGACCAACATTTGCAGTTTGCATTCTTGCTACCTGCGTTATTCAGTAGTTTGTCTATTTTGTATGGTTTGAATTGTAGAGTTACTGTCAAATGAGCCTCTACGACTTGTAGCAGTCATTTTGGCAATAATGAGTACATGGTGTATTCTGACATTGTCAATACATATTAATAAACATACATGCCATAGGCATGGGGCAAGTAAATTTGACAGTCTACAAGGCCGAACAAATTTAAGACCGTTCCCACAATTCTAAGGCCGAGGTCCACAAGAATAACAAACTGCAAATGTTGGTCCCTGCAATTGCTACAGACAGCAAAAGTTTCGCACACAGTCACATAACTGCTCATACATGTAGCAAGACGCAGTAAATGTGTGTGTGCATGCTCATCGCGAAAAAGTAATGCTTATGCACATCAGCGTTTTCATATCCTTCCCAAAAATTATTATGAAAATATGCCCACGTCGGTTGAGCGCTTGCACCGCAATGAATTCGTCGGATCATATTTTGACAGCCCGAGCCTGAATTGCCCAAACCGAAAAAATACGAAGTTGAGTGGTCCGTAGGCTCATATGCTGGTGCGTGAAAAAAGTTTGTTCTAGTTGTCCAGTCTATATAGTCCAGTCTATAGACTGGACAACTAAAACAAACTTTTTTCACGAATTAGAATATGAGCGAACTGCCGCTCAACTTCGTATTAGTTCTGTTTGGGCAATTCAGGCTCGGGCAGTCAAAATATGATCCGACCAATTCAGTGCGCTGCAAGCGCTCAACCAGCATGGTCATATTTTCATATGAGAACATTCTATGTGCTATTTTTCTCACTCCATGTGAGCACAAGCCAGCAGCCCACAAAAATTGAAATTTGTTCGCGAGTGGCGATTCGCGACGATCCCATCTGCCCTTCTTAGTAAGAGTATGCCGAACTCTTAAACGGCTTTGCCATGCTCATGCAAAGTTTTAGTGTTTTTGTAATAATTGTCGGGAAGGGTATGAAGGCGCTGATGTGCATAAGCATTACTTTTTCGCGATGAGCATGTACACACACATTTACTCCCTCTCCGTCGGTCCGTCCATGAGCACATGACCGCTCCATGTGTTGAATGGTTAGTGGTTATACTTTGGACGCTTTTAACTCCATTTCTAGATGGACGATCTTAATCATTAAAATGTCAATGTTTCTTAACAAACTGCGTGTGTGTAAATACAGATAATATCCATATAACCTACTTACATTACACGAACCATTAGAGGAAATGTTTGCTTCGTAAGTGTCTAAGTCAATAACTTCATGAAGATCAGAAAATGGGCATTTTCGTTTATAATGCTTGAAAGCTTTTTTAAACATTTTAATAATCTATGGACATTCAATAAGTAATCATGTATTAGGGTTGAAAATATATCAAAATATCAGTATATCGATATTAATTTGTATAAAAAATATATTTATATTGGAATACTTTGTGACCAAATATCGAATATTTTTTATATATTTGCGTTCGTTGCTCTCTTAATACGTGAATCAAGTTCAAATGTGCAAAAACCTAATTTGTGAAAATGGTTAAAACAAACTGTTCTGAATTTAACAAGTTAACGAGACGGCTCGACTAAGAGATACTCTGAACCACTAACCATACAACACATAGACTGGACAGCTGGAACAAATGAATGTGCACACTTATTTTTTGACATTGGTTTCCCCTCAACTTCGTATTTGCTCGGGTTTTTACTTTTAGGGTCGGGAGAAAAATTGCTGATGGCAAAATCATTCCGCTTCGAGCGCTCGACGATGACGGTCGATTTTCCAAAAAGGCCTGACATGTGCCGCTCTTTCCCTTGCTCTCTTTCTCTTTCTGCCCTATGCTTTTTACTCTCTGCTCTCTTCTCACAAAAATATATGTATGCTGGCACAAACAGCAAGCAGCTCACAAAAATTGAAATTTCTTCTCGACTCGCGAGTCGCGATCCCATTGGTTCCCTTCTGAGTGAAGAGTATATCGAATTCTTAAACTGCTTTGCCATGCTCATGTAAAATGTTAGCGTTTTCATGATTATTTGTGGAAAGGATATGAAAGTGTTGACGTGCATAACGAATATTATTTCCCGATGACCATACGCACACACATTTACACTTCCTCGCTATATGTGCCTGTGTGCGATATTTTGCCTATTGGTTCAAATCAGGTTCTACATATTAAAGAACAAATGATAACTGATCAGCAGGTAATAAAAAATAATTTACCTCTCCTTCAATTCGAACCCAAAATCGTTTACTTAATTCAAAGTTGAGGTAGGCACACGCCCAATATTCGAGACCCATGCACGAAACATGCAAATGCCCCAGAGCATTCATTCAAATGCCTATACAAGTGATACTCGGCGATTATGATTATCAAATCACAGACGTACACATATGTATGTGTGTGCGTAGACTCACATCAGCTACCCATAGCAATCGCTGGGAAATTAGAATTGCTACATGCAGCAAGAATATCTATCGCACACAAGCACATAAATGCCTCCACATATAGCGAGGAAGTGTAAATGTGTGTGTGTGTATGGTCATAGGGAAATAATATTCGTTATGCACATCAACACTTTCATATCCTTTCCACAAATAATCATGAAAACGCTAACATTTTACATGAGCATGGCAAAGCAGTTTAAGAATTCGGTATACTCTTCGCTCAGAAGGGAATCAATGGGATCGCGACTCGCGAGTCGAGAAGAAATTTCAATTTTTGTGAGCTGCTTGCTGTTTGTGCCAGCATACATATATTTTTGTGAGAAGAGAGCAGAGAGTAAAAAGCATAGGGCAGAAAGAGAAAGAGAGCAAGGGAAAGAGCGGCACATGTCAGGCCTTTTTGGAAAATCGACCGTCATCGTCGAGCGCTCGAAACGGAATGATTTTGCCATCAGCAATTTTTCTCCCGACCCTAAAAGTAAAAACCCGAGCAAATACGAAGTTGAGGGGGTTCTAAAGTCAAAAAATAAGTGTGCCCATTAACTTGTTCCAGTTGTCCAGTCTATGTGTTGTATGGTTAGTGATACCACTAACCATACAACACATAGACTGGACAACTGGAACAAATTAATGTTCACACTTATTTTTTGGTTTTAGAACCCCCGAACTTCGTATTTGCTCGGGTTTTTACTTTTAGGGTCGGGAGAGAAAAATTGCTGATGGCAAAATCATTCCGCTTCGAGCGCTCGACGGTGACGGTCGATTTTCCAAAAAGGCCTGGCATGTGCCGCTCATTCCCTTGCTCTCTTTCTCTTTCTGCCCCATGCTTTTTACTCTCTGCTCTCTTCTCACAAAAATATATGTATACTGGCACAAACAGCAAGCAGCTCACAAAAATTGAAATTTCTTCTCGACTCGCGATCCCATTGGTTCCCTTCTGAGCGAAGGGTATACCGAATTCTCAAACTGCTTTGCCATGCTCATGCAAAATGTTTGCGTTTTTATGATTATTTGTGAAAAGGGTATGAAAGTGTTGATCTGCATAACGAATATTATTTCCCTATGACCATACACACACACATTTACACTTCCTCGCTATATGTGTAGGCATTTATGTGATTGTGTGCAATATTCTTGCTGACGCCTGTAGAGCACTTTTAGAACCCCCAGCAGCATTTGATGTTCGTTTGGTTAGGTAGCTGCTGTGAGCTAGCATACGCACACACATTCACATACACATTTACACTTCCTTGCTATATGTGTAAGCATTTATGTGCCTGTGTGCGATACACTTGCTGCATGTAGCAATTTTAATTTCCCAGCGATTGCTGTGTGGTAGCTGATGTGAGTCTACACACACACATACATACATATATATGTGTACGTTTTTGATGTGATAATCACAACCGCCGAGTATCACTTGTATAGGCATTTGAATGAATGATCTGCCTGGGGCATTTGCATGTTTCGTGCATGGGTCTCGAATATTGGGCGTGTGCCGCCTACCTCTATTTTGAATTAAGTGAACGATTTTGGGTTCGAATTGCAGGAAAGGTACATTATTTGTTATTACCTGTTGATAAGTTATCATTTTTTCTTTAATATTTTGTACCTGATTTGACCCTATATGCAAAAAAGGGACAAGTTGTTCAAATGCTTGCGCAAATTCAGGTCACATATAACCTAAATAACAAAAATATACATGTATTATATTTTATGTTTTATTTAATTTAAATTTCTTATTTATTTACATTTTCAGTTTTCTTTTACTTAAATGACCCAAAATCGTTTACTTAATTTCAAAGTTGAGGTAGGCACACGCCCAATATTCGAGACCCATGCACGAAACATGCAAATGCCGCAGGCAGAGCATTCATTCAAATGCCTATACAAGTGATACTCGGCGATTGTGATTATCACATCACAAACTTACACATATGTATGTGTGTGTGTAGACTCACATCAGCTACCACACTGCAATCGCTGGGAAATCAAAATTGCTACATGCAGCAAGTGTATCGCACACAGGCACACAAATGCTTACACATATAGCAAGGAAGTGTAAATGTGTATGTGTATGTGTGTGCGTATGCTAGCTCACAGCAGCTACCTAACCAAACGAACATCAAATGCTGCTGGGGGTTCTAAAAGTGCTCTACAGGCGTCAGCAAGAATATTGCACACAATCACATAAATGCCTACACATATAGCGAGGAAGTGTAAATGTGTGTGTGTATGGTCATAGGGAAATAATATTCGTTATGCAGATCAACACTTTCATACCCTTTTCACAAATAATCATAAAAACGCAAACATTTTGCATGAGCATGGCAAAGCAGTTTGAGAATTCGGTATACCCTTCGCTCAGAAGGGAACCAATGGGATCGCGAGTCGAGAAGAAATTTCAATTTTTGTGAGCTGCTTGCTGTTTGTGCCAGTATACATATATTTTTGTGAGAAGAGAGCAGAGAGTAAAAAGCATGGGGCAGAAAGAGAAAGAGAGCAAGGGAATGAGCGGCACATACCATGCCTTTTTTGAAAATCGACCGTCACCGTCGAGCGCTCGAAGCGGAATGATTTTGCCATCAGCAATTTTTCTCTCCCGACCCTAAAAGTAAAAACCCGAGCAAATACGAAGTTCGGGGGTTCTAAAACCAAAAAATAAGTGTGAACATTAATTTGTTCCAGTTGTCCAGTCTATGTGTTGTATGGTTAGTGGTGATACAACCACTAACCACTGTCACTAACAATACAACATGTTGGTTAGTGCCACTGTTGTATGGTTAGTGATTGTATAGCTAGTTCTATAAACTATTTTATGAGGTTTAAAGCAAAGTGGAAACAACGTGTTTACCGATATTGTATTCAATATTGCTATCGAGATATTACCGATAATACTCTTGCTCCCCCTCGGTTTCGAGAAAACTTAATTTATTTTTGCGGAAGAAAATGAACAAAATCCTGTAAGAAAAGATTTAAACAGCAGACTGAATATCAAAATATACGCTTAATAATTATTCAACGGTGCGACAAAATGAAATAAAAAAAAAATAAACGATTTTATATAACATTACGATAAATTTTCATGAACTAGTGTGAATGATAACGCAACATAAAGTGCAATAAAATAGCATAAAAATGATAGTTAACAGTTTTTACATGTGTAGCACCAGTGAGTAATAGTATTTAACTAATAATAAATATTTGTTGCACAAACCCTATATTCACTTCAATAATCGTTGATGCACTCAGTATGTGCTCAAGAAGTACATAGCTTTTACTTTATGTATGTATGTATGTACATACATACATATGTATATCATGACTGAATAAATGCACTGATATATGGACATACATACATATGTGCATACAGTAAATGAAAACATGTTTACGAGCAAAGTTTGTGTATAAAAAATCTATATTTTCATTAAATGAACTATATATATATATATTATATATATATACATATATATATATATACATACATATATGCAGATTTGGTTCAAGGTAGTTTAATGCATTGGGCATTGGTTAGTGGTTACTCACGAAAATATTGCCCAAATTGTTAATTTTAAAAAAGTTGAGAATGATCGGCTAAGAAAAATATTGAATTTAGACCACACTACCTATCCATTACAGCCAATATTATGATATGGCCTGAAATACATATGTATATGTATATGTACATAAATACAGTAAAACGACATGTTGTACCTAAACAAATAATTGACTGAATTAGAAATTGAAACGTTAAATAGCAAATGACCATCTCGCGTATCGCAACCACAAGAATTAATATTGAAAAAGAGAAGGCAAAAGTAAAGTTACAATTGGCAAATATGTGTACAATTTATTCTGAAACTCTATAAACATGAAAAAAAAAAACAAGAAGGCTCTAGTCGACACGGCTCGAGATACCCTGAGCCCTGCAAAAAAAAGTAATTACTCTTTTCGAACGTATAAGCGCGCGCACTGCTAGCCGTGCAGTTGCTGCCGTGGCTTGGAGGTGGGTTGGGCTGAACATTGGACGCTTATAACTCCATTTCTAGATGGGCGATCATCATGAATCTTTCGTAATATATTAAAACCATTCAAATGTACATATCTATTTACCAAATTACAGGTCTCTAATATTTTAAATGCGTTTTTTGTTTTTTTTTTTCAAATTGGGTGCGAAGGGGCGTGGTATAAAAAATCTGAAAATTGCAAAGTCTGCGTATCCTTAATATCTATCCAAATATACAAATTTGAAGTCTCTAGCTAAAGATATTTCAGCTCTTTAGCTTTGGTAGTTTCCGAAATCTCGCCGCTCATACTGACGGAAAGACGGACAGGGCTTAATCAGCATATTTTTTGTTCTGATCAAGAATATACATACATATGTATATACTTTGTGGGGTCTGCGTCGTCTCCTTCTGTCACATTTTTCATAAAACTATTATACCCTGAATTCCCATTTTCAATGGGTTCAGGGTATAACAAGTGAGAAAGCTGTAGTCAAGAGTCCTCGACAACGAAATCCCCTAAGCCCTTCTTCGAACGAATAATATTCCAAGAATGCTTCGTTACGATTTTGTACGAGTAACAAACTATACATGAAACAAGTAAGAAAGCTGTAGTCGAGACTCCTCGACTACCAAATCCCCTGAGCACACATACATATATATTTGTGAGAAGAGAGCAAAAAGCATAGGGCAGAAAGAGAGAGAGAGCAAGGGAAACAGCTGCACCTCTCCAGTTTTGTTGGAATATCGACCATCACCAACGAGCGCTCGAAGCGT
The DNA here is from genome assembly GCA_030914335.1 of Drosophila borborema. Taxonomy (NCBI): domain Eukaryota; kingdom Metazoa; phylum Arthropoda; class Insecta; order Diptera; family Drosophilidae; genus Drosophila; species Drosophila borborema. The sequence continues at coordinate 105,177 of JAUESP010000080.1, forward strand.
AATGATTTTGTCACTAGCCAGTTTCCCGAAGCTAAATGTGAGAACCCGAGCAAATACGAAGTTGGGTGCTATACAATGTCGAAAAACAAGTGTGCATCGTTTGCAGTGCTGCCAGAATCTCCTACGCAAAATTTGCTAGATTTGGAAAAAAAAGTGGCTAAAAATAGCTAAAAATGTTGTGAAAATTGCCAAACAAAATTGCAAAACCATTAAAATTTTTATATTTTACGTATTTAAAAACTAAAAAGTGAAACTAAATAATAAATAAGTAATATTTAAAATATTTTCCAGCTCCTCAACTTCACATTCAGTAGTGTACTTCTCACTACCAGTAATTTGAATCAAGTACTTATATGGCAGATCATAGTTCTGGCAACATTTTTCATGTCGTTCTAGTCATTACCTAGTTCGCACCGTGGTGGCGGATGTCAAAAAGCTTAGCGTTAATAGTTGATTTGCAATACGCACAATAAGCTCGTGTTTGATCAGCAATCCTTTCGAATCCATTGCTTGAACTCGTCATCTTGCAGCCAGGCATCACGAAAACTTTGCTTATAAGCTTTCGGCATCTTGTTCTTGTTCACCAATCACATTTAAAGAATTATCAAACACCATAAACTAGCTCATATAATCGAAAAACTGGGTTGAATACAAGCTCCGATATCCTAATCGTAAAAAAGGCATACAAAATGCAAAAACACTGAAGAAAAATATAAGAATTGTTAGTTTTATAATAAAGTTGCTGAAATTGCTAAAAAATAATTTAAAATTGCTAGATTTGTGGCTAATAGCATTTACAAAATAAAAGTTGCAAATTTTTTGAAAAGTGGCTAGATCTGGCCACTAAATTGCCAAACTGGCAGCACTGATCGTTTGTTCTAGTTGTCCAGTCTAAGTGTTGCCCTTCTTCGGATGAAGCATATTCCAAGAATGGTTCAGATTATGAATATGATATTCATATCTATATGCTAAATCAAACTGCATGTCTCTAGTATTTGAATACATTTTTTACACATTTGTGGGTGTGGGGAGTAATTGGGGACCGGAATCCTACATCTGACAAAAACCGAAATTGTCTTAAATTAGTATATATGCTAACTCTAAAGATGAATTAAAAAAATAATTTTATAACTGGTTCTCAATAAAGTGTTTTATTGATGACTTTGCAAATATACGAGTTATCGAATTTCTGAAACAAACTCGTACTGCGCGTGCAATATACGAACCGAACACAAAAAGAATTAACTCTCTAGCTCTTATATCTTCGGATATCGACGCTTTCATACATACGGACGGACAGACGGACATGACTATATAAACTTTTCTCGTCACCCTGATCAAGAAGAATATATATACTTTATGGGGTCTGCCACGCCTCCTTCTGCCTGTTACATACTTTTAACAAAACCATTATACCCTGATTTCCCATTTTCAATGGGTTCAGGGTATAAAAAGAAATAAATAATAATAAAAAAAAAAAAATATTAAACTATGAAGGGCTTAGGCTAGACTAGAACCTGCGCCACCCTAACATTCGTTGCATCTGCCTAGCCATCTACACTACGATTCGCTTAAACGGCAGAGTAGCGAAAACGAATGAAATTTGCCATATACGAAAGGAACACTAAAGCAGTGGCTGAAAATACAAATACAATTCAAAGACAATTCTAATTCTAAATTTATTAAATTGGTATCTATATACATATATGCAGAAGACTTGGAGACTCTAACTCTAAAGATGAATTAGCTAGAACTTTATAACTGGTTCTCGATAAATTCGTTTATCGATAACTCTGCAAATATACAAGTTATCGAATTTCTGAAACAAACTCGTACTGCGCGTGCAATATACGGACCTAACACAAAAAGAATGAACTCTCTAGCTTTTGTATCTTCGGAAATCGACGCGTTCAAACATACGGACAGACGGGCATGGCTATATCAACTTTTCTCGTTACCCTGATCAAGAATATATATACTTTATGGGGTCTGCCACGCCTCCTTCTGCCTGTTACATACTTTTAACAAAACCATTATACCCTGATTTCCCATTTCCCATTTCCCAATGGGAAAAAATAGACACGTTCTTTTTCCCCCCCTTCGTCAATAAATAACTGCTCTTAAATGTAAATTATTCATAATTTAATAATTTCGCCATTATTGAAAGGGTACTAATAGAAATAATATTAATTTAAGCAGTTTACTTAAACTTTTTTGCCTACTGTACATGGCTATATCGACTCAGCTCACCGCGCTGATCAAGAATATATACACTTTAAAAAATTTCACAATGCTATATCCATAATATATGTACATATATCTAAATATATAAACATATAATACACATATCCACCAGGAAATATCGAATAAATAAAATAAACCCGTGCTGCGCATGTAACATTTGTATAATTTCAGCTATCTAGCTTTTGTAGTTTACGAAATATGTACATACATATCTGCGTTCAACAGACAGATGGAAGGAGGGACTCTGTCGCCTCTGCTCGTTGCATATCAAGAATATATACTTTCTGAGATCTGCCACGCCTCCTTTTGCCTATTACTTGCATTATCACAAAACCATTATACAATGAATTCCCATTTCCAATGATATGAGTTTAATTTATGAAAAATTATATTTTAATAAATTTATTTTTTTACACTCTGTCTCGATAGAATGTTGCAAATTACTTTTATAAATAAGTGAATTTTTGTTTATGAGTGAATACAAATTTAATGGGGTAGTTCATTTTATTTCAATACAATTTTGTATATGCTGTAAATATATATTAATTTTACTTGTATGTATTACTGAATTTAATTATTTTTGTTTCTCAAAATTTAACGACCTCGGCATTAGGTCGAGATTCTGAAGACATGCATAAGCTTGCTTCTCCATAAAAATTTGATCTTTGGTTTTGCCGCATGCAACTCGTGCCCATTTCGGATCCAGAATATTCTCATTGGAAGCAGGGCGAAACCTTTGACCGCATGGTCTATTTTCTTTTTTGCCCTCATCAAATAACAGATCCTCTTCATTTCCCAAATTTTCCTCAATAATGTTAATTGGAGAGAAATGTGTAACCGATTGTCCTGACATAAGAAATTTGCTAGGTGTCTCTGTTTCGAACGGTTGGGTTTTTTTTTCATACTGTGAGATGTGAACGTTCCAACTAGGAAGCAAGGATTTTCTGGCTCGCTTTGGCGCAGGTGATAGCAGACTTAGGCTTGCAAGAGTATTTGAACATTCTGTGTTGGAAATGTTATCGAATCTTTTTTCAGATTTGCTGATATTTATTTCAGAGTCTATCAGCTGTTCCTCACTAATAATTTCTGCAAGGTCTTCAGCCAGACTCGAAGGTACGTAAGAGCGTCCATCCAATTTTTTCCCAATAGCAGCAAGAGCATTTTTAAATGGAGTTGGAGTACGTGGGCCAATTAAACCTGTTGAAAGGTTTAATAATTTGATTGATTAGTATAAAATGTAAAATAACGTAATATGGTATTACTTAGTTTTATGTGGTGTTTCAATTGATGTAGTTTCCAATTCTTTTTACACCCTGAACCCATTGAAAATGGGAATTCAGAAGGAGACGTCGCAGACCCCATAAAGTATATATATTCTTGATCAGCATAAAAAAATAAGTTTATTGAGCCCTGTCCGTCTGTCCGCCCGTCCGTCCGTTCGTATGACCGTCGAGATTTCGAAAACTACAAAAGCTAGAGAGCTGAAATTTCACATGAACACTCGTATGTTAGCTACGCAATACGAGTTTATTTTTTTCGATAAGTCGTCCCATATCCAAATTATCGATAAAAAATCGAAAATTCGTTTTCATTTTTTAGGTTTTTTGGGTATAACTTCTACACCAATTTAGCTAGAGACTTCAGCTTTATATATTTAGATAGATATTATGGATACGCAGATTTTGTAATTTTCAGATTTTGGATGCCACGCCCCCTCCGCCCCCAATTTGAAAAAAAAAAAAAAAAACGCAAATACTAGAGACTTGCAATTTGGCACATAGATAGATATAGATACTCTAAATCTACTCATTACAATTTCATGAAGATCGTCCATCCAGAAATGGAGTTACAAGCGTCCAAAGTTCAGCCCAACCCACCCCCAAGCCACGGCAGCAAATGCGCGGTTAACAGAGCGCGCGCTCATAGGTGCGTAAAGAAGAAGAGTATCACTTTTTTTTTGCAGGGTTCAGGGTATCTCGTAGTCGAGCCTTTTCGACAAGAGCCTTCTTACTTGTTTAACAACAAAAGTAGCGCAAAACTGAATTCTTTAACTGAAATACACAATACAACATAAAGGCCCAAATTCATCATTGGAGCAGCGAAAACTTGGGCTCCAGTTGCATTTCCAGGGCAACGTTTACCTGAAATTGCTTGAATTCTGAAAAATAAGCTAAATACTGTTGGTGATCTCCTCCGAAGTCTCAGAAATGAGTGAAGAATCGCCTCAAATAAGCAAACTTCACAACCCCAAAAACAAACTCTCCGAGAATATACCGAGATTTTAAGGAAAGTAAGAAACATTCCTTGTGTGTTCCAGAATAAAAAGCTGAACTTATTGCCGATTATAGAAAACTCGATTCAGCTTGATAACGTTGGTGTATCATAAATGGGTGCAATAGCTTAATTGGTATGAAAAATCCATTCTCTTCTGACCTTATGCGGAAATATTAGCCTCAGACTACGCCAAAGGAGCAGGAAATTTGGGTTTTATGGCATGATGACCCGATATTACTATTTAAAACATTTTGATAGAAAATGTTATGCAGTTGACTGAAAAAATGGGTATTTTAGGCACATTTAAGCTCTACCAGGACAATGTAAAGCTAACTGTAAAGCCTGTCAAGTCATGTCCTGGTTGCTATACAATTGCAACTCTTGAAAACACTAGTTCAATCCATAGATCTCAATCCCATAGAGAATTTGTGGATTAAGTTGGACTACCAAGCTCAGAGAATGCCGATATCAACAATATATGTCCTAAAGCCACTGCTGCGGGATATGCGGGCCAAAATCGACTAATCGACTAAATATGTGGAAATTTCTAAGGTCCCTTATAGAAAATAATAGATACCATATCAAGTATTATAAATGATCCATTTTTCAGTAAAACTCGAGCTTTCATAGCTCATTGTTTAAGAAAAAAACGAATAATAATGTAACGCCAAATATAGTGTTTTTCTTGATTATGTATAATTTCTATTATTTTATTTTTTTATTTTTATTTATTTATTTATTTATTTATTTAAAAAATATTGACATAACGAGAGTCAAAATAGCCTACAAAAATACAATTTTTAGAATAGCATCCAACCATCAAACCAACCCGATGGGGGTGTTTTATTTGCCAGTCCGTCCAGCTATGCCCCAATTCACAGCCAAATATGGTCAGTGATAACTATTGAAACTATGCAAAGAAGGTGTTAAATGAAAATATTAAATATAGATTATAAGAGATTAAATATAATTAATATAATTACAATTTAAAATTAAAAAAAAAAAAAAAAAAAAAAAAACAAAATAAATAAATAAATAAATAAAAATAAAATAAAAATAAATAAAATAAAAATATGTAAAGAAACAAGGAAGATATTAACAATATTGAAAGATAGATTAAAAGAAGAGCTATAATATAGAATATTCAATAGGATTGAGAAATCACTGCAAGCAACAATAGCAACATAATGTAGCTTATGCTTGTTCATTGCGAATGATTTCCCTAAGGTGTGCTAAAAGCAACGATTTAATTTTAGGAAGAGAGAGCTCTAAGGAAAATATTTGATAATATTTATTAAAATTAACACAAAGAACATGCATATAGGTAAGTGTAGCGGACGATAATGTCTAGTTGTTCGGGACGGAACCGTTTTTGTTCAACAAAAAGGACGAATCAATATTACCGTTAATCACTTTGTGCAGAAAATCAATTCCTAAAATTGTTCTGCGATTCATTAACGATAGAAGATCAATGAGCTGAGGCCTACTATGGTAAGACGGTAATCGTAAATTACTGCCCCAGATAAGACCCCTTAGGGCAAAAAGAAGAAACTGTTTTTGGACTGATTCGATACGATCTTGATACAGTTTATGTTGCGGAAACCAAACAACTGAGCAATACTCTAAGATAGGACGTACAAGCGAAATAAATAATTGCTTGGTAATAAAAGGATCTATAAATTCCTTAGACCAACGTTTAATAAAGCCAGGCACGCTTTTGGCTTCATTTATGATGGTAGAAATATGAAGATTGAAATTGAGTTTACAGTCAAAGAGAACACCAAGATCTTTGACTGTAAAGATGCGTTGTAAGGAAATGTTATTAATATTATAGTCAACAATATGAGGAACGGTACGACAGTAGGTCATTGTCATACACTTTCAGCAATTTAGGTGCAACTGGTTCACCACACACCAAGATTGAAATGAATTAAGGTCATCTTAAAGGTGTAGATGCCCATTTGCACTGGAGTATGGCAGGCAAAGTTTTACATCATCCGCATACATAAATATGGTAGAATAAGAGATGCAACTAGGAAGGTCATTTATAAAAGGCGAAAAGAGTAATGGTCCTAATTGGCTACCTTGAGGAACACCAGACGAAACAAAGATAAGTTTAGAAGTAGCTGTTATGTTAGATATAATACTTTTATGTATACCTCTCTGCCACGCCTGCATAATTCATGCATAATTCATGCATATAATAGCTTAGTAGTAATTTCTAAGATGGCAGAAAGCACTTTAACATAAATATAATAATATTAATGAATTTAAAAAATAATATTTATAAGTTTTCGATTAATAAATAATAAGCTTCCAGCGGAATTCGAACCCAGGTCTTTTAAAAATAACATGTAATCGTTAGCTAAACCTAAATAAATTCACAGCTGATCAGCTGGTCAGCTGATCAGCAGCTTGTGACAAAACAAAACAATGCGATCGCAATTCTTGCACTATGTATACACACTTGGGTGTGTATACACGTACAAACATCTGTGTACACATACATACATGCATTAATGGATGCATAGAAAAACTGCTTGCCAAGCAGCGTGGCAAATCGGAAAAGTTGTTTTAGCTTTTGCCTAAATGCACAATTCATATGCGTATGTTTATAAATTATTATCAATTGGCAGCAAGCATTTTATAATAAATATACAAATATACAAAAAAATTGAAAAATAATTTTGAAAAAAAGTTTTCTGCGGGATTCGAACCCACGCACCTAAGTATAGCTTGCATAGCGCCTACCACCAGCGCCACTGCACTGATATAATCTGTGTTAACTAAAACCAAAAAGGCATTGCTAGAGCGCATTTTGACAAAATTAAAGTAATGATCGAAAAATTCACAATTTAGTCACAATTCTTAGAATATTCTGGCATCCAAACTTTTGTATGCATGCATAGAAAATCGTTTGTATACTCGTATAGTGTGTACATGCAGTATGTCCATTATTTGTTTGCAAAACGAAAAAATTCATACAAATTCGACTTTGACATCATATTTTACTAGGAAAGGCACTTTTATTCATAATTTTTTATACCCTGAACCCATTGAAAATGGGAAATCAGGGTATAATGGTTTTGTTAAAAGTATGTAACAGGCAGAAGGAGGCGTGGCAGACCCCATAAAGTATATATATTCTTGATCAGGGTGACGAGAAAAGTTGATATAGCCATGTCCGTCTGTCTGTCCGTCCGTCTGTCCGTCTGTCCGTATGTTTGAACGCGTCGATTTCCGAAGATTCGCCCCCACACCCCCAAATGTGTAAAAAATGCATTTCAAATACTAGAGACATGCAGTTTGGTTTGGCATATAGATATGAATATCATAATCTTAACCTGAATATATCAATACGATTGTCCATCTAGAAACAGAATTATAAGTCTGTAAAGTTTTCTCATCAAAACACATGTGGCGCAGCAAGCAAGGCAGCGACAAAGCAAGACGCATTGCGGGCGCACATACATACATACATACATACATATGTATGTATGTATATTTGTACAAGCGTAGATCAGCGTGTGGCTGCGATCGTACATATTTGTGCATGTAAAGGTAATTGTAAGAGTTATGATTTCTAAAAAAAAGTAAAATGTTAAATAGAAATTGTAGATCATATGCTGAAACTCTCATTACATTCCATTATATATTTTAAAAATTTTAAACAATTAAAATAACAATGGAAATGCAAGCAACGTTGAGCAATGCAAATCAATTTTCGTATGCGTGTGCACATATACACACAAAAAATCTTGGGCCGTTTTCTATGTTGCTATGCGTGTATATTCTAAGAATCACAATTGTTTTTGAATTGCGTTAGAATTGTCTTTGAATTGTATTTGTATTTTCAGCCACTGCTTTAGTGTTTCTTTCGTATATGGCGAATTTCATTCGTTTTCGCTACTATGCCGTTTAAGTGAGCCGTGGTGTGGATGGCTAAGCAGATGCAACGAATGTTAGGGTTTCGCAGGTTCTAATCTCGCCTAAGCCCTTCATAATTTTTAATTTTTTAATTTTTTTTTTTTTTTTTCTATTATTTCTTTCTTTTTTATTTTATTATTTATTCTTTTGTATTTGATACCTTTGAAAGTCAGTTGGTAGTTTAACTAATTGTGAATAAGTGTTTTTTTTTTTTAATTTCAAATATTTAATAGCATCATTTCTGAAAGTGTTTTTGTTTCAATTATATTTTATTCCGTTAAGTCAACAGAAAATAATGAACAAAAAAAAAAGTCTGCCCAAATAACAAAAGCACGTGACATCTGCGGTTTTCCTATATGTACACATGTACACACATGTACATTCAAAACTAGTGTAGCATGGTCTAAAAATTTTAACTTGATAGATGGCGCTTTAGCAGTGAACTTATTTACTATGGCTTTTACAGCTTCGAGTGGCATTGATATATTTCTTTTACAATTATGAAGTGTCTGTGTTAATTAAGGTGATGCGTGTTAATCGAGGAACGTCTATTTGTTGAGTCTATTTTTAATGATATTTAATAATATAACATTTTTCGAATTTCAACTAATATAAGCGCCATCTATTATTATTATTTTTTTTTTGCAGTTCAATGTATATGTATGCAATGTATATATGTATATGTACATTTTGAACGTTACACTCATACATTCTTATGTATACTTTCTGATTTATCCATATGGGTATCTCTCCAGAAAAGTCAACTTTTCGTAATTATCTTAAAAACGGATTAATTTTAGTACTAATCAAGAGCAATATATTTAACTATTTCTCAAAATAAAGAAGTTTTTTTTTTTTGCCATTTTCAGCACTAAAATTGATGCATTTTCAAGATAATTACAAAAAACCAAACCACAGTACAGATTATTATTTTATTTTATTAAAATTGGGTTCAGGGTATTATCTAGTCGAGCACTCTCGACTAGAGTTTTCTTACTTGTTTTTTACAGCGTTCATATACAGTCTGTCAAGAAACACTTTACACAGTGGAAAAAATCTCAATTTTTTGACTTTATGGACAAAAATAAAGAGTTTTTGTTTAATTTAACTAATTTTTTTTAATGGTAAACTGTTTAATAGGTATTTTTAAATCAAATTATAAAAAACAGTAACAAAAACAATAAGGGTGAAACTTAAAAAACAACAAAAACTTAGATTACTCATATTTGACACTGTCAAGAAACTCTTTACACATTTTGTTCTCTTCAGCTGTTTTGCTCTCATTCGAAGAAATAACGGGGCTTTAGCGTCAACTATGCTTTTAGAATCTCTTTATACATCTCTATTTTTGTGTTTATTTTTCACTTTGTGCGAAATTTGACTGGGGACACATGAAAAAAGCAATTAAATATTTAATTAATATTGCCCGGCAAGAGATTAAGCTTCCATGTTGTCCAATTGATCTTCTACAATCGGCAGTTGGGCAAATCACTTCCAGAATTAGTGGAAATGTTTTCCGTGTCGAGAAAAACAATATACAACGTTCTCAGTCGCTCGGAAAACGAGGGAAGACTTGAGGCAAAGGGTGTGGGTGGTCGGAAATAAAAGATATCTGATCGGGCAAGCCGCCTTATGATGCGAAAGATCAGCGCAAATCCCCAAATTTCGACCAGAACTCTTGCCAAGGAGCTCAAAGAAGAGTGTGTGTTCAATCAATACCAGTTCACCGACTCCTTGGCTGGATATGCAGGCTCAAACCATAACCGACAGCTTTTCAAATTTGACTTTTGGAATGATATTCGTTTTGTCGTAAGCTGTAGAGACCTTTTGCCATACTTTGGGCGGACCTTCGTTGTAATACAACATTGTTTTGGTCTCGTCGCAAAATATAACGTCCTTCCAATACTCCTCTGAGTGCCTAAGCATAGTAAGAGCAAAAGAGAAGCGCTTTTCCACATTTGTCGACGACATAAGGGTTTCTTACGTGCCACTTTCTTAGAATACCCATGCCGTAGAATCGCCTGACGGATCGTTTCGTGCAACACATCCACGCCACACTCTTCTTTGAGCTCCTTGGCAAGAGTTCTGGTCGAAATTTGGGGATTTGCGCTGATCTTTCGCATCATAAGGCGGCTTGCCCGATCAGATATCTTTTATTTCCGACCACCCACACCCTTTGCCTCAAGTCTTCCCTCGTTTTCCGAGCGACTGAGAACGTTGTATATTGTTTTTCTCGACACGGAAAACATTTCCACTAATTCTTGAAGTGATTTGCCCAACTGCCGATTGTAGAAGAACAATTGGACAACATGGAAGCTTAATCTCTTGCCGGGCAATATTAATTAAATATTTAATTGCGTTTTTCATGTGTCCCCAGTCAAATTTCGCACAAAGTGAAAAATAAACACAAAAATAGAGATGTATATTATTTCTTCGAATGACAGCAAAACAGCTGAAGAGAACAAAATGTGTAAAGAGTTTCTTGACAGTGTCAAATATGAGTAATCTACGTTTTTGTTGTTTTTTAAGTTTCACCCTTATTGTTTTTGTTACTGTTTTTTATAATTTGATTTAAAAATACCTATTAAACAGTTTACCATTAAAAAAAATTAGTTAAATTAAACAAAAACTCTTTATTTTTGTCCATAAAGTCAAAAAATTGAGATTTTTTCCACTGTGTAAAGTGTTTCTTGACAGACTGTATGTATTCTTAATGATACTAAATAAAAAAAAATAATAATGAGAATAGCAACAGGAACATAAAAAAAATCAAAGCCAAAAAAAAAAAAAAAAAAAAGTAAGAACGTTGCAGTTAGGCGCAACTAACAGCGATATACTTTGTTCCCATAGGTGCATCTTATTTATTTAATAAACATTTAATTAACGAAATATTTCGGCAATTAGAAAACGTACATGGCAAGCAACAAATGTTTTTCCTACACATACATACAGATTTACACATGTACACACTATACGAGTATACACACAATTTTCTATGTATGCATACAAAAGTTTGCATGCCAGAATATTCTAAGAATTGTGACTGAATTGGGAATTTTTCGATCATTACTTTAGTTTTGTCAGAGACGCTCTAGCAATGCCTTACTTGGTTTTACTTAACGAAGTGCAGGTCAGGGCAGTGGCGCTGGTGGTAAGCGCTATGCAAGCTATACTTAGGTGCGTGGGTTCGAATCCCGCACAAAACTTTGTTTTAAAAAAAATTTTTTTTCTTTTCATTTTTTTTGTATATTTGTATATTTATTTTGAAATGGTTGCTGCCAATTGATAATAATTTATAAACATACGCATATGAATTTAAGCATTTAAGCAAAAACTAAAACAACTTTCCGATTCGCCACGCTGTGTGGCAAGCAGTTTTTCTATGCATGCATATATGTATGTATGTATGTACCCAGATGTTTGTATTTGTGTATACACATCCAAGTGTGTATACATATTGCAAGAAGTGCGATTTTATTGTTTTGTTTTGTTACAAGCTGCTGATCAGCTGGTCAGCTGATCAGCTGTGAATTTATTTAGGTTTAGCTAACGATTACATGTTGTTTTCAAAAGACCTAGGTTCGAATCCCGCTGCAAACTTTTTATTTATTAATCGAAAACTTATAAATTTTATTTTTTAAATTCATTAATATTATTATATTTATGTTAAAATGCATTTTGCCATCTTAGCAATTGCTACTAAGCTATTATATGCATGAATTATGCAGTTGGCCACAACAAACTTCTTTGCCGATTTGCCACGCCCCCAGTGGGCGTAGACGCACAATTTTTTGCCAGTTCTTAGAGCCGATGCTAACATGCTAGCAAAATTTGGCTGCTTACATTCCAAAAAGGCGAAAATTACAGGGTATTTTTCGATATGCCACGCCCCCAAAGAGGCTGAAAAATTATTTTTGGGGCATCGATAGAGGAGAACATTAGAAACTGAACCATCCAAATTTCAAGCTTCTAGCTCTAAAACTGTAGGAGATATAAACTTTTGCGGTTTGCCACGCCCCCTGTGGGCGTAGGTATATCTACCATAGTTTATTAGTCTTGGATTGTCAACCAGAGTATACATGCAAAATTTCAAGTCTCTAGTGTCAATAGTGTTCAAAATATAGCACAATTTGAAAAATCACTATATATTCAGGTCCGATTTGCCACGCCCCCAATGGGCGTAGACATATAACTTTTTGATCGATCTTCTTAGAGTCACAACAGTCATGGTTCTAGCTTTAACGGTGTAGAAGATAACTATTTCCCGATTTGCCACGCCCCCAATGGGCGTAGATATATCCGCCATAGCTTTTTGAACTTGGGTTGTCACCCCGAGTATACATTTCAAATTGCAACTCTCTAGTTCATCATCTAGTACGATAACTTGACTATGGGCGGAAGAGTTTTCCGATTTGCCACGCCCCTAGTGGGCGGATCGGGAAAATTTTTACACTTTATAATTCGGGAGCATATATGAGTATATGTTTAAAATTTCAAGTCTCTAGCTCTAATAGCGCCGAAAAATATTGCGTTCATACGGACACACGGACAGACGGACGGACAACAAGACGGACATTGCACAAACCCAATATACTTTTTCCCCTTCGAGAATGTAAAAAAAAAACAGCAAATATTGACTGTCTATTAATTGTTTGCAAAATGCAAGCGTTAGTTGAAAGAAGACGGGAAAAAAGCTAACGGAAAATCAGAATCAAAAACGGCTGGTCGCGTCTTTTTTGCTCGTCTTCCGTGCATTCATTCGCCTAAAAAGTTTCTTGAATCATTTTAATTATAACAATGGAAAGACCATCAAAGAGTAAGCTGAAATGTTTAATATTAAGCTTAGAACTGTTTATAATATTATTAGTCGGGCAGAAAAAGAAAATATACTAGAATTAAAAAGCTCTAGAGGCAGACCAGCAAAGCTCTCTCGACGGGATTGTTCAAAGATTCTAAAGACCGTGGAAAACAATCCACAAACAAGCCTCAGAGAATTAGTTAGTGACATTAGAATAAACCTTCAGAAGTCGGTGTGCCCTGAGACTGTGAGAAAAGTTAACAATCCTCTTAGCTATTGGATTGATGTAATTTTTTGCGACGAGACGACGATCATGCTATATTATAATCATAATCATAATCATGGAAACGTTTGGCGGAAACCAAAAACAGCACACCCGGCCAAGAATATAGTGCCTACTGTTAAGTTTGGTAAGCTTTCAGTCATGGTGTGGGGTTGTATTTCTTCCAATGGTGTAGGGCATATGTGAATTTTCAACGATACCTTGACAAAAGAGTATCATTTAGAAAGTGCGAGAAATTTTGGCTTCCTTGATCCAGAAAACACCAGTAGGCTCAGATACAATCTGTATCAGGACAATGATCCCAAGCACTTGGCTGCTTTAGCAGAAAAGTAATTGACACCCCACCCCAGAGCCCGGATCTCGATCCGAATGCCCACAAGGGCATTACTTAAGAAAAAAATGGCCAAACGAAGTCTAACTTCAAAAGTTGACTTGATTCGTTGCATAAACGAGGAGTGGCGCAAAATACCCCAATACTACGACATGAATGCCTTAATAATGTCGATGTCGCAACGCTTCAGATGTGTAATGGAAGCCAATGGAGGGCATACCAAATATTAGGCGTTTCGATAATGATCTTCAAATGATACAGGTCTCACAATATTAATGTTTGCATTTTGCAAACAATTAATAGACAGTCAATATTTGCTGTTTTTTTTTGTTTTGAATTATTTCTTATGTTTCTGTTGCTATTCTCATTATTATTATTTTTTTTATTTAGTATCATTAAGAATACATATAAGAAGAACGCTGTAAAAAACAAGTAAGAAAGCTGTAGTCGAGACTGCTCGACTACGAAATCCCCTGAGCCCTTCTTCGAACGAATCATATTCCAAGAATGCTTCGTTTCGATTCTCTACGCGTAAGAAACTATACATGCAAAAACACGAACACACACAAGCTTGTAAGCATGTATGTGTGTGAGCAATGCAGGAGGCGGCTTGCTGTCTCGCTGCCTTTGTTGCTGCGCCACATGGGTTTTGATGAGAAAACTTTGATGATTGATAATTCTGTTTCTAGATGGACAATCGTATTGATATATTCAGGTTAAGATTATGATATTCATATCTATATGCTAAACCAAACTGCATGTCTCTAGTATTTGAAATGCATTTTTTTTTCACATTTGGGGGTGGTGGGGCGAAAAGGGGACCGGAATCCAAAATCTGACAAAAACCGAAATTGTATTAAATTAGTATCTATATATATATACAGAAGACTCGGAGACTCTAACTCTTAAGATGAATTGGCTAGAATTTTATAGCTGGTTCCCGATAATTTCGTTTATCGATAACTTAGTAAATATACAAGTTATCGAATTTCTGAAACAAACTCGTACTGCGCGTGCAATATACGGACCTAACACAAAAAGAATGAACTCTCTAGCTTTTGTATCTTCGGAAATCGACGCGTTCATACATACGGACGGACGGACGGACGGACGGACAGACGGACATGGCTATATCAACTTTTCTCGTCGCCCTGATCAAGAATATATATACTTTATGGGGTCTGCCACGCCTCCTTCTGCCTGTTACATACATTTAACAAAACCATTATACCCTGATTTCCCATTTTCAATGGGCTCAGGGTATACAAATTATGAATAAAAGTGTCTTTCCTAGTAAAATATGATATCAAAGTCGCATTTGTATGTAAATATGTATGTATGTATAGGAAAAACTGTTGTTGCTTGCCATGTACGTTTGCTAATTGCTGAACTATTTTGTTTATTAAATGTTTATTAAATAAATAAAATGCACCTATGGGAACTGAGTATCTCGCAGTTAGTTGCGCCCAACTGTAACGATTTTATTTTATTTTATTTTTTTTTTACATTTTAAATAATGGGTTACCCCTTTTGATGTTTTTCATTCAATAATACCATTTGGCATCTTTTTTGTATATCGTCGCTCCTCTCCTACAACTCCATCATTCCACTAGGGGGACCATATATGGCACAAGCTGCGACTTCACATGACCTCATAGGTTTTCAATGCAGTTTATGTCTAGATATTGCGGAATCCACTTCATCTTTGCTTTGAGGCGCGTCCTTCTGATCATTGTCTTGCTGAAAAATGCATTTTCCATTCATTTAAACCCATATTTCCAATGCCTTCTACAAAATTCTGTTGTAAATTGCTCAGGTATTGATTGCTCCTTACACATTATTCCATCGATCAAAACCAAAAGTCCCGTTACATTTTTGTTTATGGACCCCCAAACCAAAGCTGTGCCGCCACCGTCCTTTATAGTTTGCCATACTGCGCATGTTAACTGGGTTATGGGATTTCTACATCAATACCACGGTCGTGAGTCTGACTCAAAATGGTTGATTTTTGTCTCATTTGAGCATATTACCTTTAAAAAATTGTTTTAGCAATTTTCTTTATGAGCATTTTTACGTGTTTAACATACTCTAATAATAGTTATTTACTTTCAGAAACTCGTCTGAATCAATTTTCACAATTGTTAAGATGAAGAGAATATTAAATCTCACGTTAATGCGTTAAACTAATTTGACAGTGAAGAAATTCCAGACCTAAAGGAGAAAATGGGCTCAAACACATCCAACGTTGGTTACCCAATGGCCCCAACTACTGATATCGCAAGTGCCACCACTGAAAATGGAAATGCCTTAGCGACGTCAAACACAGGAAGTTTAGGGTCAACAAGTTCAAATGGTATCACTGAAAGTCCAGGCGCAACTTTTGCCTACAGCGGCACGCATTATCATCGTGATCAAAGGCGTAAGCGAGTAACAGGTTTTGCGACGCTAAAACGGAAGTTTATACGTCGTCGACGATCATCCAAAGCCTGTGATCATGCGCGTGTCTTACGTGACTTTGTGTCTGAGTGGACGCCTCTGGAGTTGGCAGCTCTCTGTGAAGAATTCGAAGCGTTGGCTGCATTACGAGATTTATCGGTAAGTGCCTCGCTTATTAATGAAACTTAGCAGGACTGATTATTCTTTTGTATTAAACAGGTACAAGCAGAATTAGCGCGTCCACCAGCTGCTACATATAAACAAGATCTGGCTGCTCTTTACGATTTAAATCTGTGTACTGATTGTGACCTTGTATTTCGTGGATCTATTTTTCCTGTGCATCGTTCTATATTATCTTCACGCTGTACATATTTTCGAGACCTGCTTTCTGGTTGCCCGGGATTTGGAGCTCGCATATGTCTCGAACTTCCAACATCACCTATTGATGTAAAAATATTTTCTATATTGCTACGTTATTTATATACGGGCGATCTTTGTGCACATGACCCAACCGTAAATATCAATTTGCTACGTCAACTAGGTGACGATTTTGGAACACCTAATCCCCTCGAACATGATCTTCGCTATTTGTTAGAAACAGGAGATTATGCAGATGCGGCTCTCGTATTCACGACCGAAGGTGGAAATGATTATTTACGCCAAGAATCGATTAATTCTGAGTATGGCTTTCGGCCAAAACTTGAGCTTCCGTGTCATAAAGCTATATTAAGTGCGCGTTCACCATTTTTCCGTAATCTTATTGCCCGCCGAACGCGTAACATAGACGAGTACGTTGAGCGCTCTATACACGTACCAACGCGCATTGTTCTTGATGAGACAGTAATACCGAAGAGATATGCGCGTGTTCTACTACACGCTATATATTTAGATACTGTTGATTTAGCTCTCATACTTCGAGGCGCTGGAACTGGATGCTCTACTGGTTCCCTTGGTGAGGTGCATGCGTTAACTAATACTGGTCGCGTACGACCAACTACTCTTGAAGAAGCAATGGAATTATACCAAATAGGCAGGTTTCTTGAACTTGACATCTTAGCACAGGGCTGCGAAGATTTAATACTTGAGTGGTTGTCTCTTGACACACTATCAATGGTGTTAAAGTGGGGATGTCAGCCTCATGGCTCTGCTTGGGTTTTTCGTCAAGCCTGCCAGTACTTGCGTGAAGAATTTTCAGCAATTAGTTCTTCACCAGTGCTGAATCAGTTAGATAAATCACAGTTGATACATGTATTACAAAGTAACTTCTTACAAGCCTCCGAACTAGAAGTACTACAAGCTGTTCTGAAGTGGGGGGAACAAGAGCTTATTAGGCGAATGGAGGATCGCGAACCAAATATTTTATCGCATACTGCTCACTCTGTAGCGAGGAAAGGTGTTAGAAAGCGCGACTTAAGTGACGTTGAGCTGCGTGAAATACTTGCTGAACTACTGCCATTGGTAAGAATGGATCATGTTTTACCGCCAAATAGTGAAGTTCTCTGTCAAGCTATACGCCGCGGTCTTGTTAGCACACCGCCATCACATATGATTGGTGACGATCGTGAAAACTTACGAATAAATGCTTGGATTCGAGGAGGTAAAAACCAGGGTCTTTTTGTACGACCACGTCTTTTCATGCCGTACTTTGAGGAAGTAAAAGCCTTATTGGAAGATCGAATGGCATCATCACACCATCAACTTGAACTCATGCGTATGCGTCGATCTCGACATTTTGCTGACATTCCAGATACCCTTTACATGGTTTCGCGCATAATCTCTTCTCCGAACAGCAGCTTTACTCCTGGCGTCACTTGCAGTATTAATGGAGATAATAGTGAAAAAATAGAAGCTACTGCTATTCCACCACCAGATAACCATACACTTACAGCAATGCGTAAGCGTGAGCATAAGCTTCGCCAATCGCCAATGTGTCAACGTGCACTACTTCTGCCACTTTCATCAAAACATGAAATCGACCGTCAAATTCGTCTTCGTGTCGTGCGAGAGTTTAATCTACCAGATGAAGTATCAGATTTGCTTGAAACCTCTATATTAACTAACAATGGCGATAGAGATGAGTGCAACGGTGTCCCATCGGCTATACCAGCAGAGGAATGTCTATTAGAAGATGAAGACCAAAGTCCGCCTCCCTCACCGGCAGCTACCGGTTCTATACATCCAACAGCTGTGTCCGCCTCTTTTTTGTCAATTTCATCAATGGCCTCATCAGTATCATCTTTATGTGCAGCAGATGGTGTACACGAATGCTACAGTCGAAATATGACTTTTCCCCGTCAGCACCCGAATAGCCTAATTGGTGTCACAAATCTTCTGACAGATAATTCTAGCTCGGCCCTTCAGACAAGCTACGCTCGATTATCGACGTCAGTGCATCATCGTAACGATTTGCCGGCCCTAATTAGAGAAGGCGATTTTCGATTTCCACATAGTAATGCTATAAATATGGTCAGAAGTGGCGAGATTGGTGCTTGTGGTTTAGACGCCGGCAACGGACATCTTTCCGATATGATGCCCGATGTAGCTATGGCTACTGCATCATTGGGTCAACTACATCTTAGCACTGACGGTTGCGTGAGTAATGTCAACAATTGTCCAATTGAAAGCACCAGCGATGTGTCAGAAAGTTTGCAACTTGATTTAGGAGATGGACCGACTCCGCATATCATCAGTGGTGCAGCTGGTGTGATAACTTTACGGGATTTACAGGTGAATTGCTTAAAATATTTGTAAACTTTTTTATTATCTATTGATATTTTCTAATACAGCATCAGATACCAGAAGGCAATTTTCGCCATTTTCAACGTTCGAGCTCGCCATTTGACGTTCTACGACAGGGACAACATTCGCCTGCTCCACAGCTTCCTCCTTCAGACGCGTTGAATTCTGGACCACCTAGATTTTTATAGAGGTTGCAAGTAGCTCCCGATAAGGAACATTATTTTAACACTCCATTCTGAAAAAAGCCATGAATCCTAAACTTTAAATTTATTCTCGGTATGCAAAATGATTAACTTTGATATTTCAAGAAATATTAGGTCATCTAAATAAAATGTATGTAAGTAGAGAGCGCAAAAAAAAAAAAGTGAAATATATTTATCGTATTGAAAATGTACGCCCCTAACATCATTAAGTTGTTATGCTGCATAGTCGATGTAAACGGAGCGTATGTACAAACTATAAATGAATAATACCAATATCTGTCGCAACTAAAAGTAAACCTAGTTTTTTTTTATTATATTAAACAAATAAATCACAGTTATATACAAATAAATATTGAAATATTCATCAAAGCATTCTTTAAAAATTAAAAAAAAAAATGTATTACATTTTATACAAATTTTTTAGTGTATGGCAGGAAATATATCGTGACAAAAATGGAATGATATCGCACATGTAAGAAAGCTTTATCAAGACCGCTCAACTACGCGATCGATCCTTATAAAAACTGATATTCCACGAATTCTACGCATCGATTCTGCGTGCATCAGTGCTGTCAAATCCAAAACAGCAGGCGGCGAGAATTTTTTTTATATACAGTATGTCCATTAATTGTTTGCAAAACGAAAAAATTCATACAAATGCGACTTTGACATCATATTTTACTAGGAAAGGCACTTTTATTCATAATTTTTTTTTACAGCGTTCTTATATGTATTCTTAATGATACTAAATAAAAAAAATAATGAGCATAGCAACAGAAACATAAAAAAATAATTAAAAACAAAAAAAAACAACGAATATTGACTGTCTATTAATTATTTGCAAAATGCAAACGTTAGTTGAAAGAAGACGTGAAAAAGTTTCTTGAAATCACTACTACTTCTGATAAAAATTACATTTTTGCAATGCCTGGTAAACGCACTGATGATAATTTGATACAATTAGTGTATTTTAATTATAACAAAGGAAAGACCATCAAAGAGTTAGCTGAAATGTTTAATATTAAGCTTAGAACTGTTTATAATATTATTAGTCGGGCAGAAAAAGAAAATAGACTAGAATTAAACAGCTTTAGAGGCAGACCAGCAAAGCTCTCTCGACGGGATTGTTCAAAGATTCTAAAGACCGTGGAAAACAATCCACAAACAAGCCTCAGAGAATTAGTTAGTGACATTAGAATAAACCTTCAGAAGTCGGTGTGCCCTGAGACTGTGAGAAAAGTACTTAATTTCCACAGATATCATCTCATATAGCAAGGAAGAAGCCGTTGTTGTCCGATATAAATAACGTTTGACCTCCGCTAGACTTAATGTTAACAATCCTCTTAGCTATTGGATTGATGTAATTTTTTGCGACGAGACGACGATCATGCTATATTATAATCATAATCATAATCATGGAAACGTTTGGCGGAAACCAAAAACAGCACTCCAGGCCAAGAATATAGTGCCTACTGTTAAGTTTGGTAAGCTTTCAGTCATGGTGTGGGGTTGTATTTCTTCCAATGGTGTAGGGCATATGCGAATTTTCAACGATACCTTGACAAAAGAGTATCATTTAGAAAGTGCGAGAAATTTTGGCTTCCTTGATCCAGAAAGCACCAGTAGGCTCAGATACAATCTGTATCAGGACAATGATCCCAAGCACTTGGCTGCTTTAGCAGAAAAGTAATTGACACCCCACCCCAGAGCCCGGATCTCGATCCGAATGCCCACAAGGGCATTACTTAAGAAAAAAATGGCCAAACGAAGTCTAACTTCAAAAGTTGACTTGATTCGTTGCATAAACGAGGAGTGGCGCAAAATACCCCAATACTACGACATGAATGCCTTAATAATGTCGATGTCGCAACGCTTCAGATGTGTAATGGAAGCCAATGGAGGGCATACCAAATATTAGGCATTTCGATAATGATCTTCAAATGATACAGGTCTCACAATATTAATGTTTGCATTTTGCAAACAATTAATAGACAGTCAATATTTGCTGTTTTTTTTTTTGTTTTGAATTATTTCTTATGTTTCTGTTGCTATTTTCATTATTTTTTATACCCTGAACCCATTGAAAATGGGAATTCAGGGTATAATGGTTTTGTGAAAATGTATGTAACAGGCAGAAGGAGACGTCGCAGACCCCATAAAGTATATATATTCTTGATCAGCATAAAAAAATAAGTTGATCTAGCCCTGTCCGTCCGTCCGTCTGTCCGTCTGTATGAACGTCGAGATTTCGGAAACTACAAAAGCTAGAGAGCTGAAATTTCACATGAACACTCGTATGTTAGCTACGCAATACGAGTTTATTTTGTTTTTTCGATAACTCATCCCATTTCCAAATTATCGATAAAAAATCGAAAGTTCGTTTACATTTTTTAGGTTTTTAGGGTATAACTTCTACACCGTCTCAGCTAGAGACTTCAACTGTAAATATTTAGGTAGATATTATGAATACGCAGATTTTGAAGTTTTCAGATTTTTGATGCCACGCCCCCCTCGCCCACAATTTGCAAAAAACGCATTTCAAATACTAGAGACTTGCAATTTGGCAAATAGATAGATATAGATACTCCTAATATACTCTTAAAATTTCATGAAGATCATGCATCTAGAAATGGAGTTATAAGCGTCCAAAGTTCAGCCCAACCCACCCCCAAGCCACGGCAGCAACTGCGCAGTTAGCAGAGCGCGCGCTCATAAGTGCGTAAAGAAGAAGAGTATCATTTTCTTTACAGGGTTCAGGGTATCTCGTAGTCGAGCCGTCTCGACTAGAGCCTTCTTACTTGTTTTATTTAGTATCATTAAGAATACATATAAGAAGAACGCTGTAAAAAAAAATTATGAATAAAAGTGTCTTTCCTAGTACAGTATGATGTTAAACTCGCATTTGTATGAATTTTTTCGTTTTGCAAACAATTAATGGACATTCTGTATATAGTTTTTTTATACCCTGAGCCCATTGAAAATAGGAAATAAGAGTATAATGGTTTTGTTAAAAGTATGTAACAGACAGAAGGATGCGTGGCAGACCCCATAAAATATATATATATTCTTGGTACGGGTGATGAGAAAAGTTGATATAGTCATGTCCGTCCGTCCGCATGTATAAACGCGTCGATTTCCGAAGATACAAAAGCTAGAGAGTTCATTATTTTTGTGTTAGGTCCGTATGCCTACAAGCGTAGATCAGCGTCTATGTCTGCGCGTGGTTTTGCATGTACAGTTTGTTATGCGTGCAGAAACGAATCGAATAATTCTTGGAATATTATTCGTTCGAAGAAGGGCTCAGGGGATTTCGTAGTCGAGCAATCTCGACTACAGCTTTCTTACTTGTTATTTACTGAGCAATTTTATATATTTTAGAGAATGCATGTACAATAAATTTTGTTCATTGTCGCTGAATTAAAACCAAATAGTTCACTATAAGCAAAAATGCCACGATTTGTGGCTTTACAACTGGAAAGACTTAAGTGTTAAGACAAGAATATATACATATATTGCTATCTTTGCAAATGCAGTATATCTGCTAGGTGACCACATAACCAATTTATGCTTGAAATATTTTAATAGTGGATCTGGGGGTTCTGTGACGATTCACAAAACCAAATGTTTAATATTCAGAAACGTTTTTGCATAACAGTGCTTCCGATATTGGCGATACAAAATTTAGTCTTCTGACCGACGAATCAACTTATATAAACGAAGAAGAAATGCTGCCGTGAAAAAATATTAAAATATGATTTGCACTATGCAAGAATGTGACAAAGATAATTATTGTCACGATTAGGACGAAGCACTGCGACTATTCGTAAAAAAAAAAAAAAAACCCGAAAAGGCAAAAAACTTGCGTTTTTATACTCTGTTCCCAAAGAGAAAAGGAGTATATTGGGTTTGTGCAATGTCCGTCTTGCTGTCTGTATGAACGCAATATTTTTCGGCGCTATTTGAGCTAGAGACTTACAATTTTAAACATATATGCCCCCGAATTATAAAGTGTAAAAATTTTCCCGATCCGCCCACTAGGGGCGTGGCAAATCGGAAAACTCCTTCGCCCATAGTCAAGTTATCATACTAGATGATGAGCCAGAGAGTTGCAATTGGGAATCTATACTCGGAGTGACAACCCAAGTTTAAAAAGCTATGGCGGATATATCGACTGCCATTGGGGGCGTGGCAAATCGGGAAAAGCGTATCTAAACTGTGTTCCCTTAAAAAGGGAAAAAGAGTATATTGGGTTTGTGCAATGTCCGTCTTGCTGTCCGTCCGTCTGTCCGTCCGTCCGTATGAACGCAATATTTTTTGGCGCTATTAGAGCTAGAGACTTGAAATTTTAAACATATACTCATATATGTTCCCGAATTATAAAGTGTAAAAATTTTCCCGATCCGCCCACTAGGGGCGTGGCAAATCGGAAAACTCCTCCGCCCATAGTCAAGTTATCATACTAGATGATGAGCTAGAGAGTTGCAATTTGAAATGTATACTCGGGGTGACAACCCAAGTTCAAAAAGCTATGGCGGATATATCTATGCCCATTGGGTGCATGGCAAATAGAGAAATACGTATCTTCTACACCGTTAAAGCTAGAACGCTGAAATTTAGCATGTGAGTTAATGTTATGATTCTAAGAAGATCGATCAAAAAGTTATATGTCTACGCCCATTGGGGGCGTGGCAAATCGGACCTGAATATATAGTGATTTTTCAAATTGTGCTATATTTTGAACACTATTGACATTAGAGCCTTGAAATTTTGCATGTATACTCGGGTTGGCAACCCAAGACCAATAAGCTGTGGCAGATATATCTACGTCTACAGGGGGCGTGGCAAACCGCAAAAGTTTATATCTCCTACAGTTTTAGAGCTAGAAGCTTGAAAGTTGGATGGTTCAGTTACTAATGTCCTCCTCTATCGATGCCCCAGAAATCATTTTTCAGCCTCTTTGGGGGCGTGGCATATCGAAAAATACCCTGTAATTTTCGCCTTTTTGGAATGTAAGCAGCCATGTTAGCGTCAGGCAGGCATGTTAGCGTCGGCACTTTCTAAGAACTGGCAAAAAATTATGCGTTTACGCCCACTGAGGGCGTGGCAAATCGGCAAAGAAGTTTGTTGTGCCCAACTGCATAATTCATGCATATAATAGCTTAGTAGCAATTGCTAAGATGGCAAAAAGCATTTTAGCATAAATATAATAATATTAATGAATTTAAAAAATAAAATTTATAAGTTTTCGATTAATAAATAAAAAGTTTCCAGTGGGATTCGAACCTAGGTCTTTTGAAAACAACATGTAATCGTTAGCTAAACCACTAACCATACAACACATAGACTGGACAACTGGAACAAATTAATGTGCACACTTATTTTTTGACTTTAGAACCCCCCAACTTCGTATTTGCTCGGGTTTTTACTTTTTGGGTCGGGAGAGAAAAATTGCTGATGGCAAAATCATTCCGCTTCGAGCGCTCGACGGTGACGGTCGATTTTCCAAAAATGCCTGACATGTGCCGCTCTTTACCTTGCTCTCTTTCTCTTTCTGCCCCATGCTTTTTACTCTCTGCTCTCTTCTCACAAAAATATATGTATGCTGGCACAAACAGCAAGCAGGTCACAAAAATTGAAATTTCTTCTCGACTCCCGATTCCATTGGTTCCCTCCTGAGCGAAGGTATACCGAATTATAAACGGCTTTGCCATGCTCATGCAAAATGTTAGCATTTTCATGATTATTTGATTATTATTTGTGGAAAGGGTCTGAAAGTGTTGATCTGCATAACGAATATTATTTCCCGATGACCATACACACACACACATTTACACTTCCTCGCTATATGTGTAAGCATTTATGTGCTTCAGTGCGGTAGATATTCTTGCTGCCTGTAGCACTATTAGAGCCCCCAGCAGTTGATTTCGTTCGGTTGGGTAGCGATGTGAGCTTGCATACACACACACATTTACACTTCCTTGCTATATGTGTAGGCATTTATGTGCCTGTGGGCGTGTGTGCGATACCATCGCATGTAGCAATTATAATTTCCCAGCGATTGCTGTGTGGTAGCTGATGTGAGCCTACACACACAATTGCATGTTTCGTGCATGGGCCTCGAATATTGGGCGTGTGCCTACCTCAACTTTGAATGAAGTAAACGATTTTGGGTTCGAATCGCAGGAGAGGTCAATTATATTTTATTTTATTTATATAGATAAGTTATCATTTGTTCTTTATTATTTAGTACCTGATTTGACCCTATAGGCAAAAATGTTCAAATGCTTGCGCAAATTCAGGTCACATATAACCCTTTTAAAGAAATGCCTAGATATACAGGTAAAAATTACCCTTTTATGCAAAAATATGCATCCGTTATGTAGACATTGTTAAGGCATTTGAAGACATGCTTTTTGTATTTTAAAACTGTATACATATAATATTGAATTGTATCAAATAATATTGTAACCAGTGTGCAGAGCAATTGAGATTGCTGTAAGAGCGAGCATAGGAGTTTCGTTTTCCCTCTGCTCGCACTTTGATGCGCTCTCTAATGTGCAAGCTGCGCTTGCTGTTAGACAATAAATCAGTATGAATTGAAACACTGGTGCATAAACACGAATTATTCTGAAGAGGCCGCAAGTTGCATTTTATCCTGGACCAATTGACGGACCAGGCAGACCCCTTATCGTAGGACATTTTTGGCGCCCCCAGTTCAATTAAGTGGAAGCGGGGCAATGCGATGGATTGCCCTCTTGTATGTGCCGGATTTTGCTTTTATGATAACCACTCGCACTCTACCATCTCCGCCGGCTATGGCTTCGGTCACTACGCCTAGACATGCTTCTATTGGCGTCAAAAGCTGCTTGTCGTGCTTGAATGCGAGCACTCCGCCGTGCACTTGTATTGCGTGCCTGCTCAATGATCCTACGAATTGGATCATCTCTAACCTGCGATCTGTGGTTTCTGTCTCTAGCTCTTTCTAAAAGGCGCTGTTCAATGTTTTGTCTACGACGACCTCGCCGTATAGTGTTCTGTCCTTGTTCGATTGCACGGTAAAGTGGATCTTGTCTGCGTCTAAATCGGCGCAAAGTGTCATTCAATTGCTCCTGTTGCCTAACAGGAGTATTGGCTCGTCGTGTCGCGTGATCTATTGTATTCTGTCTCTGTTCATTCGCCCTATAAGCAAGGTCCTGTCTGCGTCTAGATCGGCGTAAAGTGTCATTCAATTGCTCCTGTTGCCTAACAGGAGTATTGGCTCGTCGTGTCGCGTGATCTACAGTATTCTGTCTCTGTTCATTCACCCTATAAGCAGGGTCTTGTTTGCGTCTAGATCGACGCGAAGTGTCATTCAATTGCTCCTGTTGCCTAACAAGAGCATTGGCTCGTCGAGTCACGTGGTCCTCAGTGTCCCGTCTCTGCTCATTTTCCCTATAATTTAAGTCTTGTCTGCGTCTCGATCGACGCGAAGTATCGGCCAATTGCTCTAACTGTCTAGTCTGAGAACTTGTGAGTAAAGTAGCTCGCAGAAAGGTATTTTGGCTTTGATCAGAAAGTCTATTTAAAATATTGTTTCTACGAACTTCATTTCGCTGCCTATTTCTATTCCTCTCACTCTGACTAAATTCTTCATTTTATCTACGCAGTCGTAGAGACTCTAAATTAGCAATTCTTCCTGCTCTGAATATTCTGCATTAGACCTGTTTAACAAATTTCTATTTCGTTGTCTCTGAGACCTAGATGAAGCTGAAACTCTGTTAGTTCTAGGCATTTCAATATTTTGTTATAGAAAAATAATTTAATTAAATTAATATTGTTAGTTTTACAATTTTTAATTATAGTTAATATTCGTTTACAATATATTTTATATAATATATAAAATAATAAATATAGTTATTGCATATAATATTATATCTAGATATATATATATAATTAGATTAGATTAAATTAAATGTTTAATTTATCAATATAATTTAAAGTCTTTAAAAAGACTGCAATATTTAAAATATTAACTTGCCGGGCTCAGAGTTGAGAAACTGACGTCACTATTTCTGCACTCACACAGTTGAGAAACTGACGTCACTAACTATATGTACATGCATACTTACTAACACATACACTTTATTTCGGCCGTTACACTACGCGCCAAAAAGACAGCATTCACACAAACACGTCTTCGATTACCAACAAATTTCTCGCTTTACGAGAAATCAATTAATCAATTAATTAATTATTAATCTGAACCGAGCAGCAAAGTTAATTAATTTAATACGCGTTGAATAATTATTATTTTAAGAAAAGTCGAAAAACGATAATTCAAGAAAATCGAGAGTTCGCTTTAATCTGTACCACTAACCATACAACACATAGACTGGACAAGTAGAACAAACTTTTTTCACGCACAAAAATATGAGCGAATAGCCGCACAACTTCGTATTTGTTCGGTTTGGGCAATTCGAGCTCGGGCAGTCAAAATATGAAACGACAAATTCATTGCGCTGCCAGCGTCATATTTTCATATGAGCATTTTCTGTGCGCTATTTTACTTTACTCTCCCTCTCTCTTTTTTCTCTCTCTATCTCACTCTATGCGAGCACAAGCCAGTTGCCCACAAAAACTGAAATTTGTTCGCGAGTGGCAATTCGCGACGACCCCGTCTGCTATTCTTAGTAAGAGTATGCCGAACTCTTAAACGGCTTGCCATGCTCATGCAAAATTTTAGTGTTTTCTTAAAGATTTTTGGGAAGGGTATGAAAGCGCTGATGTGCATAAGCATTACTTTTTCGCGATGAGCATGCACACACACATTTACAGTGTCTTGCTACATGTATGAGCAGTTATATGACTGTGTGCGAAACTTTTGCTGCCTGTAGCAATTGTAGGGAGAATATGACCATCCCGGTCGACCGCTGGCAGCGCAATGAATTTGTCGTTTCATATTTTGACTACCCGAGCTCGAATTGCCGAAACCGAACAAATACGAAGTTGTGCGGCGTTTCGCTCATATATTTGTGCGTGAAAAAAGTTTGTTCTACTTGTCCAGTCTATGTGTTGTATGGGTAGTGACACAATAGAAGTCTCAGTGTTGGATAATGCTAGAAATCTGTTAAACATATGTTTCTTTAGTTATTGCACCCACATAAATGAATGATAATCAATCAGACAATTAGACTGATAAGTGATTGTATGTTTACATTGTCATTGTGTGTAATCATTATACGCTTATTTATCACCAAAGCTTGAAAATACAGATATTTCGAATTTTTTTAAAAAGCGCGACATAAAATCATTACTCAGAACATATGCAATTCAATAGTGATGATTCTTTAACATGTAGGCAAATCAGATAAGAATCTATGCGTGTAACGTTCAAAATGTACATATGAACATGTATATATATGTACATACATACATATGTGTGTATGCATTGCCAAAAAAAAAAATAATAGATGGCGCAACGCACTTATATTAGTTGAAATTCGAAAAATTTTATATTATTAAATTTATTAAAAATAGACCCAACAAATAGACGTTCATCGATTAACACGCATCACCTTAATTAAGCACTTAGAAGGTAAATTAGCCAGCCTGTTGCCTTTTCTATGATTTTCTTGGCGATACGCCTCGCCTGCTACATCAATGCCACTCAAAGCTGTAATAGCCATAATAAATAAGATCACTGCTAAAACGCCATCTAGCAAGTTTAAATTCTTAGACCATGCTACACTAGTTTTGAGTGTGCATGTTATTTGGGCAAACTTTCTGTTTATTATTATACCCTGAACCCATTGAAAATGGGAATTCAGGGTATAATAGTTTTGTGAAAATGTATGTAACAGGCAGAAGGAGACGTCGCAGACCCCATAAAGTATATATATTCTTGATCAGCATAAAAAAATAAGTTGATCTAGCCCTGTCCGTCTGTCCGTCCGTCGTCCGTCTGTATGAACGTCGAGATTTCGGAAACTACAAATGCTAGAGAGCTGAAATTTCACATGAACACTCGTATGTTAACTACGCAATACGAGTTTATTTTGTTTCTTCGATAACTCGTCCTATTTCCAAATTATCGATAAAAATCGATAATTCGCTTACATTTTTTAGGTTTTTTGGGTATAACTTCTACACCGTTTCAGCTAGAGACTTCAACTTAATATATTTAGATAGATATTATGAATACGCAGATTTTGTAGTTTTCAGATTTTTGATGCCACGCCCCCCTCGCCCACAATTTGCAAAAAACGCATTTCTAATACTAGAAACTTGCAATTTGGCAAATAGATAGATATAGATACTCTAAATCTACTCTTAAAATTTCAAAAAGATCATGCATCTAGAAATGGAGTTATAAGCGTCCAAAGTTCAGCCCAACCCACCCCCAAGCCACGGCAGCAACTGCGCAGTTAGCAGAGCGCGCGCTCATAAGTGCGTAAAGAAGAAGAGTATCATTTTCTTTACAGGGTTCAGGGTATCTCGTAGTCGAGCCGTCTCGACTAGAGCCTTCTTACTTGTTTTCTGTTGACTTAACAGAATAAAATATAATTGAAACAAAAACACTTTCAGAAATGATATTAACTAAATATTTGAAATTACAAAAAATATCGAATAAAAAAAATTAGATCATAAGAAAAAAAATTAAAAATAAGAAATCACGAACAGCTCAGGCGAGACTAGAACCTGCGACACTCTAACATCCGTTGCATCTGCCTAGCCATCTACAGCACGGATCACTTAAACGGCAGAGTAGCGAAAATGTATAAAATTCGCCATATACGAAAAAAAAAAAGCGGTGGCTGAAAATACATACATATACAATTCAAAGACAATTCTAAAGCAATTCAAAAACAATTGTGGTTCTTAGAATATACAATTGATTTGCATTGCTCAACGTTGCTTGCATTTCCATTGTTATTTTAATTGTTTTAAAATTTTGTAAATATATAATGGAATGTAATGAGAGTTTCAGCATATGATCTACATATTCTATTTAACATTTTAGGTTTTTTTAGAAATCATAACTCTTTTACAATTAGCTTTACATGCACAATTACATGTGTGTATATATGTACGATCGCAGCCATTAGTATGTATGTATGTGTGCCCGCAATGCGTCTTGCTGTGTCGTTGCCTTGCTTGCTGCGCCACATGGGTTTTGATGAGAAAACTTTATAGACTAATAATTCTGCTTCTAGATGGACAATCGTATTGATATGTTCAGATTAAGATATTCATATCTATATGCCAAACTGTATGTCTCTAGTATTTGAAATGCATTTTTTACACATTTGGGGGTGTGCGGGCGAATTGGGGACCGGAATCCAAATTCTGACAAAAACCGAAATTGTATTAAATTGGTATCTTGGAGACTCTAACTCTAAAGATGAATTAGCTAGAATTTTATAACTGGTTCCCGATAAATTCGTTTATCGATAACTCGGCAAATATACAAGTTATCGAATTTCTGAAACAAAATCGTACTGCGCGCGCAATATACGAACCTAACACAAAACAAGTAAGAAGGCTCTAGTCGAGACGGCTCGACTACGAGATACCCTGAACCCTGCAAAAAAAGTGATACTCTTCTTCTTTACGCACTTGGAGGCGCGCGAGTTACCAACATACTACCCTACTCTTCCTCTACGCCCTGCAGAAGAAACGGCAACAGTAGGAACAACAACAGAAGCAGCAGAAACAAAGAAAGAAGAAACGAACAGAAGCAGCGGTAGCAGCAGCAATAGCGGCAGCAGCTACATCAGAAGCAAAAGAAAGAAGAAACGAAGAGAAGCGGCAACGGCGGCAGCAGCTACATCAGAGGCAAGGAGACTAGAATAAAAACTGAGATCAGTCTGAACTTAACACTCAAACCAACCAGATGTTCTTTCCCTTATTTTGAAACATATTTATATATACATACATACATTTACTATATAAATATGTAACGAGAAAGCACATTGTGGTAATTCGCGCTCTTCTAACTGCGCAGTTGCTGCCGTGGCTTGGGGGTGGGTTGGGCTGAACTTTGGACGCTTATAACTCCATTTCTAGATGGACGATCTTCATGAAATTTTCAGAATAGGTTAAGGATATATGAATCTATCTATGTGCCAAATTGCAAGTCTCTAGTATTTGAAATGCGTTTTTTTTTTCAAATTGTGGGCGAAGGGGGCGTGGCATCCAAAATCTGAAAACTACAAAATCTGCGTATCAATAATATCTATCTAAATATATGAAGTTATAGTCTCTAGCTAAAACGGTGTAGTAGTTATACCCAAAAAACCTAAAAAATTGAAACGAATTTTCGATTTTTTATCGATAATTTGGAAATGGGACGAGTTATCGAAAAAACAAAATAAACTCGTATTGCGTAGGTAACATAAGAGTGTTCATGTGAAATTTCAGCTCTCTAGCTTTTGTAGTTTCCGAAATCTCGACGTTCATACGGACGGACGGACGGACGGACGGACGGACAGACGGACAGGGCTCAATCAACTTATTTTTTTATCCTGATCAAGAATATATACACTTTATAGGGTCTGCGACGTCTCCTTCTGCCTGTTACATACATTTCACAAAACCATTATACCCTGAATTCCCATTTTCAATGGGTTCAGGGTATAAGAATGAACTCTCTAGCTTTTGTATCTTCGGAAATCGACGCGTTCAAACATACGGACAGGCGGACAGACAGACGGACATGGCTATATAAACTTTTCTCGTCACCCTGATCAAGAATATATATACTTTATGGGGTCTGCCACGCCTCCTTCTGCATGTTACATACATTTAACAATTTGGCAAATAGATAGATATAGATACTCTAAATCTACTCTTAAAATTTCAAAAAGATCATGCATCTAGAAATGGAGTTATAAGCGTCCAAAGTTCAGCCCAACCCACCCCCAAGCCACGGCAGCAACTGCGCAGTTAGCAGAGCGCGCGCTCATAAGTGCGTAAAGAAGAAGAGTATCATTTTCTTTACAGGGTTCAGGGTATCTCGTAGTCGAGCCGTCTCGACTAGAGCCTTCTTACTTGTTTTCTGTTGACTTAACAGAATAAAATATAATTGAAACAAAAACACTTTCAGAAATGATTTAACTAAATATTTGAAATTACAAAAAATATCGAATAAAAAAAATTAGATCATAAGAAAAAAAAGTGCCACGCCTCCTTCTGCATGTTACATACATTTAACAAAACCATTATACCCTGATTTCCCATTTTCAATGGGTTCAGGGTATAAAAAGGCGAAGTCAAGTTAAATGCAATTATTGTGGAAAACCTGGACATAAATATGCCGAATGCCGTGCTCGGCAGAAGACACCGATCCAAGGAAAAAGCCACTACGAAAGTTCAACGCTCAAAGGATCAAAGGACCAGTCCAATATCAAATGCCTTAAATGCGATGAACTTGGGCACTTCGCATCCGCTTGTCGAAAAGTACGATCCCGAGGAAACGACCGAATAGCCGAGAAACGTGTTGGTAAAAGAGTTAATAACATTGTAAAGCTGAATGGCATAGGTAATGAATCTATATACAGTACTCAACAAATATTAAGTAATATAAACATTGATCAATATTATTTTGAAGTTTTGTTACATGTTATTCTATAATATTTGAAACATATATACTAATTGGCCGTGAAATTTTTAGTCAGGGCTTTGGCGTAACCATCGATGCTGACAAGTTCCAAATTTACAAAACCAAAAGAGTAGAAGCGTTAATAATTACTAGAATCAAATAGTGAGCTTGATGACTAGATAAGGCAGCCTTGATAAATATCCTAAAAAGTTATTCAGATTGGTTTATTGATGAAATACCAAAGACTAGGGTCACCACAGGACAGTTAGAAATCAGGTTGATAGATAAGCAAAAAACTGTACAACGTCGGCCATATAGGCTTAGTGATGAAGAGAAAAACAAAGTGCGGGATAAAGTTGACGATTTACTCAAAGCTAAAATTATTCGCCCCAGCTGTTCACCTTTCGCTAGTCCCATGATGCTAGTTAAAAAGAACAAGTAAGAAGGCTCAAGTCGAGACGGCTCGACTACGAGATACCCTGAACCCTGCAAAAAAGTGATACTCTTCTTCTTTACGCACTTATGAGCGCACGCTCTGCTAACTGCGCAGTTCCTATCGTTGCTTGGGGGTGGGTTGGGCTGAACTTTGGAGGCTTTTAACTCCATTTTTAGATAAACGATCTTCATGAAATTTTTAAAGTAAATTAAGAGTATCTAAATGTATCTATTTGCCAAATTTCAAGTCTCTAGTATTTGAAATGGGATTTTTGCAAATTGTGGGCGAGGGGGACGTGGCATCCAAAATATGAAAATTACAAAATCTGCTTATCTACATATATACCTTTGAAGTCTCTAGCTCGAACGGTGTAGAAGTTATGCTTACAAAACGTAAAAAACTGAAACGAATTTTCGATTTCTTATCGATAATTTGAAAATGGGAAGAGTTATCGAGAAAAAAACAAAATAAACTCGTACTGCGTAAGTAACATACATATAATTTCATCTCTCTAGCTTTTGTAGTTTCCGAAATCTCGACATTCATACGGACGGACGGACGGACAGACAGACGGACAGACGGATGGACGGACGGACAAACGGACAGGGCTAGATCAACTTTTCTCGTCACCCTGATCAAAAATATATATACTTTGTGGGGTCTACCACGCCTCCTTCTGCCTTTTACATACATTTAACAAAACCATTATACCCTGATTTCCCATTTTCAATGGGTTCAGGGTATAAAAACGGTACAGATCGACTGTGTGTAGACTATCGCATGCTAAACGAAAACACAGTGGCAGACAAGTACCCGTTGCCCCTCATATCAGACCAAATTGCCAGACTACGTGATGCTAAATATTTTTCGTTCATTGATATGGCAAGTGGCTTTTATCAAATTCCAGTTCACGAGGATTCAATTGAACGAACTGCATTTTTAACGCCAGATGGGCAATACGAGTTTTTGACAATGCCTTTTGGTTTGAAAAATGCACCGTCTGTGTTCCAGCGGGTCATAATGAAGGCCTTAGGAGCTCTAGCTTACACTTATGCAATTGTTTATATTGACGATGCTCTTATAATAGCAGAAAGTAAAGACAGACGGACAGGGCTAGATCAACTTATTTTTCGATGCTGATCAAGAATATATATACTTTATGGGGTCTGCGACGCCTCCTTCTGCCTGTTACATACATTTTCACAAAACCATTATACCCTGAATTCCCATTTTCAATGGGTTCAGGGTATAAAAAATAATGAGAATAGCAACAGAAACATAAAAAATAATTCAAAACAAAAAAAACAGCAAATATTGACTGTCTATTAATTGTTTGCAAAATGCAAACACTAGCTGAAAGAAGACGGGAAAAAAGCTAACGGAACATCAAAATCAAAAACGGCTGGTCGCGTCTTTTTTTCGCGTCTTCCGTGAATTCATTTGCTTAAAAAGTTTCTTGAAATCACTTCTTATAAAAATTACATTTTTGCAATGCCTGGTAAACGCACTGATGATAATTTGATACAATTCGTGTATTTTAATTATAACAAAGGAAAGACCATCAAAGAGTTAGCTGAAATGTTTAATATTAAGCTTAGAACTGTTTATAATATTATTAGTCGGGCAGAAAAAGAAGATAGACTAGAATTAAACAGCTCTAGAGGCAGACCAGAAAAGCTCTCTCGACGGGATTGTTCAAAGATTCTAAAGATCGTGGAAAACAATCCACAAACAAGCCTCAGAGAGTTAGTTAGTGACATTAGAATAAACCTTCAGAAGTCTGTGTGCCCTGAGACTGTGAGAAAAGTACTTAATTTCCACAGATACTCATCTCATATAGCAAGGAAGAAGCCGTTGTTGTCCGCTATAAATATTGAAAAACGCTTGACCTTCGTTAGACTTAATGCTAACAATCCTCTTAGCTATTGGAATGATGTAATTTTTTGCGACGAGACGAAGATCACGCTATATTATAATGATGGCCCTGGAAAAGTTTGTCGAAAACCAAAAACAGCACTCCAGGCCAAGAAAATAGTGCCTACTGTGAAGTTTGGCAAGCTTTCAGTCATGGTGTGGGGTTGTATTTCTTCCCAAGGTGTAGGGCAGGTGCGAATTTTCAACGATACCATGACAAAAGAGTATTATTTAAACATTTTAAAGAAAGAATTGACAGAAAGTGCGAGAAATTTTGGCTTCTTTGATCCAGGAAACACCAGTAAGCTCAGATACAAGCTGTATCAGGACAATGATCCGAAGCACAAATCGCTGCTGTGTCGCACTTGGCTGCTTTATAATTGCAGCAAAGTAATTGACACCCCACCCCAGAGCCCGGATCTCAATCCGATTGAGAATTTGTGGGCATTACTTAAGAAAAAAGTGGCCAAACGAAGTCTAACTTCAAAAGTTGATTTGATTCGTTGCATAAACGAGGAGTGGCGCAAAATACCCCAATACTACGACATGAATGCCTTAATAATGTCGATGTCGCAACGCCTCAGATGTGTAATGGAAGCTAATGGAGGGCATACCAAATATTAGGCATTTCGATAATGATCTTCAAATGATACAGGTCTCACAATATTAATGTTTGCATTTTGCAAACAATTAATAGACAGTCAATATTTGCTGTTTTTTTTGTTTTGAATTATTTTTTATGTTTCTGTTGCTATTCTCATTATTTTTTTTTATTTAGTATCATTAAGAATACATAAAAGAAGAACGCTGTAAAAAAAAATTATGAATAAAAGTGTCTTTCCTAGTAAAATATGATGTCAAAGTCGCATTTGTATGAATTTTTTCGTTTTGCAAACAATTAATGGACATACTGTATGTATCTATGCATGTAAATATTACAAAATACTTCGTACATGCATAGATCTTAAATGTACATTCATACATACATATGTACATATATATACCATGTAACGAACCTTCGGTTATACCGGAGTCTAAGCCGGGCCAGTTTCAGCCGACTGTGAGTTCGTTTCAACAAATTTATTTGTTGAAGCCCTTGCGATATTGGAATAATAACACATAAATGAGTTTCTGTTTGAACTTGGTATATTCTCGTTATAATTATATCGGTATTTCGTATTACAATGCACTTTTATAATCTTCGAGCGTTATGTTGCTTGTTCACGCACTCCGACCGGGCGAGAAAATATGGCTCAGTAGCACCAGGATTCGCCCAAGCGCTCCAGTTCACGCCAGGATTGGCACTGTCTACTCCGGCGGTTCGCTCGGATGTACAGGCTACTCCTACTGCTGGACTCGCTCTTGGCACACCTAGGTTCTTATGCTCACACTTTTCACCTTTTCGCACGGCTGCGTGAACTTACACAAACTCGGTGACGAGACTTCTGGCCAGAATACAATTTGCAGCTGCCTTGTATCAATTCGCTAGTTGATGGCCACTACTGCTTCTGTATGTCTGGGTCCTTATAGGTGTCTGAAGTATCCTTCTAGGATACTTTGGATGCTCCCACGATGGCCTGTCTGCTTCGAGTCCTGGATATCGGTGCTCTGCGTCGATATCGTAGTCCTTCGATGTATTGTGTCTTCACTCGCGTTGACTTGTACTTGCACTTTCACTGGAATCTCACTCTCGATCTTCACTCTTGATTCTTGATTACTTTCTGATCTGACTCCGCCGGTGCCCTTTTATAGGGCCGCCGCAGGCCCTGTTCGGCTCTGGAGCGGGGCCTGCCTGCCGCTCGTGCCCATCTAACGGCACAATCGCGTGAACTGGGTAACGCCAGCCGCCCGCCAAATGTGCGACAGCTTCGCGTTGGCCGAAGTACTTGTTGCTATGTTGCTATGCAAAAAGACAGCGTCCGTCACTTGGAGCGGTACCTCGGCTAACGATGCCCTATGACCTGCGGTCGAGCGACGCGAGCCAATTGCTGACCCTATAGGAGCGAGAGAGACAGACTATAGCCCGCTCTCTGACCCCTTCCAGTCACGAGGGTTGCTCCTATAGTGTTCGCGTCGCTGTGTGGAGCAATATATGCATGCACGTATATGCATATAAACACACAGCAAATACATGTGTTTATATACACTGCATACGTGCATACCTATATTGCTCCTCACACTACCCTCTTCCTTCGGAAAACACGGCCTTCGTGTTTTTGAATTGCGCGCCTCTCTTCCGTTGTTGCTCCACCTTGCGTTGATCGATGGCACACTGCTCCACAGCGTGTCGATCATCGCTGTTAACGCGCTGTTAACAGCGCTGTACTGCTCATCAGCTGGTTTCCGCTCGCTGCTGGCAACTCTGTGCGTTGCTGGTAAGTAAATTTGTGTTTTAAAATTTACTTTTACGTATTTTTAATTTAAAACTCCACTCCTCCAGCCCGAGTTGGTGCCTCCTTGATGACCCTGGACGCGGTGGGCCTGCCGCCGCCTCTGCCCACGCCGGGCGCCGCTGCAAACACTCGTCGTCGTGATTGCAAGGCCCCGGTGGCTGCGGCGCAGGTGCGCAGGCCAGATGGCCAATTTTCATAATTGGCACCCCTTGGCACCCTCGGCGCTGGAGGCGTTGCTGCCACCTGTGGATGGGTTCCTCGCGTCCTCCAGGACTCCATGATGGGGCCGCCGTCACTTCTTCGTGGTGCTGTTGGACTTCGAGTGGTGTGGCGTCGTTCGCAAACCGGTCGACGGTGGCGCAACGGTGAGAAATGGCAATGGCAACACTCGCCTCGTTGTACATAGCTCCAGCGGAATCGCTGGCCAATGCACGAGGATTCGCCAGAGTCCTTTTCTCCATCCGTCACGCTGGTTGCCGCAACCGGCCGAGTGTCAGGCGCCCACACTCCCCGTCGTCCAACAGGCAGCCACTCTCCAGTTTGTGCGTGTTTTGTTTGTGTTGCGTTGTTGTCTTTACAAATTTCAAAAGTGGACGTCGTTCGCGACTGGGGCCGGTGCTGGAAGATTTGGCGTCGGTTGTGCGTATCGGAGCACTCCTCATACGTGCACCCAGCCGCGTGGCACACGTCCACCGTTTCAACTTCCAAAGCCCAGCAAGCCCTCTGCCAATATTTTGTTGTTGGCTGTTTTGCATGTCGTATGCATTTTGTTGTTGGTTGTTTTGCATGCTGGCGCTCTCTTCTCGTTTTCGCTCGCATCTCTCGAGCTTACGGCGTTTGCTGGGCGTTCGCTCGCCTCTCCTGAGCTAACGGCTGATCGCTGGGCTCGCTCGCCTCTAGCGAGGCCCTTGACCTTTTTCTCGTGCGTTGCTCTCGCCTGTCCGTAGTCAGCTGTGTGTGTTTTTGTTGTCGCGTGCGCTTGCTCGGAGCATACATTGTTGTTGTTTATGTTTATGCTTTTGAGCGTGCGCGTCCAACTCTTGTCAGCTGAGCGTGTTGTTGTTACGTACGTAACAGTGCGCGCGGGATTTAAATATTGTTGTTGCGCGGCACCACTAACCATACAACACATAGACTGGACAACTGGAACAAGTTAATGTGCACACTTATTTTTTGACTTTATAACCCCCTTAACTTCGTATTTGCTCGGGTTTTTACTTTAAGGGATGATGGCAAAATCATTCCGCTTCGAGCGCTCGACGGTGACGGTCGATTTTCCAAAAAGGCCTGGCATGTGCCGCTCTTTCCCTTGCTCTCTTTCTCTTTCTACCCCATGCTTTTTACTCTCTGCTCTCTTCTCACAAAAATATATGTATGCTGCAGCTCACAAAAATTGAAATTTCTTCTCGACTCGCGAGTCGCGATCCCATTGGTTCCCTTCTGAGCGAAGAGTATACCGAATTCTTAAACGGCTTTGCCATGCTCATGCAAAATGTTAGCGTTTTTATGATTATTTGTGGAAAGGGTATGAAAATGTTTATGTGCATAACGAATATTATTTCCCGATGACCATACACACACACATTTACACTTCCTCGCTATGTATTGGTGGAATGCACAAATAGGTGACATTCGACGCAAATGCATCCAGGCGAGAAGAAGCTACCAACGCGCCCGTGGTAGGACCACATATGTAGAAAAGCAAATAGCATACCAGGCGGCTAGAAGACAGTTGAAGAAGGCCATTCGGGCAAGCAAAAGAGAGTGCTTCTTAGAATTGTGCGACTCAGCCGAATATGACCCTTGGGGCAGGGCATATAAGATAGTGGTTAGAAGACTACACGCAGGTAATCAGGTGCAGCCTATGGATCGTTTGGAGCTTAAATCGATTGTGGAAACACTCTTTCCAGAAAGACTAAGCTCCATTCATGCCCCTGAGACCATGTCTACCGAGCAGGGCTCAACGAGCACTCAGATTGACTTAGTTACGGACGAGGAGATATTAGTAGCTCTCAGAGGTCTTAGACTTAACTCAGCCCCAGGGCCAGACGGGATCCCAAATCGTGCGCTAAAGCTAGCCCTCGCCTTGCCCCCAATCGCGTTCGCGGAATTATACAACGAATGTATAATTCATGAGACGTTCCCCGCAATATGGAAAATTCAGAACTTGGTATTGCTACCTAAGGCTGGCAAACCACCGGATGAGCCATCTTCATATAGACCTATCTGTCTCTTAGACACCATGGGAAAGGTGTTTGAGAAATTGATTTGCTCTAGGCTGGAGAGTGCTATTGCTAGAGCCGGAGGCCTTTCACCTAACCAATTTGGTTTTCGAAAGGCCCGTTCAACAGCAGATGCGCTTGATAAAGTTGTCGACCTGGCAGCTTCCGCCATCCAAGGCACCAGATGGAAGCACGGGACGAAGCACTACTGCATCATTGCGACTCTTGATGTGAAGAATGCCTTCAACACAGCTAGTTGGGATATGATATTGGATGCGATGTCACAATATAATATCCCTAAATATCTAAAAGAAATAGTGAGGAGCTACTTCAGAGGAAGAACACTAATATACACTACGAGTGAGGGTCCCCAAACTCATATAGTGTCAGCTGGAGTCCCCCAAGGTTCAGTGCTGGGGCCTCTACTATGGAATATGATGTACGACGGCGTACTGCGCTTGGAACTACCAGCAGGTGCGCACACCGTTGGCTTTGCTGATGATGTAGCAGTCGTCACCATAGGAAAGGAGCTTAAGGATACTGAGGATATGTGCAGCGCAAGTATCAATCGCATACGAAGCTGGTTGTCTGGAGCTGGACTAGAGCTAGCGGCGCACAAAACGGAAGTCGTCCTAGTCAGCAGTCGCAAGAGAGTGGAAACTGCCAATAAAAAGATCGGCAGCGTTACCATCGCATCTAAGAGGGCGATAAAGTATCTTGGCGTCATGATAGACACGAGATTAACTTTCCGCGAGCACTTAGAATATGTGCATAAAAAAGCAGCTGATTCTTGTAGAGCTCTCTCAAGAATTATGCTCAACACGCGGGGACCAAGGCAACAACGACGTCTCCTCCTAATGAGCTTCATTAGGTCCGTCATTCTCTATGCTGCACCGATATGGTCAAGTGCGATGGCAACGCCGAGCTACAGCCGAGGCATTTGTGCCATCTACAGATTGAGCGCAATCAGAGTCAGCTGCGCTTTCAGGACAGTTTCCGATGACGCAGCGCTCGTCATTGCCGGAATGGTACCACTGGAGGACTTGGTTGCCGAAGCCGTGGAGCGGAACACACATGAGCCCGTACGACGCAACGTTATCAGGGCAAACAGCACTGCACGATGGCAAAGAAGGTGGAACCGCTCAACAAAAGGGCGATGGACCCACACGCTCATCCCGGAGCTTGATCCTTGGCTAAACCGTAAACACGGTGAGGTTAATTTTTATCTTTCGCAGATTCTCACGGGACATGGATGCTTTCGGAGCTATCTGAAGCGCTTTGGCCACGACGAAACTGACGAATGCCCATGGTTCGGACTAGGTCTGGTAGAAGATGCCAAACACGTTCTGTTTGAGTGTGGACGCTTCCAAGAGGAGAGGCGTTGCCTAGAAGAGGCAGTTGGCCGTTCCATTGGAACGGACAATATCGTCAACATCATGCTGGAATCGGAGGCAGCTTGGAATCTAACAAGCACCTTCGCAGCCACGGTCATGACGGAGCTCCGCAGAGTTGAGCGGATAAGAAGACGAGGTGTCCCAGCCTAGGATAGTGCAAAGCGCTTGCGAAGCAATGCTTTACGGCCGTCCCGCAAGCATCCTGCGCTATCACTAGTCGCCTCAGCTAAATAACTTAATGTAATAATATAATATAATTTTGTTAATAAACGAATACAAAAAAAAAAAAAAAAAAAAAAAAACTTCCTCGCTATATGTGTAGGCATTTATGTGCTTGTGTGCGATAGATATTCTTGCTGCCTGTAGCACTATTAAAACCCCCAGCAGTTGATGTTCGTTCGGTTGGGCAGCGATGTGAGCTTGCATACACACACACATTTACACTTCCTTGCTATATGTGCAGGCATTTATGTGCTTGTGTGCAATATTCTTGCTGCCGCCTGTAGAGCGCTTTTAGAACCCCCAGCAGCAGTTGATGTTCGTTTGGTTTGGTAGCTGCTGTGAGCTTGCATACGCACACACATTCACATACACATTTACACTTCCTTGCTATATGTGTAAGCATTTATGTGCCTGTGTGCGATACACTTGCTGCATGTAGCAATTATAATTTCCCAGCGATTGCTGTGTGGAAGCTGATGTGAGTCTACACACACACATACATATGTGTACGTCTGTGATGTGATAATCACAATCGCCGAGTACCACTTGTATAGGCATTTGAATGAATGCATTTGCATGTTTCGTGCATGGGTCTCGAATATTGGGCGTGTGCCTACCTCAACTTCGAAATTAAGTAAATGATTTTGGGTTCGAATTGCAGGAAAGGTCAACTTTTTTATTACCTGTTGAGCAAACCTGAACAAATACGAAGTTAAGGGGGTTCTAAAGTCAAAAAATAAGTGTGCACATTAACTTGTTCCAGTTGTCCAGTCTATGTGTTGTATGGTTAGTGGCGGCACTTAGCTAACAGTTTTAACTGTTCGCTTCCACTGCAGTGCGCGCGTTATTTAAAATTTTGTTGTTGCGTGTCACTTAGTTAACAGTTTTTTAATGGTTGTTTCTCATGCGCTGGTGTTTGTAAAAATTTCAATTTTTTCTTCGTTTTAGGTGTTTTAAGAGCAATACACATCGCGATGTGTATTCACTCCTTTTTATACCCTGAGCCCATTGAAAATGGGAAATCAGGGTATAATGGTTTTGTTAAAAGTATGTAACAGGCAGCAGGAGGCGTGGCAGACCCCATATAAAGTATATATATTCTTGATCAGGGTGACGAGAAAAGTTGATATAGCCATGTCCGTCTGTCCGTCCGTCCGTCCGTCTGTTCGTATGCTTGAATGCGTCGATTTCCGAAGATACAAAAGCTAGAGAGATCATTCTTTTTGTGTTAGGTCCGTATATTGCACGCGCAGTACGAGTTTGTTTCAGAAATTCGATAACTTGTATATTTGTCAAGTTATCGATAACTGAAATTATCGAGAACCAGTTATAAAATTCTAGCTAATTCATCTTTAGAGTTAGAGTCTCCGAGTCTTCTGCATATATATAGATACTAATTTAATACAATTTCGGTTTTTGTCAGATTTTGGATTCCGGTCCCCAATTCGCCCCACCACCCCCAAATGAGACATACAGTTTGGTTTGGCATATAGATATGAATATCATAATCTTAATCTGAACATACATACATATGTATGTATGTATGTATGTACATATGTTTATGTGTGCAAGCGTAGATCAGCGTGTGGCTGCAATCGTACATACATACATACATATGTATGTATTTGTGCATGTAAAGCTAATTGTAAAAGAGTTATGATTTCTAAAAAAACGTAAAATGTTAAATAGAATATGTTGATCATATGCTCAAACTCTCATTACATTCCATTAAATATTTTAAAAATTTTAAAACAATTAAAATAACAATGGAAATGCAAGCAACGTTGAGTAATGCAAATCAATTTTCGT
The DNA here is from genome assembly GCA_030914335.1 of Drosophila borborema. Classification (NCBI taxonomy): domain Eukaryota; kingdom Metazoa; phylum Arthropoda; class Insecta; order Diptera; family Drosophilidae; genus Drosophila; species Drosophila borborema. The sequence goes on from JAUESP010000080.1 coordinate 148,381, forward strand.
ATGCGTGTGCACATATACACACAAAAAATCTTGGGCCGTTTTCTATGTTGCTATGCGTGTATATTCTAAGAATCACAATTGTTTTTGAATTGCGTTAGAATTGTCTTTGAATTGTATTTGTATTTTCAGCCACTACTTTAGTTTTTTTCGTATATGGCGAATTTGATTCGTTTTCGCTACTCTGCCGTTCAAGTGAGCCGTGGTGTAGATGGTTAGGCAGAAGTAACAAATATTGGGGTGTCGCAGGTTCTAGTCTCGCCTGAGCCCTTCATAATTTCTTATTTCTTATTTTTAATTTTTTTTTTTTTATTATTTTTTTTCTTTTTTATTATTATTTATTCTTTTGTATTTGATACCTTTGAAAGTCAGTTGGTAGTTTAACTAATTGTGAATAAGTGCGTTTTTTCAAATATTTAATAGCATCATTTCTGAAAGTGTTTTTGTTTCAATTATATTTTATTCCGTTAAGTCAACAGAAAATAATAAACAGAAAGTTTGCCCAAATAACAAAAGCACGTGACATCTGCGGTAAGAGTTTTCCTATATGTATGCACACATATACATTCAAAACTAGCCTAGCATGGTCTAAGAATTTAAACTTGATAGATGGCGCTTTAGCAGTGAACTTTTTTATTATGGCTATTACAGCTTTGAGTGGCATTGATATATTTCTTTTACAATTATGAAGTGTCTGTCTGAACGTCTATTTGTAGGGTCTATTTTTAATGATATTTAATAATATAACATTTTTCGCATTTCAACTAATATAAGCGCCATCTATTATTAGTTTTTTGGCAATGCATACACACATATGTATGTATGTATATATACATGTCCATATGTACATTTTGAACGTTACACGCATACATTCTTATCTACATATACTTTCTGATTTATCCATATGGGTAATTCTCCAGAAAAGTCAACTTTTTGTCGCGTTCGACACTTTGGTTTGTTGTAATTATCTTGAAAGCGGATTTTTTGCCATTTTCAGCACTAAAATTGATGCATTTTCAAGATAATTACAAAAAACCAAACCACAGTACAGATTATTATTTTATTTTATTAAAATTGGGTTCAGGGTATTATCTAGTCGAGCACTCTCGACTAGAGTTTTCTTATTTGTTTTTTTTTTTTTTAATTTTTGTTTTAGGCAGCCTGCTCTGCAGCGCTATGCGACTCACCCGTCTCGCCACTCCACGGCTTCAGGTCCGCCACAAGCGCGGTCCGGGTCCGATTTTCGGCACCCGAGCTGATGTGGCAGATGACAGGCGACATAAACTTGACCACCGTATATGGCCCTCCGTATCGCGGCACCAGCTTCGCTGCGAATCCGTCCGCGGCATTGGACAAGTGGCGTTCTATTGCCCACACCTTGTCCCCAATAGCCGGCTTCCATTGCCGCCGCCGCAAGTTGAAGTGCCTCGCCTCTTGAATTGGTCTTTCCAACTTTTCCAAGAGCTTCTCGTGCCTGTGGACGGCTGCCTGTCGCCGACTGGACTTGTAGCGCTGGCACAGCTCGCACCGCTGCACGTAGCTGCGCACTTCCCGGTACATCCCTGGCCAGTAGTACCTCGCTGCCACCCGAGCAATTGTTTTCCTGCTCCCAAGGTGGCCAGCGGTGGCTGCGTCGTGGCTCGCCTCTAGCACGTGCTTGCGCCGCTCTGTCGGCACACCATCATCTTGGCCGGCTTGGTGCGGGATGTGTCGATATATGTTTCCAGACTCTTCTCTGTAGTCTGGAAACTTGTGTGGAGCTCGGTGCAAGCCCTGGCGCAGATTTCGAAGCCAGCGACATCCTGTCCCAGCTGGCGTCTCCTTGCTCTTGGCCAAGCGGCCTGCATCCTTCTGGGTCGCCTTTAACGGCGTCTCGCGACCCACTTCCTCACTGGCCACAGCCACTGCCAGCTTTGTCCCCCGCTGTCCATCCCACTGTGGATTTCTTGGCTCAAGCCTCAGCGCCAAGCCGCCACATTCCAATGTGGTGCCAATGCCGGCCAAGAAATCCCAGCCCAGCACCAGATCGTCGATCACTCCTGGCAGAATTAGCAATGCAATCTGCACTTGCTGACTACCCAGGCTGACCTTCGTCTCCAGCTGCAAGTCCACTTCACTGCAACTGCCGTTCGCCAGACGTATGCGTCGTCTTGTGGCACGCACCACGCCCACTCCTTGGAGGCTTTCAGCGAGCTTTTCGCTAATAAAGCTGCTAGAGGCTCCTATGTCGATCGTGGCTTTCTGCTGCCTGGCTCCAATGACCACGATCGCCGTCAGTTGGTGGCCTTCGTCAAGTAGGCTGCCTACTAACGCCTGGGGGGCTCCTTGACGCTGCTCCCGCTTGCCCCTGGATGGTGGGTGTCGCTGGTCATTTCCCGACTGGCAACAGGTAATCGTGCGCACGCCTATACGTCCACACTGCCAGCAGAACTCCAGTGCCTTGTTACGGCACTCCAGAGCCCGGTGCCCTTCCTGGCCGCACATCCGGCATGCCCTGGCAGGATTGGGAATGTGTGTCCTTTGTCCTGGGGCACCAGTCCTTGGCACTGGACGAGGACTCACCTCCTGGGCTCCTTTACACAGACACTCCTCTTCGTGGCCATTGTCATCCGCCATGACCATCAAACGCGTCTGTGTTGGCCGCTGCAGCCGACGCAACCTCTCGCGGTCTCGCTCCAGCTCCTCAACCTCGTCGGCCAGCTTCATCAGCTCCATCAGACTCTGAAACTGATACAGCCGAGCGTAGGCGCGCAGATCAGGGAGGCTGTTGTTGTATATGAGCTTCATCTCATGATCTGGCCCATAACGCAGCGGCCGCATGAGAGTCTGCATCTCCACCATGTACATTTTAAATGGCTCGTCCACCATCTGTTTTCGACGCTTGACCTCGTCCTTGATATCCTCCAGGTAGTCCCTCGGCAGGAAGAACTCCTGGAAGCTTCTCACAAAGGTACCCCACGTCTTCCAGTGCCTATTGTTGGCCACGTACCATTTTAAAGCCATGCCTTTCAGCAGCTCTGGCATCGCTCTTGGGGTCAGATCCAGATCCAGGCCATAGGTGTCTGCCGACCACTCCACCTGCTCCAGGAACTCCAAAGGCTTTGAGGTGCCATCGAAGCGGAAGTTCCACTTCCTCACCTGTTTGGCCACCTTTGGGTATTCCTGCTCTGAGCTACTTGGCCCTCGCGTCCTTATTTCAGGCTGCGGTGTAGACGTGGCTCTCCATGCTCCTTGCTCTGTCTGCTGCAGCCGCGCAGTGGCACTGGTGGATGGCAGAGATAGCCGTGCCGCATTTGGATCTTCTTCGTATTGCTCGTTTCCCACGATGACCGTAGGCACGTCCTCGCTGTTCGAAGGGCGGCGTCCATGCAGTCGCGCCAGCTCGGCGAGCCTGAGAGAATATGGGATTCTTCCCTCATTCGTCTCCACCCACTCACCAAACTGTCTCCGCATCACGTCTAGTGTGCCCGATAGCGTCACTCCGAACTCGTCGCCGTATCGCAGCACATCGTCCTTCTTCAGGTTGTACACCCAAGCTCGCACCATTGTTCACAACTCTGTGTTATTCTCTTATCGCAGGGCCCCACGTTGGGCGCCAGTTGTAACGAACTTTCGGTTATACCCGAGTCTAAGCCGGGTCAGTTTCAGCCGACTGTGAGTTCGTTTCAACAAATTTATTTGTTGAAGCCCTTGCGATATTGGAATAATAACACATAAATAAGTTTCTGTCTGAACTTGGTATATTCTCGTTATAATTATATCGGTATTTCGTATTACAATGCACTTTTATAATCGTCGAGCGTTATGTTGCTTGTTCACGCACTCCGACCGGGCGAGAAAATATGGCTCAGTAGCACCAGGATTCGCCCAAGCGCTCCAGTTCACGCCAGGATTGGCACTGTCTACTCCGGCGGTTCGCTCGGATGTACAGGCTACTCCTACTGTTGGACTCGCTCTTGGCACACCTAGGTTCTTATGCTCACACTTTTCACCTTTTCGCACGGCTGCGTGAACTTACACAAACTCGGTGACGAGACTTCTGGCCAGAATACAATTTGCAGCTGCCTTGTATCAATTCGCTAGTTGATGGCCACTACTGCTTCTGTATGTCTGGGTCCTTATAGGTGTCTGAAGTATCCTTCTAGGATACTTTGGATGCTCCCACGATGGCCTGTCTGCTTCGAGTCCTGGATATCGGTGCTCTGCGTCGATATCGTAGTCCTTCGATGTATTGTGTCTTCACTCGCGTTGACTTGTACTTGCACTTTCACTGGAATCTCACTCTCGATCTTCACTCTTGATTCTTGATTACTTTCTGATCTGACGCCGCCGGTGCCCTTTTATAGGGCCGCCGCAGGCCCTGTTCGGCTCTGGAGCGGGGCCTGCCTGCCGCTCGTGCACATCTAACGGCACAATCGCGTGAACTGGGTAACGCCAGCCGCCCGCCAAATGTGCGACAGCTTCGCGTTGGCCGAAGTACTTGTTGCTATGTTGCTATGCAAAAAGACAGCGTCCGTCACTTGGAGCGGTACCTCGGCTAACGGTGCCCTATGACCTGCGGTCGAGCGACGCGAGCCAATTGCTGACACTATAGGAGCGAGAGAGACTGACTATAGCCCGCTCTCTGACCCCTTCCAGTCGCGAGGGCTGGTCCTATAGTGTTCGCGTCGCTGTGTGGAGCAATATATGCACGCACGTATGTGCATATAAACACATAGCAAATACATGTGTTTATATACACTGCATACGTGCATACCTATATTGCTCCTCACAACCTACATAATTATAATAGCATAAAGTGGACTAAGTTCTAGAATTCTTCAACTAAAAAAGACCGATACACCCACATTGCGAGCAATATATGTATACATATATGTACATAGTATGTACATACATATGTACGAGGAAATACACTTAAACTTTTTTGTAAGTTTAAAAAGCTATACATTTAGTATATATGTATGTATGTATGTATATCTTATAAATTAACATTCAAATTTGAATGAAAACATTTTCTTAGTCAATTATAACGAAGAACAAGTAAGAAAGCTCAAATCGAGACTGCTCGGCTACGATTCAAGGGATGAATCTTTCGAAGAACTGATATTTCATTAATTCCACGGGTTGTTTCCGTATAACCACTAACCATGCAACACATGGACCGGACATGTATAACAAATTTTTTCCACCCACCAGATCTATGCTTTTGGGCCAAATCATCTTCGTATTTCCTGAGCTACATACATATGTCATTTTCGGCTTGGGCAGCGAAAATATAGTACATGATAGTACCAGCGCTCGAACTAAATCGTTCCATTCTCATATGTGCTATTCTTTCTTTACTCTCTCTCTCTCTCTCTCTCTCTCTCTCTCTCTCTCTCTTTCTCTCTCTCTTGAGTACGAATGTCAAATCAGCTTATTTCTCGTAAAATGAGGCTTTTTTGAAAATCCAATGGCGGGAACAATTCCAACGGGCAGTAGGAATTTTGGCTTCTTAAAACAATGTTTTGCTTTTTCTCTGCTTTTTTTACTCAGCAATTTAACATATTTTAGAGAATGTACACTGAAGTGTTGATCATTGTAGTTGAATGAAATCCAAATAGTTCAGTCTAAAGAAAAATGCCAGGATGTGTAACTTAACTAACAGCCAAGAATTCAAATGGTGGCTGCGAAGACTTAAATAATAAGACAAGAATAGATATATTGTAGCACTAACAAATCAACACATAGACTGGAACAAATTAATGTGCACACTTATTTTTTAACATTAGAACCCCATCAACTTCGTATTTGCTCGGGTTTTTACTTTTGGGGTCGGGAGGAAAAAATTACTGATGGCAAAATCATTCCGCTTCGAGCGCTCGACGGTGACGATCGATATTCCAAAAAGGCATGACATGTGCCGCTCTTTCCCTTGCTCTCTTTCTCTTTCTGCCCTATGCTTATTACTCTCTGCTCTCTTCTCACAAAAATATATGTATGCTGGCACAAACAGCAAGCAGCCCACAAAAATTGAAATTTCTTCTCGACGCGATCCCATTGGTTCCCTTCTGAGTGAAGAGTATATCGAATTCTTAAACTGCGTTGCCTGTAGCACTATTAGAACCCCAGCAGTTGATGTTCGTTCGGTTGGGTAGCTAATGTGAGCTCTACAGGCGGCAGCAAGAATATTGCACACAAGCACATAAATGCCTACACATATAGCGAGGAAGTGTAAATGTGTGTGTGTATGGTCATCGGGAAATAATATTTTTTATGCACATCAACACTTTCATGCCCTTTCCACAAATAATCATGAAAACGCTAACATTTTGCATGAGCATGGCAAAGCCGTTTAAGAATTCGGTATACTCTTCGCTCAGAAGGGAACCAATGGGATCGCGTCGAGAAGAAATTTCAATTTTTGTGGGCTGCTTGCTGTTTGTGCCAGCATACATATATTTTTGTGAGAAGAGAGCAGAGAGTAATAAGCATAGGGCAGAAAGAGAAAGAGAGCAAGGGAAAGAGCGGCACATGACAGGCCTCTTTGGAATATCGACCGTCACCGTTGGGCGCTCGAAGCGGAATGATTTTGCCATCAGCAATTTTTCTCTGCCGACACTAAAAGTGAAATCCCGAGCAAATACGAAGTTGATGGGGTTCTAAAGTCAAAAAATAAGTGTGCACATTAATTTGTTCCAGTCTTTGTGTTGTATGGTTGGTGATTGTAGTCGTTGCAAATGTAGTATAGCTGCCAGTTGACCACATAACCAATTTGTGCTTGAAATATTGTAGTAATAGATTTGTGAGCTCTGTAAAGTTTCAGAAAACAAAATGTTCAATTATTATTAGAAACGTTTTTTTGTATAACCTTTCTTTCGATATTGGCGATACAATTATCTTATATAAGTGTTCAAACATGAACATGCGACACAAATAAATATAAAACTACGGATAACCTGCGCGTTACCAAACATAAAATTAAAATTTCTCAGCCACAAATCTTAGGCCCCTGGCAGTATGTTCAAGCATGCCACATATATACAAATATTAAAAATAGGCAATAGTCGATAGCCTCCACGCTATCTGACGCCAAACAATAAACATGTCATCCCTTAGCTGCAGCGACCAACGCAGCAAGTAATAAAAATGTAACGTGAGACGTGAGAACGGCTTAGCGATCGAAAAGGGACACTTGACAAACATCTGTGCACTTGTGTGCATGGAATTAATTGTAACCTTCCAGTGCCTGGAAGTATTTTTAAGGTATATAAGCACTAGGATTTTAACAAATAAACAGTTCAATTTTTGAATTCGGTGGAGTGGTTTTGAATGTGGAGTGTTTTCATTTTAAGAGAGAGTTCTCAGTTGAGAGTGATTGACGTGTTTTTTTTGCGCTTCGCGATCATTTACTTGTTTTCACTGTTTTTAATATTTATTTTATTTCGATTTACATTAAGTTGCGGTTAATTATCAGCTGCGAAGATCTTTGTTTGCGATCTTCATCAAGTTTTAATCCGTGGTTTTCTGTGAGTTGTTTTATACTGCTTTGCAGTTTTGTTTAGTTGAAAAAGTTCATTTTTTGCATCTCTGTTTTGATCTTTCCATTTGTCTGTGTAAGTGCTTGCATAGTTTACTCTCGGTTACTTGGGTAAGTTGCGTTCTCTCTTACGGTGCTATTTTTTTCGTTATTGCGCTTTAGCTGCTGTTCGTTGTTGTGAATCGCTCTCGCAACATTTTCAGTTTGTTTGTCTATCCATTTATTTCGTAAAAACCCCAATTGCCAATATGAGTTGTTGCGAGAAGGTACGCACTTATAGACTGTAATGTTTGAAAATAATAACACACGAGTTTCTGCTCAGTTTAGTTTTAGAATTCATAATGTTTCTTTATTTTGAAAAATATATCGTCTTAGGCTAAGTACTATATTTGTATATAAGAAGTTCAGCCGCTGAGCGCAGCGACAGAGCGGGAGAGCGTAGTATGCTTATATATATATATATATAGTGACATAATCATACTGATTACATCCATAATATCCAAAAGTTGTTGCCATAGCCAAATCATTAACATAAATATTCCCAGGCTCAGTAACTATAAACAAAGAGCAGCCAAGACGGCGCTTCTCCCCCATCGATCGGCATCGATCGAAATATAAACATTCCCAAGCTTGATAACTGTAAACAAAGAGCGGCCAAGCCGGCGGTTCTCCCCCATCGATCGGCATCGATCGAAATAAAGCATAATCAGCATAAAATCCCTCTAGCAACATGCATCACCCACGAATAAACATTTGTTGCTAGCAACATGCATCACCAGAAAATTGCAAATATTCTAAGAGAATTCACTTTATAATTCAATAGACACACAATTGTTAGTCTTAAGCTAATATTCAATAAAGCAAGTTGTCATAATTTTACTTTGGCGTCGTCTTTTAATTATTATTAGCGTTGTCGTTAGCTTATGTCGCGACATTTATTCGACTCAACACATATTACTTCAGTGGCGCAGCCGGTAGGATAACAATAAATTGTGGATCCTGATGCAATAACTAAGTTATTAATTCTTGCGTCCCGTTTACTGTTATCCGCTAAACAACTAACGCGAAGGCAACCCACGCGACGGTCAATATCGCGTCAAGTTTTTAAATAAAAACCTCGACAGTGACGTGTATACCGAAATTCGCACATTGCCAAAGCCAAAGATTGTGAAACAAACTTGAAAATAATTCAAGAAGACTCGATAGAATTCGGAGAGATTATAATTCCAGAAACATCTGGTTTTCTCATAAACTTTCGAAAGTGCTACCAGTGCATACAAACCCCAAGATATTTTAAGTGAATAAAAAATAAATAAAACAACATTAAACCAAAAAATTAATACACAAATTTAAGAAAATTTAAAATTAAATTAAAATAAACTTACAAATAATAATACCAATAAATTAACAACAATATTAAAATAAATAAATAAAAAAAAATAAAAAATAAAAATAAAATAAAATCTTTATAATCAAAATGGAAGGAGACGCAACAACACCCCTTTCAGATGCCAGCATGACGCAAGTGATCAATCAACTTAAAAACGTTGAAAAGTTCACTGGAAACAAGAACGCATTATATACGTTCATCAACAGGATCGACTACATATTGGCCCTCTACACCACCAATGATGCGAGGCAGAGGTCAATACTTTTTGGACTTGTAGAAAGCTGCATCAGCAGTGAAGTTATGCTATCGCTTGGCATGTCCAACTTAACTACATGGACGGATCTTCGTAAGCAACTCATCCTAAACTACAAGACGCAAACCAAAAACCACATCTTACTGGAAGAATTCAGGAGCACCCCATTCAAGGGCAACGTACGAGCCTTTTTGGAGGAAGCAGAACACTGTAAGCAAACATTAATGAGTAAGTTAGAACTAGAAAATAACCTAGATGAAAAAACATTATATGCACGGTTGATTAAAACTATTATTGACGACTTAATCCAAAAACTTCCAACAAATATTGGCATTAGAATTATAAATTGCGAAATTCCCGATTTAAGATCTTTAATAAATATATTACAAGAAAAAAATCTTTATGATGAACCCTGTCCAAATTTAAATCAAAATAAAGTAAAACAAGAAAAAAATTTCAAGCCGATACACCAAAATCCCAATATTCAAAAGTTTCCTACATTTCTTCAACCTAATCATCCCTATGTCCCATATAGACCTTACTTTCAACAACCATATCTTCAACCAACACCCAATTATACTAATAATAATGCTTTTCCACCTCGACCAATTCAACCAACACCAAATCAGGTTAGACCCTTTAATCCTACACTCAGACCAATCTTTAGACAGAACCAATTTGACAATAATCGTTTCGGACAACAGATACAAGTAACTCCACAACAAGCTCCTTTCAATAGTTCTGGAGTAGCTAACCAACCAACAAAGCGCGTTAGACCTGCAGAAAGTGGACAAAGTAAAATGAGCAATTGGTAGAAGCACTAACCATACAACACATAGACTGGACAACTGGAACAAATTAATGTTCACACTTATTTTTTGATTTTAGAACCCCCTAACTTCGTATTTGCTCGGGTTTTTACTTTTTGGGTCGGGAGAGAAAAATTGCTGATGGCAAAATCATTCCGCTTCGAGCGCTCGACGGTGACGGTCGATTTTCCAAAAATGCATGGCATGTGCCGCTCTTTCCCTTGCTCTCTTTCTCTTTCTGCCCCATGCTTTTTACTCTCTGCTCTCTTCTCATAAAAATATATGTATACTGGCACAAACAGCAAGCAGCTCACAAAATTGAAATTTCTTCTCGACTCGCGATCCCATTGGTTCCCTTCTGAGCGAAGGGTATACCGAATTCTTAAACGGCTTTGCCATGCTCATGCAAAATGTTAGCGTTTTCATGATTATTTGTGGAAAGGGTATGAAAGTGTTGATCTGCATAACGAATATTATTTCCCTATGACCATACACACACACATTTACACTTCCTCGCTATATGTGTAGGCATTTATGTGCTTGTGTGCGATAGATATTCTTGCTGCCTGTAGCACTACTAAAACCCCCAGCAGTTGATATTCGTTCGGTTGGGTAGCGATGTGAGCTTGTATACACACACACATTTACACTTCCTTGCTCAGTCACGAGTTGGCGTTGTCGCGGAGTACGGTCGGTGTTTTCGCGGTCCAGTATTCTATATTTTGTTTTCGCTGTAAAAGTGGAAATAATTAAAGACAACGTGTATGCTGCGGATTATACTTACCCAGCTGTTCCAAAGACTGCGAGAAAAACACTTAAAACGTGTTGAACGATTTGTGGCGGCATCGCGAAGTATCCGCTTCGTCGAGTGTGGTGCAAGAGAGGGGGGCGGTAGCGTCTTTTTGGCCTTCCATCTCTTGGGCGTGTGCCTACCTCAACTTTGAAATTAAGTAAACGATTTTGGGTAATTTAAGTAAAAGAAAACTGAAAATGATTTTTGAATAAGAAATTTAAATTAAATAAAACATTTTACATAATACATGTATATTTTTGTTATTTAGTGGAAAATATGACTATATAACGAATGCATATTTTTTGCATAAAAGTGTCATTTTACCTGTATATCTAGGCATGTGAACAACATGTCCCATTTTTGCCTATAGGGTCAAATCAGGTACTAAATATTGAAGAACAAATGATAACAGATCAACAGGTAATAAAAAATAATTGACCTTTCTTGCAATTCGAACCCAAAATCGTTTACTTAATTCAAAATTGAGGTAGGCGGCACACGCCCAATATTCGAGACCCATGCACGAAACATGCAAATGCCCCGGCACAGCATTCATTCAAATGCCTATACAAGTGATACTCGGCGATTGTGATTATCACATCACAGACGTACACATATGTATGTGTGTGTAGCTCACATCAGCTACCACACAGCAATCGCTGGGAAATTAGAATTGTTACATGCAGCAAGTGTATCGCACACTGGCACATAAATGCTTACACATATAGCAAGGAAGTGTAAATGTGTATGTGAATGTGTGTGCGTATGGAAGCTCACAGCAGCTACCTAACCGAACGAACATCAACTGCTGCTGGGGGTTCTAAAAGTGCTCTACAGGCGGCAGCAAGAATATTGCACACAAGCACATAAATGCCTACACATATAGCAAGGAAGTGTAAATGTGTGTGTGTATACAAGCTCACATCGCTACCCAACCGAACGAATATCAACTGCTGGGGGTTTTAGTAGTGCTACAGGCAGCAAGAATATCTATCGCACACAAGCACATAAATGCCTACACATATAGCGAGGAAGTGTAAATGTGTGTGTGTATGGTCATAGGGAAATAATATTCGTTATGCAGATCAACACTTTCATACCCTTTCCACAAATAATCATGAAAACGCTAACATTTTGCATGAGCATGGCAAAGCCGTTTAAGAATTCGGTATACCCTTCGCTCAGAAGGGGACCAATGGGATCGCGAGTCGAGAAGAAATTTCAATTTTGTGAGCTGCTTGCTGTTTGTGCCAGTATACATATATTTTTATGAGAAGAGAGCAGAGAGTAAAAAGCATGGGGCAGAAAGAGAAAGAGAGCAAGGGAAAGAGCGGCACATGCCATGCATTTTTGGAAAATCGACCGTCACCGTCGAGCGCTCGAAGCGGAATGATTTTGCCATCAGCAATTTTTCTCTCCCGACCCAAAAAGTAAAAACCCGAGCAAATACGAAGTTAGGGGGTTCTAAAATCAAAAAATAAGTGTGAACATTAATTTGTTCCAGTTGTCCAGTCTATGTGTTGTATGGTTAGTGGTAGAAGACTGCTGTCAGATGCACAAGCCGTTATTGATTATAAATCCCAAACTGTAAATTTATATGGTAGAAAGTATAAATTAATCAGTGATATTCCGATTACAAATCAAAATCATTTCATAGCTCAACCAATTCTTGAAACTAATCAACACTTCAACAAACCAATCAGAGACAATTCTAAAAAAACAAGAATCAAAAATCTCAAGCCCTTACCGACTAGACCATTTAAATGAAGAAGAAAAATTTAATTTAATAAGCTTGCTGAAACAATATCAACACATCCAATTCAAAGAAGGCGACCAACTTAGTTTCAGTAATCAAGAAAAACATGTTATAAACACTACTCACAATTCACCTTTGTATACAAAACCATACAGTTATCCACAAGCATATGAACAAGAAGTTGAATGCCAAATTCAAGACACGTTAGATCAAGGTATTATACGCCCCAGCAATTCACCTTATTGTAGTCCTATATGGATCGTACCAAAAAAACAAGATGCATCAAGAAAACAAAAATTTCGAATCGTAATTGACTACAGAAAATTAAACGACATAACCATAAGTGACAGACACCCAATACCAAATATGGACGAAATTTTAGGAAAACTAGGTAAATGCAATTATTTCACAACAGTAGACCTTGCAAAAGGATTTCATCAACTTGAAATGCATCCAGATTCCATAAAAAAACAGCCTTCTCTACTAAACATGGCCACTATGATTATCTTCGTATGCCATTTGGACTAAAGAATGCACCTGCAACCTTTCAACGTTGTATGAATAATGTCCTGCGACTATTATTAAATAAACATTGTTTAGTATATCTTGATGATATCATTGTTTATTCAACGTCGTTACAAGAACACCTACACTCATTACAATTAGTTTTCGAGAAGCTTTCTGAAGCCAATCTCAAATTACAACTCGACAAATGTGAGTTTCTAAAGCAAGAAACTACCTTTCTAGGACATGTCATAACTAAGGATGGAATAAAACCCAATCCTGATAAAATAAAAGCAATTCTAAAATATCCAATTCCAACAAAAACTAAAAAAATAAAAGGTTTTCTTGGATTATAGAAAATTTATTCCAAATTTTGCAGACATAGCCAAACCAATGACAACAGCACTTAAAAAAGACTCCAAAATAGATATTAAAAATCCAGAATACATCAACGCTTTTGAAAAACTAAAACAGCTTATATCCAACGACCCAATTTTAAAAATTCCAGACTTCAAAAATAAATTCATTTTAACAACCGACGCTCTTGGAGCTGTACTTTCTCAAGACGGACATCCCATCAGCTTTATCAGCAGAACCCTTAATGACCACGAAACTAACTATAGCGCCATAGAAAAAGAACTTTTAGCCATTGTATGGGCAACAAAAACCTTTCGACATTACCTTCAAGGTCGACATTTCGAAATTAATAGTGATCATCAACCATTATGTTGGTTATATAAAATGAAAGAACCAAACTCAAAACTAACTAGATGGAGAGTAAAATTATCAGAATACGATTTCGATATAAAATACATAAAAGGAAAAGAAAACCACATAGCTGACGCTCTATCGCGAGTAAAAATAGAACAAACTTATTTCGTAGAAGAAACAAAACATAGCGCTGATGAAGACACTAGTAACTTAATTTGCATTACAGAAAAGCCAATAAACACATTCAAAAGACAGATTATATTTTCTAAAGGCATACCAAATATTAAAAAACAGAATTACTTCAAAAAACTAATAATCCACATTACATACGATAACAGGACTAAAGACAAAGCCGAAAAATATTTGATTGACTATTTTTGTACAAAAACTAGTACGATGTTCATAGACAGTGATGCAGACTTCGAAATCATTCAAAACGCACACAAAGAAATCATTAACAATAACCATACTAAAATACTAAGAAGTCTCATTCAATTAAAAAATATAAACTCATATGCCGAATTTAAAGAACTTATTTTAAAAACACATGAAAAACTCTTACACCCCGGAATTCAGAAAACAAACAAACTGGAATAGCAGACATCGAACGACTACACAAAACAATAAACGAAAAAATCAGAATAATAAACCCTTTAAATGACGAAGAAAATAAACTCAGCAAAATAGAAATTATTCTCTACATCTACAATAACAAAACAAAGCATGACACAACTGGACAAACCCCCGCACACATATTTCTATATGCTGGACAACCAAAATTAAACACTCAAGAAAAAAAAGAAAAAATAATAAATAAAATCAATAGTGACCGACAAGAATACGAAGTCGATACCAGATATCGAAAAGGACCATTACAAAAAGGAAAATTAGAAAATCCATTTAAAGCCAATAAAAATGTCGAAAAAATAGATCCAGATCATTACCAAATTACTAACAGAAATAGAATTACACGTTACTATAAAACACAATTTAAAAAATTAAAGAAAACTAACCAAATTCAAATCCCACAGGTCTCTACTTCATAATAATACTATCGTTTACATTCTGTACGATATGCTACTCCCAACAAATACAGATAAACAACTTGGATACGGATTACGGATACTTACTATTCTCAGACAAACCTTTAGAATTACCAACAAGATTTGAGCATCACTCATTGAAAATTAACATAACTGATATACTAATAACAAACGAATATTTCCGTCAATCTATTTCCTTATTTGAAAATTCAACACAAATTAATCGTTTATACAACAAATTGCAACAAGAATTAAACGGTATAATCTTTCATCATAAGAATCGTAATAAACACGGACTATTCAATATAGTGGGCTCACTTTACAAATTCCTTTTTGGTACACTTGACGATAAAGACAGAATAGAATTTGAGAAAAACGTAAAAAACCTTTCTTTAAATATTGTCCAAATTAATTAAATAAATGATATAATAAACATGATTAACAATAACATGAAAAAAAATACAAGATCATCAAAATAAAGAAAACATACAAGATACTTTCAGTTACCAGTTATTACAATTTATAGAATATGTAGAAGACATTGAAATGGGCATGCAATTGTCAAGACTAGGACTCTTTAATCCAAAACTACTTACGTACGACAAACTTGACAGCATCAATAACCGAAACATACTTCTAATCAAAACATCCACTTGGATTAATTACCAAGATAACATTATACTAATCGTATCTCATATCCCAATTGACTTTCAATCTACTAATACAATCAAAATTATCCCATATCCTGGTCACAACGGCTATCAACTTGATTATATTAGCACTACTTCTTATTATGAAAAAGATAACCAAATTTTTAATCGAGAAAATAAACCAATAATTGATGATTGTATAACAAAAATTCTATTGTACACTAAACCAATCTGGTATGAACATATAAATAGCAAAGAAATAATAAAATATATTGAGCCAAATACCATTGTAACCTGGAACATAACTACTACAACTGTAAAGCAAAATTGCCAGAAAAATAATGTTAATTTTAATATTCAAGGTAATAAAATTATAAGTATCAATCAATGTAAACTGCAAATAAATGACATAATTATAAGCGATAATTATTTTCAACCAGAAGTTGACCTTACACCGTTGTATCCCCCAATAGAAATTATTAAAGTAAAACCTATCAAGCACAATGACATTGAAAAAATGATATTACAAAATAATATCTTTACATATACAATTATTATAATTACCATAATCATATTCATAATTGTAATCCTATATTTTAAATACGTAACTTGTAATCCTATAAAATTAATCCATAGAAAATTTAAGAAACGAATTCATGAACCCAATAATCAACAAGTAAGAACGTTGCAGTTAGGCGCAACTCACAGCAATATACTTTGTTCCCATAGGTGTATCTTATTTATTTAATAAACATTTAATTAACGAAATATTTCGGCAATTAGCAAACGTACATGGCAAGCAACAAACGTTTTCCCTACACATACATACAGATTTACACATGTACACACTAGTGCTGGCAAACTATCGATAGCACTATCGATATATCGAATTTTCACATTTTTGCGCCACCATCGATATTTTTTATCCACTATCGATAGGGATCGAAAATAACGCTCGCAGTTTGACACATCACTCGTTTTGGCGATTTGGTTATACGAAATTTATTAAAATATAATCCGGTATAAGCTTTTTGGTTAGTGGTATAGAACAAATTTGGCATGGACAAATTTTTGATCGATAATAACAAGGGTGAGTATTATTTTCCATTTCATTGTTATATGAAGAGCGGACAGTGCCACGGATAGCTACATTGCTTGATCCTCGATTTAAAAAGCAAGGATTTCGATGCCCCACCAACGCACTCCAAGGAGAAAAACAATTGCAGGATGAGTTGATAAATGCAATCAAGTCTCAAGGTGATATCTCCGAATCTCCGCTTCCTAATTTGCCACCGTCAACAACAATAGAAAAACCCCAGCAACCACTGTTTCAATTTGTAAAAAAAAATATTGAAAATTTGCCCAGGACAAAGCGTTCAGAGTCTATTGTTCAAATTCACAAATATTTCGGAATCGAGCACTCCTCTGATGATATAGATCCCCTTAAATATTGGCAGGTAATTTTTTATTGAGATTCAATGTCATGCTAAATAAGTAATACCTATTTATTATTATATTTTAAGCACAATGATTCATGTTTGCGGGATGTCGCTAAAAAAATTTTATGCATTCCTGCAACGTCCACCGATGCTGAAAGAATGTTCAGCAAAGCTGGACAAATAATCGCCGATCGCCGAGCTTCATTAAAGCCTAAAAATGTGGATATGCTCCTCTTTCTCCAACACAATCAATGGATCTCCCAGTAAAATTGTTTTAACTTTAAGAAAAAAGTCAGTTGTGAAGTAAAACTGATTGTTTTTTAAGTTAATATAATTTTTGTTATTTTGTTAATTTTCTTGTTATAATTTGTTTTGTTATTTTTCGTTATTTTTAAATTTAAATGAAAATAAAGACGGTTTTAGCGATAGTATCGATAGTATCGAATTTTTTTCTAGAAAATATCGAAAATATCGAATGGCGCCACTATCGATAGTTTGCCAGCTCTAGTACACACTATACGAGTATACACAATTTTCTATGTGCATATTAGTGATGTAAAAAATCATCGATGCATCGAGCATCGATGTTTTTATACCCTGAACCCATTGAAAATGGGAAATCAGGGTATAATGGTTTTGTTAAAAGTATGTAACAGGCAGAAGGAGGCGTGGCAGACCCCATAAAGTATATATATTCCTGATCAGGGTGGCGAGAAAAGTTGATATAGCCATGTCCGTCTGTCTGTCCGTCCGTCTGTCCGTCTGTCCGTATGTTTGAACGCGTCGATTTCCGAAGATACAAAAGCTAGAGAGTTCATTCTTTTTGTGTTAGGTCCGTATATTGCACGCGCAGTACGAGTTTGTTTCAGAAATTCGATAACTTCTATATTTGTTAAGTTATCGATAACTGAAATTATCGAGAACCAGTTATAAAATTCTAGCTAATTCATCTTTAGAGTTAGAGTCTCCGAGTCTTCTGCATATATATAGATACTAATTTAATACAATTTCGGTTTTTGTCAGATTTTGGATTCCGGTCCCCAATTCGCCCCACCACCCCCAAATGTGTAAAAAATGCATTTCAAATACTAGAGACATACAGTTTGGTTTGGCATATAGATATGAATATCATAATCTTAATCTGAACATACATACATATGTATGTATGTGTGTATGTATGTTTATGTGTGCAAGCGTAGATCAGCGTGTGGCTGCAATCGTACATACATACATACATATGTATGTATTTGTGCATGTAAAGCTAATTGTAAAAGAGTTATGATTTCTAAAAAAACGTAAAATGTTAAATAGAATATGTAGATCATATGCTCAAACTCTCATTACATTCCATTATATATTTTAAAAATTTTAAAACAATTAAAATAACAATGGAAATGCAAGCAACGTTGAGTAATGCAAATCAATTTTCGTATGCGTGTGCACATATACACACAAAAAATCTTGGGCCGTTTTCTATGTTGCTATGCGTGTATATTCTAAGAATCACAATTGTTTTTGAATTGCGTTAGAATTGTCTTTGAATTGTATTTGTATTTTCAGCCACTGCTTTAGTTTTTTTCGTATATGGCGAATTTGATTCGTTTTCGCTACTCTGTCGTTCAAGTGAGCCGTGGTGTAGATGGTTAGGCAGAAGTAACAAATATTGGGGTGTCGCAGGTTCTAGTCTCGCCTGAGCCCTTCATAATTTCTTATTTTTATTTTATTTTATTTTATTTTATTTTTTTTTTCTTTTTTATTATTATTTATTCTTTTGTATTTGATACCTTTGAAAGTCAGTTGGTAGTTTAACTAATTGTGAATAAGTGCGTTTTTTCAAATATTTAATAGCATCATTTCTGAAAGTGTTTTTGTTTCAATTATATTTTATTCCGTTAAGTCAACAGAAAATAATAAACAGAAAGTTTGCCCAAATAACAAAAGCACGTGACATCTGCGGTAAGAGTTTTCCTATATGTATGCACACATATACATTCAAAACTAGCCTAGCATGGTCTAAGAATTTAAACTTGATAGATGGCGCTTTAGCAGTGAACTTTTTTATTATGGCTATTACAGCTTTGAGTGGCATTGATATATTTCTTTTACAATTATGAAGTGTCTGAGTTAATTAAGGTGATGCGTGTTAATCGAGGAACGTCTATTTGTTGAGTCTATTTTTAATGATATTTAATAATATAACATTTTTCGCATTTCAACTAATATAAGCGCCATATTAGTTTTTTGGCAATGCATACACACATATGTATGTATGTATATATACATGTCCATATGTACATTTTGAACGTTACACGCATACATTCTTATCTACATATACTTTCTGATTTATCCATATGGGTAATTCTCCAGAAAAGTCAACTTTTTGTCGCGTTCGACACTTTGGTTTGTTGTAATTATCTTGAAAGCGGATTAATTTTAATACTAATCAAGAGCAATATATTACACTATTTGTCAAAATTAAGAAGTTTTTTTTTGCCATTTTCAGCACTAAAATTGATGCATTTTCAAGATAATTACAAAAAACCAAACCACAGTACAGATTATTATTTTATTTTATTAAAATTGGGTTCAGGGTATTATCTTGTCGAGCACTCTCGACTAGAGTTTTCTTACTTGTTTTTTACTGATTTTTCCGATGTTTTCCGATGTTTTCGCTGATACCGATGTTGAGCGATGCATCGATGTTTTGCAAAACATCAATGGTTTAATTTCATAATAACATAACATTGCCATTTTGTGATCAGTGAACAGCAAACTTTAAAATGTTAGTGATCGTTCTTAAATCCTTATGAATGAAGTCATACCACAGACTACCGTGAGCTCCATATCTTTTTGGGACCACCATTATGAGCTTGCTCAACGTCATAATCCGAATGTGGGCATGGATTTAGATATATGTAACTGCTTATCTTCAAATGCAGTTAACCGCATTCGAAAGCGACCCTTTATGTGTTTGGGAAGGTATGATAAGTACCTAACCCAATTTATACAAAATTGCAAACAAAATTTTGCAGTTTAAAAAACATAAAATATTCGTTTTATTGTCAAACGCAAATGTTTTAAAACATCGATGTTTCAACCCAACATCGATGTTTGATTTTGAACACATAGATGGACATCGACATCGATGTTTTCATTCAAATTTACATCACTAGTACATATACATACAAAAGTTTGCATGCCAGAATATTCTAAGAATTGTGACTGAATTGGGAATTTTCCGATCGTTACTTTAGTTTTGTGAGAGAATATTCTAAGAATTGTGACTGAATGGGGAATTTTTCGATCGTTACTTTAGTTTTGTGAGAGACGCTCTAGCAATGCCTTATTTGGTTTTAGTCAGTGGCGCTGATGGTAAGCGCTATGCAAGCTATAGTTGGGTGCGTGGGTTCAAATCCCGCAAAAAACTTTTTTTTTTTTCAAAAATTATTATTTTTTAATTTTTTTATATTTGTATATTTATTATAAAATGCTTGCTGCCAATTGATAATAATTTATAAACATACGCATATGAATTGTGCATTTAAGCTAAAACTATAACAACTTTTCCGATTTGCCACGCTGCTTGCTTGGCAAGCAGTTTTTCTATGCATGCATATACAGTGGTTCACAGCTTATTTCAACCAGCACCTTAAAAAAAGTTTGTTAGGCTATGAAATCTAAACTATTGACAATATCCCAAAAATTTAAACGCAGGTTGTTAGTGTGATGTTTTAATTATTACAAAATCAATTCATTTATTTTTAAAAAAATTTTTCATTATTTAATAATGTTTAAAAACTAAAAAATGAGACCAAGACAGTTCCACAGCTTATTTCAACCACAAACTTTGCAGCTGATGATCCGTTATTTTGCAATTCAACGGTAGATTCTTGTTCTTTATACACTGATTTCGCAATGTGATGAAATATGTTTGTGCTGAATTTTGAAAGCAGAACTACCAGAAAAGTTAATTTAGCAAAATGGGACCACGGACACCTATTGAGCAGCGGGAAGTTGTTCTAAAACACTATAGAAATGGCCATTCCCGTAGAAAAATTGCTGATATGGTTGGACTGAGTGATTCTACAGTTCAAAGCACCGTTTTGTTCGCGAAAATGGAACCCACGATAAAGGTAGAAATGCCCCAAACAAAATTTTTAATCCCACGGACGAGCCCTACATTGTAAGAAAAATCCGGGATAATCTAAGGCTATATGCTAGACAAGTAGCCAATGATGTTAAGGAGGAGTTGGGCAAGTCATGCCACCCAGAAACTATTCGCCGTGTGCTTCGGGAACATGACTTTAATGGCAGAGTACCACGCAAGAAGCCTTTTATAAGCGACAAAAACAAAAAGTGCCGCTTAAAATTTGCGCAGGAGCACTTGCACAAGGACATTGGATTCTGGAACACAGTTTTATTTTGTGATGAGTCCAAATTTAATTTGTTTGGGTCGGATGGGCCCTCAAATGGGCCTACGATGGATAAACTGAAATATCTTGATGTTTTGAAGTCAAATCTAATCCAAAGTGCTCAGAAACTGGGCATAAAGGAGGACTTCAGCTTTTACCAAGATAATGACCCGAAACACACTGCGGGAATTGTCCAGACTTGGCTGATCTGGAAATGTCCGCACATTATGAAACCACCAGCCCAGTCACCAGATTTAAATGTTATCGAAAATTTGTGGTCGATTTTGGAAACAAACATTCGCAAACACAAAATTTCAAACAAATCGGACCTAAAAACTGCATTGGTTGAGGAATGGGAAAAAATTACTCCAGAGGTCACCAAAAAGGCTTAAAATGGTAGTTAACCAAAAGGGTGGTCACACCAAGTATTAATTTGTTGTTATTTTAAGTTATTATAATGTTAAATAATGTTATTTCATAAGTGGTTGAAATAAGCTGTTGAACTGTCTTGGTCTCATTTTTTAGTTTTTAAACATTATTAAATAATGAAAAAATTTTTAAAAAATAAATGAATTGATTTTGTAATAGTTAAAACATCACACTAACAACCTGCGTTTAAATTTTTGGGATATTGTCAATAGTTTAGATTTTATAGCCTAACAAACTTTTTTTTAAGGTGCTGGTTGAAATAAGCTGTGAACCACTGTATGTATGTATGCATGTATGTATGTACACAGATGTTTGTATTTGTGTATACACATCCAAGTGTGTAAGCACTAACCATACAACACATAGACTGGACAACTGGTACAAGTTAATGTTCACACTTATTTTTTGGTTTTAGAACCCCCGAACTTCGTATTTGCTCGGGTTTTTACTTTTAGGGTCGGGAGAGAAAAATTGCTGATGGCAAAATCATTCCGCTTCGAGCGCTCGACGGTGACGGTCGATTTTCCAAAAAGGCTTGGCATGTGCCGCTCATTCCCTTGCTCTCTTTCTCTTTCTGCCCCATGCTTTTTACTCTCTGCTCTCTTCTCACAAAAATATATGTATACTGGCACAAACAGCAAGCAGCTCACAAAAATTGAAATTTCTTCTCGACTCGCGATCCCATTGGTTCCCTTCTGAGCGAAGGGTATACCGAATTCTCAAACTGCTTTGCCATGCTCATGCAAAATGTTTGCGTTTTTATGATTATTTGTGAAAAGGGTATGAAAGTGTTGATGTTCATAACGAATATTATTTCCCGATGACCATACACACACACATTTACACTTCCTCGCTATATGTGTAGGCATTTATGTGCTTGTGTGCGATAGATATTCTTGCTGCCTGTAGCACTATTAAAACCCACAGCAGTTGATATTCGTTCGGTTGGGTAATGATGTGAGCTTGCATACACACACACATTTACACTTCCTTGCTATATGTGTAGGCATTTATGCGCTTGTGTACAATATTCTTGCTGCCGCCTGTAGAGCACTTTTAGAACCCCCAGCAGCAGTTGATGTTCGTTTGGTTTGGTAGCTGCTGTGAGCTAGCATACGCATACACAGTCACATACACATTTACACTTCCTTGCTATATGTGTAAGCATTTATGTGCCTGTGTGCGATACACTTGCTGCATGTAGCAATTTTAATTTCCCAGCGATTGCTGTGTGGTAGCTGATGTGAGTCTACACACACACATACATATGTGTACGTCTGTGATGTGATAATCACAATCGCCGAGTATCACTTGTATAGGCATTTGAATGAATGCTGTGCCTGGGGCATTTGCATGTTTCGTGCATGGGTCTCGAATATTGGGCGTGTGCCTACCTCAACTTTGAAATTAAGTAAACGATTTTGGGTCATTTAAGTAAAAGAAAACTGAAAATGATTCGTAAATAAGAAATTTAAATTAAATAAAACATAAAACATATTTTTGTTATTTAGTGGAAAATAAGAGGGTCCTTTTACCTGTATATCTAGGCATTTCTTTAAAAGGGTTATATGTGACCTGAATTTGCGCAAGCATTTGAACAACTTGTCCCTTTTTTGCATATAGGGTCAAATCAGGTACAAAATATTAAAGAAAAAATGATAACTGATCAACATGTAATAAAAAATAATTTACCTTTCCTGCAATTCGAACCCAAAATCGTTTACTTAATTTCAAAGTTGAGGTAGGCACACGCCCTATATTCGAGACCCATGCACGAAACATGCAAATGCCCCAGGCACAGCATTCATTCAAATGCCTATACAAGTGATACTCGGCGATTGTGATTATCACATCACAGACGTACACATATGTATGTGTGTGTGTAGACTCACATCAGCTACCACACAGCAATCGCTGGGAAATTAAAATTGCTACATGCAGCAAGTGTATCGCACACAGGCACATAAATGCTTACACATATAGCAAGGAAGTGTAAATGTGTATGTGACTGTGTATGCGTATGCTAGCTCACAGCAGCTACCAAACCAAACGAACATCAACTGCTGCTGGGGGTTCTAAAAGTGCTCTACAGGCGGCAGCAAGAATATTGTACACAAGCGCATAAATGCCTACACATATAGCAAGGAAGTGTAAATGTGTGTGTGTATGCAAGCTCACATCATTACCCAACCGAACGAATATCAACTGCTGTGGGTTTTAATAGTGCTACAGGCAGCAAGAATATCTATCGCACACAAGCACATAAATGCCTACACATATAGCGAGGAAGTGTAAATGTGTGTGTGTATGGTCATCGGGAAATAATATTCGTTATGAACATCAACACTTTCATACCCTTTTCACAAATAATCATAAAAACGCAAACATTTTGCATGAGCATGGCAAAGCAGTTTGAGAATTCGGTATACCCTTCGCTCAGAAGGGAACCAATGGGATCGCGAGTCGAGAAGAAATTTCAATTTTTGTGAGCTGCTTGCTGTTTGTGCCAGTATACATATATTTTTGTGAGAAGAGAGCAGAGAGTAAAAAGCATGGGGCAGAAAGAGAAAGAGAGCAAGGGAATGAGCGGCACATGCCAAGCCTTTTTGGAAAATCGACCGTCACCGTCGAGCGCTCGAAGCGGAATGATTTTGCCATCAGCAATTTTTCTCTCCCGACCCTAAAAGTAAAAACCCGAGCAAATACGAAGTTCGGGGGTTCTAAAACCAAAAAATAAGTGTGAACATTAACTTGTACCAGTTGTCCAGTCTATGTGTTGTATGGTTAGTGGTGTAAGTTAACACATCCGGCCAGCAAAAGTCAACGACTGCAATTCTGCACGATCAGCAGAATTGAGTCAATGCTTGGTGCCAACTATGCCAAACGTTGCGCTGCGCATTCGTCGCGACGTCGTAACATAATACAACAAACATAATCGCTGATTCAGCGATTATAGGGCAGGGCTAGCTTAGTGTAAGAATATTTTGTACTTTTCAGTCAGTTTCCAATAAAGCAACAAGTTGCGATTCATCTAACCTGTTTTATTCCGTGCGTTGCTCACGAATAGACGGTAATATAACGAAATCATAATTGGCGCCCAACGTGATAAATCTACTCACCCTTAACGAAGTGTCTTCAGTTGCAACATAATAAACTAAGTGGCAAGCTTAACGACCGAAAACGAATCTCGCACCCCAATCGTGCAAAGAAAAAAAGGCTAACTATCGTTACCACCAAATCCAAGTGAAAAAAAATTACACTCTTCACCCTGCTAAACAAGTGAAAGAGACAACAACGCGTCACCACGTGCTGCCACAGAGTCAGCAAAATCAGCAACTACTATCGAAGACACGCTACTCAAGACATCAACCAACAACAGCAGAAAGCAGAACCGATAGCGAAAATCGGAACCAGCAAGATCAACAACTACTAGCGAAGACACGCTACTCAAGACATCAACCAACAACAGCAGAAAGCAGAACCGATAGCGAAAATCGGAACCAGCAAGATCAACAACTACTAGCGAAGACACGCTACTCAAGACATCAACCAACAACACCAGAAAGAAGAACCGATAGCGAAAATCGGAACCAGCAAGGTCAGCAACCACTAGCGAAGACACACTATCCAGGACATCAACCAGCAACAGCGGAGATCAGAATAAATAGTAGAGACCAGAAAATAGACTACACCTATAATTTTAAAATAAAAACAACATGTAAGTAGAGTGCTTATTTGAAATAAATAAAATAAACAAATAAATAAAGAAAGAGTTAAAGGAAAGAAAGGTGCTTATGATAAATATTTTTTGCGACACAAAACTTAAAAGTAATAAAAAGAACAATCGAAATAAGTCTTATGAGTAAATGCGAAGTAGAAGAGTTAGACTCAGAATTAGAGGAATTGATAAAAGACGTAAGGAATAAATTAGTGCCAGATAACACACAAAAGAAAATGCCAGTGAGTGAAGAAAATTTAAAAGCACTGCTTGAGTATGCAGTAAACACTGCACTACAAACTCAAGCACTGGTATTTGAAAAAAAAAACTAGATGAAATTAAAAGCGAGTTTAAAAGCTTATCAGTCTCCGTACCCGAGGTAGAAGTGTTTAAGGATGCGGAAGTAATTCCAGGTGTCCGATGCGATGAAACGCTAGATATAGTGAAATCACTCTCGGATTTTGAAGGAAAGCTCGAGACTTATGTTTCATGGCGGAAAGCCGCACACACTGCGTACAAAATCTTCGAAAGCTATGCAGGAAGCTCTAAGCACTATCAGGCATTGGGCATAATTAGGAACAAAATAAAAGGCCCTGCTGATATGGTACTGTCATCTTATGATACACCACTAAACTTCAAAGCTATTATAAACAGACTCGATTTTACGTACGCTGATAAACGCCCAATTTATGTAATAGAACAAGAGTTGTCCGTTCTACGACAGGGAACCTTAACAATAATACAGTACTATGAGGAAATTGAAAAGAAATTGACACTGCTTATAAATAAAACAATTATTACATATGATTCTACTCTAGCCGCTTCTCTTAATGAGAAGTACAGGGCAGATGCATTGAGAGTGTTTATCTCGGGCACAAAGAAGTCTCTTAGTGATATCCTCTTCTCAGCAAGACCCAAAGATTTGCCATCAGCTTTGGCTCTAGCACAGGAAGTTGAGTCTAATCACGAACGATTCCAATTTGCTAGTAATTTCGCACGAAACAGTGAAGAAAAAGCTCAACGCAACGAACAGAGACAGCAGAAACAACCTATTATAGAAAGTAACTACCGAAATCAGGCAAAAACTCCATTTTATAAACAAAAACCACAATCCAATAACCAAGGCCCTCAACAAGAACCGCCTCAACCAATGGAAGTCGATACTTCCTCGCGATTCAGACAACCGACCCAGCAAAATCAAACTTTTGTATCGTCTCAAAATCAGGTTCTGAAAAGAGCAAACAGTGGAACAGCCAAGTACACAGGCCTAAAACAGCAGAGAGTAAACCACATCTCACAAGAGGGAAACCCTGAAAATGCAGAACAAGAATATCAGGGAAACGCAGAAGCCGAAGTATCAGACATTGAGGATGAGTATGAACACCAAGAGCTAAATTTTTTAGACATAGCTCCCTGTTACCGTTTGTAGAGCGAACGATAGCAGGTAGGACAATAAAGCTTCTCATCGATACAGGCGCTTCAAAGAATTATATTAAACCTATTCCTGAATTGAAGGGCGTAACTAAAGTCAAAAACACATTTCAGGTTAAGTCACTTCATGGCTTTACCCCAGTTACAAATAAATGTCGTATGTATCTTTTCAATACTGAAACCACATTTTTCCTACTTCCAAACCTAACCGGCTTCGACGGTATAATAGGTCTTGACCTTCTTAATAAAATAAATGCTATTTTGGACTTAAAAAATAAAACTCTAAATACTGAATTCGACTCTGAAATAATCCAATTTAGAAAGTGTTTAAATGTTAACTTCACAGAAATTGAAAATATTGATGTTCCTCAAGAAATTAAAAAAAAAAATCACAAAAATGATGAGAGAAAATTTAGGCGTTTTTGCCGATCCTGACGAAGCTCTTCCATACAATACGAACATCATTGCCACGATTCGAACAGAAGACGAGAACCCAATCTACTCGAAACTTTATCCCTACCCTTTGGGAGTAACTGACTTTGTTAACAAGGAAACGAACGACATGTTGAGGGATAATATTATCAGACGTATAACAATCCGGTGTGGGTAGTCGATAAGAAAGGAGTAGATGAGCAGGGAAACAGAAAAAAACTTCTTGTCATTGATTTTAGGAAACTAAATTCGAAAACAATTGATGACAAATACCCCATACCCAATATAGTAGCTATCCTCTCAAATGAAAAGTACGAATTCTGCAGACTTCTATTTGGTCTAAAAAATGCCCCTGGAATATTCCAGCGAGCAATTGATGATGTTCTTAGGGAACAGATTGGTAAGTCATGCTACGTCTACGTAGATGATGTAATCATATTCTCTGAGGATATGGAAAACCATGTTCATCACATCGCCTGGGTATTGGGAAAACTGTATAACGCAAATATGAGAGTATCGCGAGAAAAGTCTCACTTTTTCAAAGAAAAAGTTGAATATCTTGGATTCGTAGTATCTCGTGGCGGCATTACAACAAACCCCAACAAGGTAGAAGCAATTGCCAAATTCGAACAGCCAACTACCCTGTTCCATCTTAGGTCATTCCTTGGTTTATCAAGCTATTACAGATGTTTTATTAAAGACTATGCATCTATAGCCAAACCACAAACAGACATACTAAAGGGTGACAACGGCAAAGTAACCGCCGGACAGTCAAAAAGAATTCCTGTAAGCCTCAACGAAAAACAAAAGTTGGTCTTTGAGAAACTAAAGAATATATTAGCTTCTAAAAATGTAATGCTCCTTTACCCTGACTATCAAAAGCCATTTGACTTGACGACAGATGCTTCGTCCTCTGGTTTAGGCGCTGTCTTATCACAAAATAAAAAGCCGATAACCATGATTTCCCGGACTTTAAGAGACTTGGCAACAAGCTAACTCCGTTATTTGAAGAAGTCATTGTAGAAGCCGACTTGGGAACGACGGTTCTAATAAAAGGGAGGGAGGTCCATAAGGAAAAAATATGTATCCCCCCAGTACTTATTTTGCTCTGTATTTGGATTCTACGTTTTCTACTTGTGGTAACAACAACGGCTGGGAAAATTATCAACTATTCAAACTCGGACTATATCCCCATCATGGACGGGAACGCGGTCATCTGGGAAGACTTTAAAATTTTAAGACATACCTCTAATCTAACAATGTACTCGGAACTTGCCGAGGAAACAAATTCACTTATGAAACATTTTCCACAGTCTCATATGAAAATAATTCTCGAATCCGATGTAGGTCATATTAGATCATTACTAGAAACTGTTAATATTCACCATAGACAAACTAGAAGTATAAATATTCTAGGAACAGCCTTAAAAGTAGTAGCAGGGACTCCTGATTTTGACGACTTTGAACAATTGAAATTCCATCAACAAAAGCTAACTGACTCAGTTAACCAACAAGCACTCATAAACACTAAAGTACAGAGAAAAATCAATGACCTAACAGAATCCGTTAATAAGATAACTAGATTTGCCAAAGAAAAACAGATTGACACAGGGTATCTCTACCAAACTTTACTCACAAGAAATAGGATTGTAATTTCTGAACTCAAAACATTAATGCTGTCCATTACGCTCGCAAAAATACAAATTATAAACCCAGCAATCCTTGACTCTAATGATCTAAGCCAAGTTTTAAATGAGCACCCTACAAATTTAACCATAACAGATTTAATTGAAACAGCTTACGTTACAGTTTTGTTAGACCATAATTTTGTACACTTCCTAATTAAATATCCTAATCCCAGAGTAATATGTAAGAAAATAACTCTGTTCCCTGTCATACATAATGGAACAATACTTGATTTCGCTGGAAACAACAACGTCGCGGACTGCGGTAATATAGTCCTACCAATCGGAAACTGCACCGCTTCCCTCACCTCCACGTTTTGCAAGCAACTAAACACAACAACCTGTGCGCAACAACTACATTCTGGAGGTATGGCGCATTGCAACACACGTCCCAGTCATCTACAGCCGATAGTGGTAATAGATGATGGTATTATAATTATCAACGAAGAAACAGTTATAATACAAATGGACAACGGCACTGACAAGTTCGTCCATGGCACAAACTTGCTGACATTTGATGAGGAGATCTATGTAAATGGGTCCCTGTACAAAAATACGAAAAACATGGTCAAACGTCACCCAGGCTCGGCAGTATCGGCTACTTTAAATATAACTGGCCACCAAGAGATTCTTAGCATGCAGTATCTCCAGAAGCTGAACTTCCAGAATCTCCAACATATTGACAATATCAAAAAGGAACTGTCAGTATGGCCCATCACGTTTGCAGTATTCCTCGCCACCCTGGTCATCGGTTTCTTCATCTTTAAGACTTATCAGAAATACAGACAGAATAAACAACAAGTCTCGATACGGGCTGTCATTGACACCTTGAGGAAAACCGAGCACGGCCTTCAAACTAGTGAGGGAGGAGTTAACACATCCGGCCAGCAAAAGTCAACGACTGCAATTCTGCACGATCAGCAGAATTGAGTCAATGCTTGGTGCCAACTATGCCAAACGTTGCGCTGCGCATTCGTCGCGACGTCGTAACATAATACAACAAACATAATCGCTGATTCAGCCATTATTTTATTTTGTACTTTTCAGTCAGTTTGAATTTATCCAATAAAGCAACAAGTTGCGATTCATCTAACCTGTTTTATTTATAAAGGCCGAAAAATTATTTTTGGGTCATCGATAGAGGAGAACATAAGTGACTCAACCATCCAATTTTCAAGTTTCTAGCTCTAAAACTGTAGTAGATATAAGCTTTTGTGGTTTGTCACGCCATAGCTTATTGATCTTGGGTTGTCAACCCGAGTATACATGCAAAATTTCAAGTCTCTAGTGTCCATAGTGTTCAAAATATAGCACAATTTGAAAAATCACTATATATTCAGGTCCGATTTTCCACGGCCCCAACGGGCGTAGACACATAACTTTTTGACCGTTCTTCTTAGAGTCATAACATTAACTCGCATGCGAAATTTCAGCGTTATAGCTTTAACGGTGTAGAAGATACGTTTTTCCGATTTGCCACGCCCCCAATGGGCGTAGATATATCCGCCATAGCTTTTTGAACTTGGGTTGTCACCCCGAGTATACATTTGAAATTGCAACTCTCTAGCTCATCATCTAGTATGATAACTTGACTATGGGCGGAAGAGTTTTCCGATTTGCCACGCCCCTAGTGGGCGGATCGGGAAAATTTTTACACATTATATTTCGGGAGCATATATGAGTATATGTTTAAAATTTCAAGTCTCTAGCTCTAATAGCGCCGAAAAATATTGCGTTCATACGGACAGACGGACGGATAGCAAGACGGACATTGCACAAACCCAATATACTTTTTCCCCTTCGGGAACAAAGTATAAACACAACTATCGAGATGACACAATCAACTTTACCAAAACTTTACCCTTCTGTGTCACCTTGACTCGCAGGCCCGGCTCTTAAGGAGAGGGAAGTGACATAATCATACTGATTACGTCCACAATATCCAAAAGTTGTTGCCATAGCCAAATCATTAACATAAATATTCCCAGGCTCAGTAACTATAAACAAAGAGCAGCCAAGACGGCGCTTCTCCCCCATCGATCGGCATCGATCGAAATATAAACATTCCCAAGCTTGATAACTGTAAACAAAGAGCGGCCAAGCCGGCGGTTCTCCACCATCGATCGGCATCGATCGAAATAAAGTATACTCTACATTGCGTCGGGTATTATTATTATGTTATTAAACATACTACACCCCCCCTTTTTTAAGAAATGACGTAATAATTTATGTAGTCATTTTATTTTATTACATATTAGTTTTAAAGAAATTAATATTAATTTTTGTTTCTTATTGTAAGTTAATGTGTTAATAATATATATATATATATATATATTTTTTTTTTTTTTTTAATTAAATTTTCGTTATCTTTAAATCTTAACTTTATTTGTAGAATGAATTATTAAAAAAATTATTTTGTGTGTTTTTCTTTTACTGTTAATTGTATTGTTTTGTGTTAGTTAAGAAAAGAAATTAAAAGGAATATTTTGCATTGTTATTGGTAATTTTCTTTTTTGTTTTGAATCGGCATGTTAATGAATCATTCAAAATATCAGATTATGGACTGTCTGTTTCTTAGTTTTATTATTCTTAATTATTATATTATCTCTGTCTTCTATCTTTACTACAGTATATGGGCCCACATATACTGGATCTAACTTATGACCTGTTTCGTTATTTAATAAAACTTTATCTCCTATTTTAAAATCTATATTATTTGTTGTTTTATCATATTCTAGTTTTCTCCTAGCTTTAGCTTTTTCTCTAGTTCTTGTATATGCTATTTCTAGTCTAAATTTTATTTCCTTTGCATAGTCGTCTATATTATATAAGGGGTCTACTTTATCTATTTTGTTAAAATCTATGAACTGTCTCGGTAGTCTACCAAAGACTAGTTCGTATGGACAATATTCATGCGTTGCTGATGGTGTAGTGTTGAAACAATAAGTGAAATATTGTATCCAAACATCCCAATCAGTTTTGTCCGCTGAAATGTATGAACGAACGTATTCATTGAATGTTCGATGACTTCGTTCTATTGTCCCTAAGGTTTGGTGATGATGTGCTGTAGACGTTATGTTGTCTATTTTCAGATATTTGCACAAATCAGTTATATTTGAGTTTTTATATTCTGTTCCCATGTCCGTAATGAACGTATTCATTGGACCGTACTTCAGAATAAAATTTTCAAATATTGCCTTGGCAACTGTTGTTGCACTTTTATTCTGAATTGGAATGGATACTAAGTATTTTGTTAAGTCACATATTAACGTAACTGCGTATTCATTTCCATTTTCCGATCGAGGTAGTGGACCTATAGTATCTACTATCACTCTATCAAAGGCATGTATTGGCGTTTCTGTCATTGTCATTGGGGTCTTTATTCTTGTTGTTACTTTTGATTTAAGGCATTTTGGACATTTCTTAATGTACTCTTTAATATGACGTGTCATATTTTTCCAATAATAATGTCTTTTTACTTTGGCCAAAGTTTTTGTAATGCCTGTATGACCTCCTTGAACTGGATCGTCATGGTATGTAGACAATATTGCTTCTTTTTCTTTTTCATTATTTATTTGGGTCACCGGCTTGAGTAGCGCTACTCTTAAATTCTTTAATATTTTAATGCCCATATTTTTAAAAGATTTTATTGAATTTAATTCAAATATCTTTTCGCACTTTGCGTTGGCTGATTTTGAGTATACCGGCTTGCCTTTCAAGCCTTTGGAAAAACTGACCTAAGTCGAGAATTCCATTGGTATACAAATCGCTAACTTCAATTCTTGCTACAACATTTTTCCCATGTGTCAATAAACATATGGAGTCTGTTATACGCAAGGTCACTACTTTTCGTACCTCGTCATTTGTGATGACTTCGTATACGTTGGGCTTAGAAGCTTTTTCAAGACTTTGCCTTGGTAATAGTTCTTGTTTATTTTCTGCGCAGAAATTGTTTTGTCTACTTTGTTACCTGGTAGTGACTTTCAGGACTTTTTTGTTCATGTCTATTAAGTCGGATATTGTTATCCTTGATAAGGCGTCTGCCACAAAATTATCCTTTCCTTTCAGATACTCAACAGTAAAGTCGTATTCTTCTAATTCAAGTCTAATTCTTGTTAGTTTAGAACTAGGATTTGTCATCGAAAACAAATATGTTAGTGGCCTGTGATCTGTTTTTACTGTAAATTGTTTGCCATAAATATATGGTCTAAAATATGTAATTGCCCAGTGGATTGTTGCTAGTTCTTGTTCTGTCGTTGATTTGTTGCTTTCACCTTTGGTGAATGAGCGTGAAGCATATGCAACTGGGGGTTGTTTATCTCCATAATCTTGTGTTAGTACAGCACCACATGCGTATTTGCTTGCATCTGTAATTATGAAAAATTCTTTATTGAAATCAGGGTATTTCAATAAAGTGGGCTCAATTAAAGATTTCTTTAAATATTCGAATGCATTTTGGCATTCCTCAGACCATTGAAAGTTTTACATAATCTTGTTATGTGCCGTGAATATTCGGCGAAGTTTTTAATGAAACGTCTTTTAATAATTGCAGAATGCAATGAATCTTCTTGCGATATCGGTGTCCGTTGGGACTGGGTATTTTTCTACAACATCATATTTTTTGTCATCTGGTGAAATACCATTATCAGTACACTTGTGACCTAGGAATGTCGTCAAGAAAGAGCAATTTCTGGATGTTATTTAGGTTGTGTTTTCTGCACAGGTCAAAAACATCTTTTAAGTTTTTGATCATGTGTTTTTCAGAACAACCGATGACAATTAAGTCATCCATGTACAAGAAAGCTTGTGAAGGATTTAATCCAGAGAAAGCTATTATCATCATTCTTTAAAAAGAATTTTGCGCTATTTTTAAGCCGTACGGTAATCGTGTAAATCGATATGAACCATTGCTGGTCGAAAAAGACGTTATATTTCTAGAGTGTTTTTCTAACTCTATTTGATGAAATCCAGACATTAAGTCTAGGCATGAAAAGGATTTTGCTCTTCCAAGCTGATCTAGAATATCATCGATTCTTGGGGGCAGAAATTGATCAGATAATAGCTTTTTATTCATTTGACGATCGTCTATTACTTTTTATCTGAGCCTGGTAAACTTTTCTTAGGTACCAGTAATATCGGACTATTGTATTCGGAAATTTATGGTTCTATTATTCCATCAAGAATGAGCTTATCGACTTGCCTGTTTACCTCTTCCTTGTGGGTATGAGGTATTCTATAATTTTGTATATACACTGGTTCATTATCTTTAAATCTCAGCTTTTGTTTATAAAAAATATTTGTAGATATTGATTCGGTTTCTAGTCCGAATATATCTGTATATTTGGTGCATAAATTTGTTAGTATTGGTTTGTATAAAGGTGGGAAATTCTGTGTTAGTTTTTTCATGACAGTATGTTGTCTGTCTTCGCTAATTTCTTGGACCATCTCGTAGTCACTTAGCGTTTCTGTTTTTATCTTATTAAGATTTATTATATTGATGGAGTCAGTTGTGTTTAGTATACGGGCAAATGTATTGTTTTTATTGGAGATAGAGTTTCCAATAAATATTCGTTCTTCAATTTCCTGGTTTGGAATTAGAACATTATGTTCTTTTGAAACTATATTAATTTGACGGACTACTTCAGCACGAGCTGGAAGTATTGTGGCATTATTATCACATGTGTGGATAATTGGTATATGTATTGGATAATTTAAATTGTTTGGCCGAAGTATTAGAGAATCACTTGATTGTGTGAAATCTAATTGGCAGTAATATTTTTTAATGAAGTCTATACCAATAATGCCATCGCTTGGGATTGGGAAGTCTTTATCGACTAAATAAAAATCATGTGGGAACACGTATCTACCTGTAGATAATTCTACGAATGCCAAACCTTATTAAATATATCAATATTTTCTTTTAAAATTGATATATCTGCACCAGTATCTACTAACAGGGTGTATATTCTACCTGTATTTTCATTATTAATTTTTATAAAAATACTAAAATTGAGATTTAGTGTATATATTTTATTGTTTAGTTGTTCTGAGTATCTGAAGGGGCTTGTCCGTTTCCCGAATTGCTTTGGGTTATTCGGATATTGCCATTATTATTATAGTTATGGTTTCGGTTGTTGCCT
The DNA here is from genome assembly GCA_030914335.1 of Drosophila borborema. NCBI lineage: Eukaryota > Metazoa > Arthropoda > Insecta > Diptera > Drosophilidae > Drosophila > Drosophila borborema. The sequence goes on from JAUESP010000080.1 coordinate 183,492, forward strand.
CGGTTGGAATTATTCCTTCCTCGGCTGTAACCTCTACCTCTACTATTGTTTTCATTGTTGTTGTAATTTCCTCGGTTATTATTGTTGTAGTAGTTATTTCTACCACGATTATAACCTCGGCCTCTATTGTTATTTGCACCTCTTCGGTAATACAGTACAGTATTGTCCTGACCTGTTACCTCCGTGCAGTTGTTTACAAACTTTGACACAGCATCATTCATGCTTGTGAATGTGCCTGCTTTCATAAGTTTAACCCTATCAAGTGTGCAGTTTTGCGTCATGGCTTTTACAGCTAGATTTGTTGTGTACTTGGTTGCCAGTGCATGTCCTAGACCTTCGCTAATATAGGCTCCTTCAAGTTCCTTTGCCAGTTTTTCCACCTCTTGGGTGTACTGGTTAGCGGTTTTATTATACCCTGAGTCCATTGAAAATGGGAAATCAGGGTATAATGGTTTTGTTAAAAGTATGTAACAGGCAGAAGGAGGTGTGGCAGACCCCATAAAGTATATATATTCTTGATCAGGGTGACGAGAAAAGTTGATATAGCCATGTCCGTCTGTCCGTCCGTCCGTCCGTCCGTCCGTCCGTATGTATAAACGCGTCGATACAAAAGCTAGAGAGTTCATTCTTTTTGTGTTAGGTTCGTATATTGCACGCGCAGTACGAGTTTGTTTCAGAAATTCGATAACTTCTATATTTGCAAAGTTATCGATAAACGAAAATATCGGGAACCAGTTATAAAATTCTAGTTAATTCATCTTTAGACATGCAGTTTGGTTTAGCATATAGATATGAATATCATAATTATAATCTGAAGAAATCAATACGATTGTCCATCTAGAAACAGAATTATCAATCATCAAAGTTTTCTCATCAAAACCCATGTGGCGCAGCAACAAAGGCAGAGAGACAGCAAGACGCTTGCAATGCTTATACACATGCATACACACATACAGGCGTACAAGCATAGATCAGCGTGTGTGTGTGTTCGTGTTTTTGCATGTAAAGTTTCTTACGCGTGGAGAATCATATGATTCGTTCGAAGAAGGGCTCAGGGGATTTCGTAGTCGAGCAGTCTCGACTACAGCTTTCTTACTTGTTATACCCTGAACCCATTGAAAATGGGAAATCAGGGTATAATGGTTTTGTTAAATGTATGTAACAGGCAGAAGGAGGCGTGGCAGACCCCATAAAGTATATATATTCTTGATCAGGGTGACGAGAAAAGTTGATCTAGCCCTGTCCGTCTGTCCGTCCGTCCGTCCGTCCGTATGTATGAACGCGTCGATTTCCGAAGATACAAAAGCTAGAGAGTTCATTCTTTTTGTGTTAGATTCGTATATTGCACGCGCAGTACGAGTTTGTTTCAGAAATTCGATAACTTGTATATTTGCAAGGTTATCGATAACTGAAATTATCGGGAACCAGTTATAAAATTCTAGCTAATTCATCTTTAGAGTTAGAGTTTCCAAGTCTTTTGCATATATATAGATACCAATTTAATACAATTTCGGTTTTTGTCAGATTTTGGATTCCGGTCCCCAATTCGCCCCCACACCCCAAATGTGTAAAAAATGCATTTCAAATACTAGAGACATACAGTTTGGTTTGGCATATAGATATGAATATCATAATCTTAATCTGAACATATCAATACGATTGTCCATCTAGAAACAGAATTATTAGTCTATAAAGTTTTCTCATCAAAACCCATGTGGCGCAGCAAGCAAGACAGCGACAAAGCAAGACGCATTGCGGGCGCACATACATACATGCATACATACATATGTATGTATGTATACATATATGTATGTGTATACATATGTATGTATGCATGTATGTATGTATATGTGTGCAAGCGTAGATCAGCGTGTGGCGGCAAAAGAACATACATAAGTATGTACATATGTATGTACATATTTGGGCATGTAAAGCTAATTGTAAAAGAGTTATGATTTCTAAAAAAAAACCTAAAATGTCAAATAGAATATGTAGATCATGCTGAAACTCTCATTACATTCCATTATATATTTAAAAAATTTTAAAACAATTAAAATAACAATGGAAATGCAAGCAACGTTGAGCAATACAAATCAATTTTCGTATACGTGTGCACATATACACACAAAAAATCTTGGGCCGTTTTCTATGTTGCTATGCGTGCAAATTCTAAGAATCACAATTGTTTTTGAATTGCGTTAGAATTGCCTTTGAATTGTATTTGAATTGTATTTGTATTTTCAGTCACTGCTCTAGTTTTTTTTTTTTTTTTTCGTATATGGCGAATTTGATTCGTTTTCGCTACTCGGCCGTCTATGTGATCTGTGGTGTAGATGGCTAGATAGATGCACCGAATGTTAGGCTGTCGCAGGTTCTAGCCCCGCCTAGGCCCTTCATAATTTCTTATTTTTATTTATTTATTTATTTTTTTTTTTTATTTCTTTCTTTTTTATTATTATTTATTCTTTTGTATTTGATACCTTTTAAAGTCAGTTGGTAGTTTGACTAATTGTGAATAAGTGTTTTTTTTTTTTTTTAATTTCAAATATTTAATAGCATCATTTCTGAAAGTGTTTTTGTTTCAATTATATTTTATTCCGTTAAGTCAACAGAAAATAATAAACAGCACGTGACATCTGCGGTTTTCCTATATGTATGCCCACATGTACATTCAAAACTAGTGTAGCATGGTCTAAAAATTTTAACTTGCTAGATGGCGCTTTAGCAGTGAACTTATTTATTATGGCTATTACAGCTTCGAGTGTCATTGATATATTTCTTTTACAATTATGAAGTATCTGTGTTAATTAAGGTTGGCAATGCAATGTATATATACATGTACATACATATGTACATTTTGAACGTTACACGCATACATTCTTATGTATACTTTTTGATTTATCCATATGAGTAATTCTCCAGAAAAGACAACTTTTTGTCACGTTCGACACTGATTTTTTTGTAATTATCTTGAAAACGGATTAATTTTAGTACTAACACTAACCATACAACACATAGACTGGACAACTGGTACAAGTTAATGTTCACACCTATTTTTTGACTTTAGAACCCCCTTAACTTCGTATTTGCTCGGGTTTTTACTTTTAGGGTCGGGAGAGAAAAATTGCTGATGGCAAAATCATTCCGCTTCGAGCGCTCGACGGTGACGGTCGATTTTCCAAAAAGGCTTGACATGTGCCGCTCTTTCCCTTGCTCTCTCTCTCTTTCTGTCCCATGCTTTTTATTCTCTGCTCTCTTCTCACAAAAATATATGTATGCTGCTGGCACAAACAGCAAGCAGCTCACAAAAATTGAAATTTCTTCTCGACTCGCGAGTCGCGATCCCATTGGTTCCCTTCTGAGCGAAGGGTATACCGAATTCTCAAACTGCTTTGCCATGCTCATGCAAAATGTTTGCGTTTTTATGATTATTTGTGAAAAGGGTATGAAAGTGTTGATCTGCATAACGAATATTATTTCCCGATGACCATACACACACACATTTACACTTCCTCGCTATATGTGTAGGCATTTATGTGCTTGTGTGTGATAGATATTCTTGCTGCCTGTAGCACTTTTAGAACCCCCAGCAGCAGTTGATGTTCGTTCGGTTAGGTAGCTGCTGTGAGCTAGCATACGCACACACATACACATACACATTTACACTTCCTTGCTATATGTGTAAGCATTTATGTGCCTGTGTGCGATACACTTGCTGCATGTAGCTATTCTAATTTCCCAGCGATTGCTGTGTGGTAGCTGATGTGAGTCTACACACACACATACATATGTGTACGTCTGTGATATGATAATCACAATCGCCGAGTATCACTTGTATAGGCATTTGAATGAATGCTCTGCCTGGGGCATTTGCATGTTTCGTGCATGGGTCTCGAATATTGGGCGTGTGCCGCCTACCTCTATTTTGAATTAAGTGAACGATTTTGGGTTCGAATTGCAGGAGAGGTCAATTATTTTTTATTACCTGTTGATAAGTTATCATTTGTTCTTTAATATTTAGTACCTGATTTGACCCTATAGGCAAAAATGGGACATGTTATTCACATGTCTAGATATACAGGTGAAATTGCCCTTATATGCAAAAAATATGCATTCGTTACATAGTCATATTTTCCACTAAATAACAAAAATATACATGTATTATGTTAAATGTTTTATTCAATTAAAATTTCTCATTAAAAAATCATTTTCAGTTTTCTTTTACTTAAATTACCCAAAACCGTTTACTTAATTTCAAAGTTGAGGTAGGCACACGCCCAATATTCGAGACCCATGCACGAAACATGCAAATGCCCCAGGCAGAGCATTCATTCAAATGCCTATACAAGTGATACTCGGCGATTGTGATTATCATATCACAGACGTACACATATGTATGTGTGTGTGTAGACTCACATCAGCTACCACACAGCAATCGCTGGGAAATTAGAATAGCTACATGCAGCAAGTGTATCGCACACAGGCACATAAATGCTTACACATATAGCAAGGAAGTGTAAATGTGTATGTGTATGTGTGTGCGTATGCTAGCTCACAGCAGCTACCTAACCGAACGAACATCAACTGCTGCTGGGGGTTCTAAAAGTGCTACAGGCAGCAAGAATATCTATCACACACAAGCACATAAATGCCTACACATATAGCGAGGAAGTGTAAATGTGTGTGTGTATGGTCATCGGGAAATAATATTCGTTATGCAGATCAACACTTTCATACCCTTTTCACAAATAATCATAAAACGCAAACATTTTGCATGAGCATGGCAAAGCAGTTTGTGAATTCGGTATACCCTTCGCTCAGAAGGGAACCAATGGGATCGCGACTCGCGAGTCGAGAAGAAATTTCAATTTTTGTGAGCTGCTTGCTGTTTGTGCCAGCAGCATACATATATTTTTGTGAGAAGAGAGCAGAGAATAAAAGCATGGGACAGAAAGAGAGAGAGAGCAAGGGAAAGAGCGGCACATGTCAAGCCTTTTTGGAAAATCGACCGTGACCGTCGAGCGCTCGAAGCGGAATGATTTTGCCATCAGCAATTTTTCTCTCCCGACCCTAAAAGTAAAAACCCGAGCAAATACGAAGTTAAGGGGGTTCTAAAGTCAAAAAATAAGTGTGAACATTAACTTGTACCAGTTGTCCAGTCTATGTGTTGTATCACTAACCATACAACACATAGACTGGACAACTGGAACAAATTAATGTTCACACTTATTTTTTGGTTTTAGAACCCCCGAACTTCGTATTTGCTCGGGTTTTTACTTTTAGGGTCGGGAGAGAAAAATTGCTGATGGCAAAATCATTCCGCTTCGAGCGCTCGACGGTGACGGTCGATTTTCAAAAAAGGCATGGTATGTGCCGCTCATTCCCTTGCTCTCTTTCTCTTTCTGCCCCATGCTTTTTACTCTCTGCTCTCTTCTCACAAAAATATATGTATACTGGCACAAACAGCAAGCAGCTCACAAAAATTGAAATTTCTTCTCGACTCGCGAGTCGCGATCCCATTGGTTCCCTTCTGAGCGAAGGGTATACCGAATTCTCAAACTGCTTTGCCATGCTCATGCAAAATGTTTGCGTTTTTATGATTATTTGTGAAAAGGGTATGAAAGTGTTGATCTGCATAACGAATATTATTTCCCTATGACCATACACACACACATTTACACTTCCTCGCTATATGTGTAGGCATTTATGTGATTGTGTGCAATATTCTTGCTGACGCCTGTAGAGCACTTTTAGAACCCCCAGCAGCATTTGATGTTCGTTTGGTTAGGTAGCTGCTGTGAGCTAGCATACGCACACACATACACATACACATTTACACTTCCTTGCTATATGTGTAAGCATTTGTGTGCCTGTGTGCGATACACTTGCTGCATGTAGCAATTTTGATTTCCCAGCGATTGCAGTGTGGTAGCTGATGTGAGTCTACACACACACATACATATGTGTAAGTTTGTGATGTGATAATCACAATCGCCGAGTATCACTTGTATAGGCATTTGAATGAATGCTCTGCCTGCGGCATTTGCATGTTTCGTGCATGGGTCTCGAATATTGGGCGTGTGCCTACCTCAACTTTGAAATTAAGTAAACGATTTTGGGTCATTTAAGTAAAAGAAAACTGAAAATGTAAATAAATAAGAAATTTAAATTAAATAAAACATAAAATATAATACATGTATATTTTTGTTATTTAGGTTATATGTGACCTGAATTTGCGCAAGCATTTGAACAACTTGTCCCTTTTTTGCATATAGGGTCAAATCAGGTACAAAATATTAAAGAAAAAATGATAACTTATCAACAGGTAATAACAAATAATGTACCTTTCCTGCAATTCGAACCCAAAATCGTTCACTTAATTCAAAATAGAGGTAGGCGGCACACGCCCAATATTCGAGACCCATGCACGAAACATGCAAATGCCCCAGGCAGATCATTCATTCAAATGCCTATACAAGTGATACTCGGCGGTTGTGATTATCACATCAAAAACGTACACATATATATGTATGTATGTGTGTGTGTAGACTCACATCAGCTACCACACAGCAATCGCTGGGAAATTAAAATTGCTACATGCAGCAAGTGTATCGCACACAGGCACATAAATGCTTACACATATAGCAAGGAAGTGTAAATGTGTATGTGAATGTGTGTGCGTATGCTAGCTCACAGCAGCTACCTAACCAAACGAACATCAAATGCTGCTGGGGGTTCTAAAAGTGCTCTACAGGCGTCAGCAAGAATATTGCACACAATCACATAAATGCCTACACATATAGCGAGGAAGTGTAAATGTGTGTGTGTATGGTCATAGGGAAATAATATTCGTTATGCAGATCAACACTTTCATACCCTTTTCACAAATAATCATAAAAACGCAAACATTTTGCATGAGCATGGCAAAGCAGTTTGAGAATTCGGTATACCCTTCGCTCAGAAGGGAACCAATGGGATCGCGAGTCGAGAAGAAATTTCAATTTTTGTGAGCTGCTTGCTGTTTGTGCCAGTATACATATATTTTTGTGAGAAGAGAGCAGAGAGTAAAAAGCATGGGGCAGAAAGAGAAAGAGAGCAAGGGAATGAGCGGCACATGCCAGGCCTTTTTGGAAAATCGACCGTCACCGTCGAGCGCTCGAAGCGGAATGATTTTGCCATCAGCAATTTTTCTCTCCCGACCCTAAAAGTAAAAACCCGAGCAAATACGAAGTTCGGGGGTTCTAAAACCAAAAAATAAGTGTGAACATTAATTTGTTCCAGTTGTCCAGTCTATGTGTTGTATGGTTAGTGGTTGTATGGTTAGTGGTACTAATCAAGAGCAATTGTCAAAATAAAGAAGTTTTTTGTCATTTTCAGCGCTAAAATTGATGCATTTTCAAGATAATTACAAAAAACCAAACCACAGTACAGATTATTATTTTATTTTATTAAAATTGGGTTCAGGGTATTATCTAGTCGAGCACTCTCGACTAGAGTTTTCTTACTTGTTTATGCATTTATTATGCAATTTGTAATGTTTTGAGCAGGCATTCGCTAAGAGTAGAACGACTATTATGAAAAGTAAAATAGTTATTAATCTGATGAAGTTCTGATGCTGATATTTCAACGTTATTAATCACGTTGGCGGTTGAATCCGCTACCTTTGAATTGTGGTCCAGCAAAAATCTCCTAATGGACCAAATTTTGATATTGAATTTGTACTCATTTACTTGAAAAACTATATATATATATATAAATATTTTTTTTTTTTTTATTCTCTCTCAATATCATACATGTAATTAAAAAAGTTTTGTTTTATATATATATACTTTTTCCTGATTCATTAAAGTCATTTAATATTTTAATTGATTAATTTTAATTTATTTTTAATGCATTTTTCTCCTTTTAATTATTTATTTTATTTATTTTATTGTTACTAAGGATTAATTCTAAGTAACAATTTAGTTTTAAGCCAGAGCGACAGAGGCCTTCAGGCAAATATCGTATACATTATTTACTTTACATATATTATTTACATTATATACATTATAGTTCTAAATTTAGTTTGTTGATTATTTTTATAAAGATTTCTATATTTGCTTTATTGGGTTTTGAGATAAGGATGTTGAGTGTGGGGGAATTGAGGGATTTGCAGATATTCATTACATGTTGGCATTGTAGTTGTAGATGTTTTGTTGTCAAGGTGTCGCTATTGCAGAATGGGCAAATAGGAGCAGGTGTTTTATTGAAAATGAATTTGTGAGTTGATTTTGTGTGTCCTAGTCTGAATCTTGTGTATTTTATTACGTGTTTCCTATCTGTTTGAGTTGGAAAATGTGTAGATTCTCTTGCAGGGTTGATTGTTTTGTAAAAGTGTGTGTAGTCGTTCCAGATTGTTTTAAGTGCTTCTTTGGTTGTTATGTTAATTAATTTATTGATATCTTTTTTGTTGTTGATGTTGTGTAGGTGTAATGGTGAAAGTGTGGCCATTTTAGCTGCTGTGTCTGCTAGCTCATTTCCTTTTATCTTAACGTGTCCAGGGGTCCAGAGTAGTTTGATCCTTTTTTGATTTGAGTTGAGTTTGTCCCGAATTTTTGCAATTGTGGGTTGATAGGTGTTGGGGTTTTTGACAGCTAGTAAGGTGGAGAGAGAGTCTGTGCAGATAACAAATTTGATTTTTTTGTCCTTTTGAGCGAATTCCACCGCACAGAGGATCGCTTCAGCTTCGGCTGTATAAATTGAAGAGTGCCAAGGTGTGACTGCTGATTTTAATATTTTATTGTCTTCTGTGACAACACTGAAAGCAGTTATGTGGTTCAGTTTAGAAGCGTCTGTGTAGAGGAAAGTCCATGCCTTGTATTCATTTCTGATTTTGTCGAAAGTTTTTCTGTAGACTACGTCTGGTGTATTGTCCTTTTTAAATTCCGAGAGCTCTAACAGTATAGCGTGACTGTTTCTTGTCCATGGTGGGAGTTTTTCTTTGTACTTGCGTTCTGATGACAAGAGTATGTTGAGAGCTGCAGCCTCTTTGATGATCATTTCAAGGCTTGATGGCTTTTTGATTTCTCTTTTCCGTTTAAGTTGTTTGAGGAGTGTGTTTTGTAAAGAGGAGCCATGTGTATTTGTGATGTTTTTTATATGTCGTCTAATGCTCCATTGGAATCTAGTGACTAAATCGGGGAGTCCTGATTCTGCCAACATGTTTCTTATCGGAGTAGTACGGAAGGCGCCTAATGATAATCTGATGGAGGAATGATAGGGAGTGGAGAGTTTTGCGAAATTTGTTTTGTTTGTTTTTCCGTATATTGCAAGACCGTAATCTATCTTGGCAAGTATTATTGACTTAGTTATATTAATTAGAGATGAGGTATTGCTTTTTAACTTATTGCTACTTAAACATTTAATTATATTTAATCTATTATTTAGTGAGTTTGTCAGAGCCTTGATATGCTCATTCCAGTTATATTTATTGTCGAATGTTAAACCTAGAATTTTGAGGTGTTGTATTTTTGGTATATTTACATTATTTATTCTAATATTTATGTTAGTGCAGTTATGTTTTCTACATATATGAAGGTGTGTGGATTTTTCCGCTGATATTTTTGTTCCTGTAATATTGCACCAGTGGTGAATTTTAGAAAATAAATTAGTTATTTCGGTGTTATAGCCGGGGCTTGGATTGAAAAAGAGGCAAAGGTCGTCTGCGTACATAGTGTGTTTGAAGAATGAATTTTGGTTTATCAAGTAATTTAATTTATTAAAAGCAATAAGAAAAAGCGTGACTGAAAGTGGGGAACCTTGTGGGATGCCGTTTTTTAAGTCCATTTCATTGGATAAGGTGTTATTGGCTTTTACGCGTATTCTACGGTTGTTAAGGTAGCTTCGAATGTAGTTGATGATTTTTGGACCAAATTTCCAATCATACAGTTGCTGTATGATACAATGTGCTCCCACCCTGTCAAAGGCTTTTTCCATGTCGATTGAAAGGACCGATATGTGGTTTTTTGTGGCTAAGCTGTTACAAATAAAGTTGTCAATTATAAGTAAGGGGTCCATGGTCGACCTGTTTTGCTTGTATGCATATTGGTTAGGAGATAGGAGGTTCTCTTGGTTAAGCACCCACATAATTCTTTTTGATATAATTTTTTCTAGGATTTTGGAGATACAAGGGAGCAGTGATATTGGGCGATAACTGTTGAGTAAGTGCTTTGGTTTGTTAGGTTTGTTTATTGGTATTATTGTTGCGATTTTCCATTGTTGGGGGATATTGCTGGTGTCAAGTATTATATTATAGAGCTCTAAGAGTTTGTTTATTGCAGATGGGGGGAGCTTTTTAATTATTTGATAATTGATATTGTCCTGCCCGGGGGTGGATCCTTTAAGGGTATCTAGGCAAGATTGCAATTCTAGAAGTGTTATGGGTTTTTCGGTGATTTTAGCTCTGTTTCTTGGAGTGTAGGTGATGGATATTTGGGCTATGTGCTGTTGTTTGTTATTTATGAAAGTGTGTGAGAAATTTGAGTCATTTGAGTATTTAGACCAGGTTTTGCAAAATGCTTCGGTTATTTTTTCCGGATCGCATGTGTTACCTGATTCTGTTTGTATTGAGTGTATGTGAGTGATTTTATGTATTCCTGAGAGCCTATGAACTTTGTCCCAGAGTGTTTTAGTTGTTGTGCTAGGGCTTATATCTTCTGTAAATTTAGCAAAGCTTATTCTTTGGGCTATTTTTGCTGTATATTTAAACTTTGCGTTCGCTTTTTTGTAGATTAGCATGTTTTCTGTGCTTAGGTGTTTTCTTAAATTGTTTAAACATTTTATTTTTTCTTTTTTTAATTTTTCAAGTTCTGGGTTCCACCAGTATATGTGATTATTTTTCTTTCTGTTGGGATTGGATGTAGGTATTGATTTGTTAGCAGATGCCTTGACTATTTTGAGGAATTTGGCGGCTGCTTGATTAGTATTGTGTGTTATAGTTAGTCTTTGTGTTAGTGCATCTATATTTTCCTGGAACAGTTCCCAGTTCGCAGAGTGGAGTTTATATCTATGTGTTTTATAAAATGTTTTTGTATTTGCTGTGGGAAAGATTTGTATGCGTATTGGGTAGTGGTCGCTTCCATATAGATCTTCATCTATAGTCCAGGTGGCATTAAGGTTAAGTGGTGGTGAAGAAAAGGCTAGGTCAACGTGCGTGAAAGTGTTATGGGTGGAGTAATGTGTGGGGTCTCCTTTGTTTAGAACTATTAGATTGCTATTGTGTGCAAAATTTGCAATAATATTTCCTCTTGGGTTGTTTGAGGGCGATCCCCAGAGTGAATGCCAGGCGTTACAGTTTCCTAGCAATAAGACAGGCTTATTAAAGCTATCTGTCAGGTTGTGGAGGTCTTGTTCTGTGAACTTGTCTGTAGGAGAAAGGTAAATGTTAATAATTACAAACGGTGATTTAGCTTGTATTTCGGCACATATTGCCAAGATGTTTGACCGGTGATCTACTATTCTATGTTGTATATTTTTTTATATTAGAAGAGCCACTCCTCTGTTGGCTTTAGGGGCTGATGAATTAGTATCATTCTTCAGATAAAGCGAGAATTGGTTTGGTATGGGAATTTTTGAGTTGGGACAGGTTATATGAGTTTCTTGTAGAGCTATTATATGTGGGTTTTGGTTTTTTATTAAGAGAGAGAGATTATGGTATTTGTGCTTATATCCATTTATATTCCACTGTAAAATTTGTAGAGTCATTATGTAAGTGAGTGGGTAGAGTTAATTCGTTTTGTTTTGATTTTTTTTTTTGTTAGTATTATAATCTCTCTCTTGCTCGCTCTCCTTTTCGGTTTAGCGAAGTTGCGCTTTAATGCAATAGATCATTATAGGCTTTCGCAGAGAACGAGAAAGAGAGCGAGCTTTGAGAGCTTTGAGAGATTTTATTACAAATCAACGTCCTCTATGATACTATCCGTATCAGAGAGAGTTGAGTAGTTTTGGTTGTTCGTCTTGGATTTTCTTCTTTCGTAAGTGATGTTTATGTCTGTTTCTGAGTCGCTTGAGTTAATCTTGTCTTTGTGATTTGAGCGTTTCGTTGTGTTGAGTGTTTGTTTATTTGGTGTTTTTATGCTATGTACCGACGTTTCTTTTGCATATTTTGTGTTTGTAAAGTCAAAAGGTTTTTCGGGTGTGCTTTTAGTTTTTATTTTGTCTTTAGAATTATTTTCTATATTGGCGTTGGATGGTAAGATTTTTGTCTCGTTTTCTTTTTGCGGTGTTAATTTAGCAGCTATTTCTGAAAATGTTTTTTTCATATTTGTCGGTGTCTGTGTGTATTGTTTGTAATACTTCGTTTTAGCTTCGTACATCGTGCATTTATCATTGGTTTTTATTTTAATTATTTCTTGCGCTTCCTTAAATTTCGGACAGTTTTTGCTGCTAGCTGCATGCTCTCCCTCACAGTTCACACAGAAAGTGCGAGTGCACTGAGTTGGTTTGTGATCTGGTAGTCCACATGGGTCGCAAACTGTTGTTGCTTTGCAATACTTTGCTGTGTGGCCTATAATTTGACAATTTTTGCATCGCATGGGGTTAGGTATATATTGTTTAACCTTTACGACGTGCCATGATATTTGCATTTTTTGGGGAAGATTATATAAATTGAAGGTGAGCTGCACTACGCCAGACGGAATGGTTTTGCCATCAATGAGCTTAGTGTATTTATATACATCGACCACACCTTGAGACTTAAGTTCTTTAAGTATTTCTTCATTTGGGACGTTGTTAAGGAATGGGGCATATACTGTGCCTTTGCAGTAATTAAGATTCTTGTGGTATTCACAAGAAATTTGGCAAATACCATGGAGTTCTTTGGAAGCGATGAATTTTTCTGCTATTGTTGCGTTCTCTACGAAAAGTAGAAGATTTCCGTCACGCATTTCGTTAATTTTTAATATGTTTTTACTGATGAGTTTAATTGCACGCTCTACGGCAAAACAGGAGAATGTGGAGATTGGGTTTTTGGTGTCGGTGGCTGACATAATAATGAATTTTGGGTTAGGTAAATTAGGAGTTGGAAGTTCTGGGAAAGCTTCTGACAGTGGTGTAGGCTTTTTTCTTTTGGTTTTGGGGCTATCGCTTAGCATTGCAAAGCGATTCGCCCCTTGACTATAATGCCCTGTGGGCATAGCTATGCGTTTGACTTACTTTATGCTTTTATGCTTCTGTGTATATTGAAAGGTGAAGAATGAGTGTACAAAAAGAAGTAGGCGCTTGAAAAATTGATAAGCTGTGAACTGAACTCTACGATAACACAACCGTTCGGTACGAGGTCTAGTCGACGACTGCCTTTTAATTTTTATACCCTGAACCCATTGAAAATGGGAATTCAGGGTATAATGGTTTTGTGAAATGTATGTAACAGGCAGAAGGAGACGTCGCAGACCCTATAAAGTATATATATTCTTGATCAGCATAAAAAAATAAGTTGATTGAGCCCTGTCCGTCTGTCCGTCCGTCCGTCCGCCCGTCCGTCCGTCCGTCCGTCCGTCCGTCCGTATGAACGTCGAGATTTCTGAAACTACAAAAGCTAGAGAGCTGAAATTTCACATGAACACTCATATGTTACCTACGCAATACGAGTTTATTTTGTTTTTTCGATAACTCATCCCATTTCCAAATTATCGATAAAAAATCGAAAATTCGTTTCCATTTTTTAGGTTTTTTGTGTATAACTACTACACCGTTTCACCTAGACACATTAACTTTATATATTTAGATAGATATTATGGATACGCAGATTTTGTTATTTTCAGATTTTGGATGCCACTCCCCCTTCGCCCACAATTTAGAAAAAACGCATTTCAAATACTAGAGACTTGCAACTTGACACATAGATAGATTCATATATCCCTAATCTACTCAAAATTTCATGAAGATCGTCTATCTGGAAATGGAGTTATAAGCGTCCAAAGTTCAGCCCAACCCACCCCCAAGCTACGGCAGCAACTGCGCAGTTAGCAGTGCGCGCGCTTATAAGAGCGTAAAGAGGAAGAGTATCACTTTTTTTGCAGGGTTCAGGGTATCTCGTAGTCGAGCCGTCTCGACTAGAGCCTTCTTACTTGTTTTTCTTATTTTTAATTTTTGTTTAATTTTAATACCCTATTCGATCAACGCAGTGATCTTCCTGGCTAATAGTTGTAGTTTACGGGCCATACGCTAGACCGGGCGACGCAATTATTGCTCAGTTTCACAATTTTGACTTATTAATAAGTTATGCATCGCAGTGCATTTTTAAGATTAATAAAATTGATTATTAGTATATTGTGCGTTCTTGGAAACGCTGCCGGATTCACGTTGCGTGCTCAATGTAGCACTGTCGGGTCCTTGGCACAGCTTGTTGCGCTGGCGGGGCCAGTGCTGGTCGCACAGGCTGTTGGGACGCCGGTGCTGGTCCTTTCCATACAGGTGTACTCACAGTGCGGTGAGTCTAGTGGCCCCAGGCAGTCCGCTGGGTACTGTTTCTTCGCTGTTGTTTTACTCTGCTTCTTTGCTTCTGGAATATGGGAGACATGTGAGTTAATTATTGTAATTTTTCTTTGTATTTTAGAAGTAGAGGCTGAGCTCTTTTGCCTAAGTTTTTGCTGAATCAACTCGATGTTATCCCAACTTATATTTATGTTGGTGGCAAATAGCAGCTTAAGGAATTCGGCTTTTCTTTCTTTTAGTCTTGTATTTACTCCGCTGCGCTTGTTTTTTGGCATTGCTCTATACCTCTACTTACTCAGTCTACTCCATGTTCCTTGTGCTTTTCTTGCTGATTTGATGATGTTACAGCTATAATAATGTTGTTGTCGCTTTTGCTTTGTGGTTGTTTCAAATGCTTGCGGAGGATTTTGTTGCCATTCACAACGCGAACCTGGGTTACACTATGGGAATCACGAAGGATGATACCGATTTTCGAAGGTGTCAGGCCTTTCGTGCCGAGCTTCTTGATCTGCTCCTTAACATCTTCTGCGTTCAGCTTCAGCTATGATGGCACTGTGTAACATTATGGTGTACGTGCTGCTTGCGTACAGTGGATCCCTCGGGCACGACGTAAAGCTGTTGTTTCACTTTAGTTTTTGATTAATTTTTGCACTCTACATGTTCGTGACATTTGTCATGTTTAAAAATAATAACACATTTATTATGTTATTAAACATACTACAAGACAGGCAGCTGACTCTGCACAGGTCCAATTTATAGATTGCTGGCTGTGTGAGAACATTATGCATATTAAATGTGCTGGTCTTACCGGGCGAGACTACGATAAGGTCATGTCCACTGCCGAAATTGGTTGTGGTGGCTTACGTTGGTCTTGTCCAACTTGCTTGGAAAAACAATCTGATTTTTCCAAGATGTATAATGCGGTGAGGGTTCAATTTTATAAATTGAGTAATGTTTCTAAGCAATTATCAAGTAACTTATTAGCTGCTGAAGAAATATTGAACAAATATAATTTTGACAGCTCTCAATCTCAATCTGAGATTCCCTCGTTGTTGGTACCTCCTCCTGTACTAACATTGTCTACCAACTCCCTTACTCCTCCGTCACCTTGTGTCTCTGTTTTGTCTTCATCTCCTAAATCGCTTCGTGTTCCATCGCCCTGCCCTGTGGCTACGTCCTTATCGGATGAAATTGCTATTGAATCTCTTGTCCCTGATCAAAAATTGGTTTCTCCTCCAATTGTTGTTCAAACAGAGAATACCAATACATCAACTAATTCTTCCAATGCTGTCCCAACTTTATGTGTTGTCGCTCCTCGAAAGCAAGTTTTTTTTGTCTAGGCTTTCGTCGGATACAACATGTGAAGCAATATCTGTATTTATTTCTTCTAAACTTTCTACGAATGTTTCTATAACGAAGTTTAATTTTTCGACTGCCCGTGAAATTTCTTCGTTTAAGATAAATGTACCGGTCGAATATTTTTCAACTATATGTGACACTGAATTTTGGCCACCACATATAGTTGTGAATGAATTTAAACTTTATATATTTAGATAGATATTATGGATACGCAGATTTTGTGATTTTCAGATTTTGGATGCCACGCCCCCTTCGCCCACAATTTGCAAAAAACGCATTTCAAATACTAGAGACTTGCAATTTGGCACATAGATAGATTTATATATCCTTAATCTACTCTGAAATTTTCATGAAGATCGTCCATCTAGAAATGGAGTTAAAAGCGTCCAAAGGTCAGCCCAACCCACCCCCAAGCCACGGCAGCAACTGCGCAGTTAGCAGAGCGCGTGCTTATAAGTGCGTAAAGAAGAAGAGTATCAATTTTTTTTGCAGGGTTCAGGGTATCTCGTAGTCGAGCCGTCTCGACTAGAGCCTTCTTACTTGTTTTTTTTTTTTTTTATATATGGTGTTCTTAATTTTAATTATTAGTTAATTGAGATTAATTTATTATAAATGCATTTTTTCTTAAATTTCTTTGTTTTTTTTTATACCCTGAACCCATTGAAAATGGGAATTCAGGGTATAATGGTTTTGTGAAATGTATGTAACAGGCAGAAGGAGACGTCGCAGACCCCATAAAGTATATATATTCTTGATCAGCATAAAAAAAATAAGTTGATTGAGCCCTGTCCGTCTGTCCGTCCGTCCGTCCGTCCGTCCGTATGAACGTCGAGATTTCTGAAACTACAAAAGCTAGAGAGCTGAAATTTCACATGAACACTCATATGTTACCTACGCAATACGAGTTTATTTTGTTTTTTCGATAACTCATCCCATTTCCAAATTATCGATAAAAAATCGAAAATTCGTTTCCATTTTTTAGGTTTTTTGTGTATAACTACTACACCGTTTCACCTAGAGACATTAACTTTATATATTTAGATAGATATTATGGATACGCAGATTTTGTTATTTTCAGATTTTGGATGCCACTCCCCCTTCGCCCACAATTTAGAAAAAACGCATTTCAAATACTAGAGACTTGCAACTTGGCACATAGATAGATTCATATATCCCTAATCTACTCAAAATTTCATGAAGATCGTCTATCTGGAAATGGAGTTATAAGCGTCCAAAGTTCAGCCCAACCCACCCCCAAGCTACGGCAGCAACTGCGCAGTTAGCAGTGCGCGCGCTTATAAGAGCGTAAAGAGGAAGAGTATCACTTTTTTTGCAGGGTTCAGGGTATCTCGTAGTCGAGCCGTCTCGACTAGAGCCTTCTTACTTGTTTTTCTTATTTTTAATTTTTGTTTAATTTTAATACCCTATTCGATCAACGCAGTGATCTTCCTGGCTAATAGTTGTAGTTTACGGGCCATACGCTAGACCGGGCGACGCAATTATTGCTCAGTTTCACAATTTTGACTTATTAATAAGTTATGCATCGCAGTGCATTTTTAAGATTAATAAAATTGATTATTAGTATGTTGTGCGTTCTTGGAAACGCTGCCGGATTCACGTTGCGTGCTCAATGTAGCACTGTCGGGTCCTTGGCACAGCTTGTTGCGCTGGCGGGGCCAGTGCTGGTCGCACAGGCTGTTGGGACGCCGGTGCTGGTCCTTTCCATACAGGTGTACTCACAGTGCGGTGAGTCTAGTGGCCCCAGGCAGTCCGCTGGGTACTGTTTCTTCGCTGTTGTTTTACTCTGCTTCTTTGCTTCTGGAATATGGGAGACATGTGAGTTAATTATTGTAATTTTTCTTTGTATTTTAGAAGTAGAGGCTGAGCTCTTTTGCCTAAGTTTTTGCTGAATCAACTCGATGTTATCCCAACTTATATTTATGTTGGTGGCAAATAGCAGCTTAAGGAATTCGGCTTTTCTTTCTTTTAGTCTTGTATTTACTCCGCTGCGCTTGTTTTTTGGCATTGCTCTATACCTCTACTTACTCAGTCTACTCCATGTTCCTTGTGCTTTTCTTGCTGATTTGATGATGTTACAGCTATAATAATGTTGTTGTCGCTTTTGCTTTGTGGTTGTTTCAAATGCTTGCGGAGGATTTTGTTGCCATTCACAACGCGAACCTGGGTTACACTATGGGAATCACGAAGGATGATACCGATTTTCGAAGGTGTCAGGCCTTTCGTGCCGAGCTTCTTGATCTGCTCCTTAACATCTTCTGCGTTCAGCTTCAGCTATGATGGCACTGTGTAACATTATGGTGTACGTGCTGCTTGCGTACAGTGGATCCCTCGGGCACGACGTAAAGCTGTTGTTTCACTTTAGTTTTTGATTAATTTTTGCACTCTACATGTTCGTGACATTTGTCATGTTTAAAAATAATAACACATTTATTATGTTATTAAACATACTACAAGACAGGCAGCTGACTCTGCACAGGTCCAATTTATAGATTGCTGGCTGTGTGAGAACATTATGCATATTAAATGTGCTGGTCTTACCGGGCGAGACTACGATAAGGTCATGTCCACTGCCGAAATTGGTTGTGGTGGCTTACGTTGGTCTTGTCCAACTTGCTTGGAAAAACAATCTGATTTTTCCAAGATGTATAATGCGGTGAGGGTTCAATTTTATAAATTGAGTAATGTTTCTAAGCAATTATCAAGTAACTTATTAGCTGCTGAAGAAATATTGAACAAATATAATTTTGACAGCTCTCAATCTCAATCTGAGATTCCCTCGTTGTTGGTACCTCCTCCTGTACTAACATTGTCTACCAACTCCCTTACTCCTCCGTCACCTTGTGTCTCTGTTTTGTCTTCATCTCCTAAATCGCTTCGTGTTCCATCGCCCTGCCCTGTGGCTACGTCCTTATCGGATGAAATTGCTATTGAATCTCTTGTCCCTGATCAAAAATTGGTTTCTCCTCCAATTGTTGTTCAAACAGAGAATACCAATACATCAACTAATTCTTCCAATGCTGTCCCAACTTTATGTGTTGTCGCTCCTCGAAAGCAAGTTTTTATACCCTGAACCCATTGAAAATGGGAATTCAGGGTATAATGGTTTTGTGAAAATGTATGTAACAGGCAGAAGGAAGCGTGGCAGACCCCATAAAGTATATATATTCTTGATCAGCATCGAAAAATAAGTTGATCTAGCCCTGTCCGTCTGTCCGTCCGTCTGTCCGTCTGTCCGTCTGTCCGTCCGTCCGTCCGTATGAACGTCGAGATTTCGGAAACTACAAAAGCTAGAGAGCTGAAATTTTACATGAACACTCGTATGTTAGCTACGCAGTACGAGTTTATTTTGTTTTTTCGATAACTCATACCATTTCCAAAATATCGATAAAAAATCGAAAATTCGTTTACATTTTTGAAGTTTTTTGAGCATTACTTCTACACCGTTTTAGCTAAAGACTTCACGCAGATTATGTAGTTTTCAGATTTTGGATGCCACGCCCCCTTCGCCCCCAATTTTGAAAAAACGCATTTCAAAAACTAGAGACTTGCAATTTGGCACATAGATAGATTTAGATACTCCTAATCTACTCTGAAAATTTCATGAAGATCGTCCATCTGGAAATGGAGTTATAAGCGTCCAAAGTTCAGCCCAACCCACCCCCAAGCCACGGCAGCAACTGCGCAATTAGCAGAGCGCGCGCTATAAGTGCGTAAAGAAGAAGAGTATCACTTTTTTTTGCAGGGTTCAGGGTATCTCGTAGTCGAGCCGTCTCGACTAGAGCCTTCTTACTTGTTTTTGTCTAGGCTTTCGTCGGATACAACATGTGAAGCAATATCTGTATTTATTTCTTCTAAACTTTCTACGAATGTTTCTATAACGAAGTTTAATTTTTCGACTGCCCGTGAAATTTCTTCGTTTAAGATAAATGTACCGGTCGAATATTTTTCAACTATATGTGACACTGAATTTTGGCCACCACATATAGTTGTGAATGAATTTAAACCGAAGAATCGGAACAGATCAGCCCCTGTCTCGCTTAATACTCCTTCGGTGCAATCTTCATCGAAAATTGTTCCAAAAAACTAATAAATAATACATTTTTGCCTCGGATGTCCCTGATATATCAAAATGCACGGGGCATAAACTCTAAGCTTAATACTTAAATCAAAAATAAAAGTTATGATTTAATTTTTATTTTAAAAATTAAAATAAAAATCGAATTGGTTTATCATTTGATACAAAGGAGCTAGATCATATATAGACCTTTATATATGATCTACGCATTAATACCTTTCAGATGATATATAATATGTATGTAAATATGTATTTATGTATGTATATTTAGTTATCTGTTGAGACAGTTGCCTTAGGCTTCATATTCAGCGAGTAATGTGTAGCCACAAGTGAGTGAAAGAGATGGAACTAAATAATAATCACTATATATAATATAACAAGTAAGAAGGCTCTAGTCGAGACGGCTCGACTACGAGATACCCTGAACCCTGTAAAGAAAATGATACTCTTCTTCTTTACGCACTTATAAGCGCGCGCTCTGCTAACTGCGCAGTTGCTGCCGTGGCTTGGGGGTGGGTTGGGCTGAACTTTGGACGCTTATAACTCCATTTCTAGATGCATGATCTTCATGAAATTTTAAGAGTGGATTTAGAGTATCTATATCTATCTATTTGCCAAATTGCAAGTCTTTAGTATTTGAAATGCGTTTTTTGCAAATTGTGGGCGAGGGGGGCGTGGAATCAAAAATCTACAAAATCTGCGTATTCATAATATCTATCTAAATATATAAAGTTGAAGTCTCTAGCTGATACGGTGTAGAAGTTATACCACTAACCATACAACACATAGACTGGACAACTAGAACAAACTTTTTTCACGAACCAGATTTTGATTTGGCGTCCTAATCATCTTCGTATTTGCTCGGCTCTGTCATTTGCTGCTCGGGCAGCGAAAATATCGTAGTTGATTTTCAGTTCGCTGCCAGCGCTCGAACGAAATGATTCTATTCTCATATGAAGTATCACTGTGTGCTATTCTTTCTTTATTCACTCTCTCACTCACTCTCTCTATGCCTCTCATATATATATGTATGCAGGCACAAGCCGGCAGCGCACGAAAATTGATATTTGTCCGCGAGTTGCGATTCGCAACGATCCCATCTTCCCTTCTGAGTAAGAGTATGCCGAACTCTTAAACGGCTTTGCCATGCTCATGCAAAATTTTAATTTTTTCGTGATTATTTTTGGGAAGGGTATGAAAGCGTGATGTACATAAGCATTACTGCGTCTTGCTACATGTATGAGCAGTTATGTGACTGTGTGCTGCCTGTAGCAATTGCAGGGCCCAACATTTGCAGTTTGCTATTCTTGTAGACCTCGGCCTTAGAATTGTGGGAACGGTCTTAGATTTGTTCGGCCTTGTAGACTGTCAAATCTACTTCCCCCATGCATATGGCATGTATGTTTATATGCATACATATGCATTTCTTTTTATACATGTTTAATAAATAAAAATTACTATAACTAATTTAGTAACATAGCCCACAAAACATTTTTGAACGGGTTATAAACGATTTAAGTGGATATGGAAATTAATATGTATTGACAAATATAATAAACCATGTACTCATTATTGCCAAAATGACTGCTGCAAGCCGTAAAGGCTCATTTGACAGTCACTCTACAATTCAAACCATACAAAATAGACAAACTACTGAATAACGCAGGTAGCAAGAGAACAAACTGCAAATGTTGGGCCCTGCAATTGCTACAGGCAGCACACAGTCACATAACTGCTCATACATGTAGCAAGACGCAGTAATTGTGTGTGTGCATGCTCGTCGCGAAAAAGTAATGCTTATGTACATCACGCTTTCATACCCTTCCCAAAAATAATCACGAAAACATTAAAATTTTGCATGAGCATGGCAAAGCCGTTTAAGAGTTCGGCATACTCTTACTCAGAAGGGAAGATGGGATCGTTGCGAATCGCAACTCGCGGACAAATATCAATTTTCGTGCGCTGCCGGCTTGTGCCTGCATACATATATATATGAGAGGCATAGAGAGAGTGAGTGAGAGAGTGAATAAAGAAAGAATAGCACACAGTGATACTTCATATGAGAATAGAATCATTTCGTTCGAGCGCTGGCAGCGAACTGAAAATCAACTACGATATTTTCGCTGCCCGAGCAGCAAATGACAGAGCCGAGCAAATACGAAGATGATTAGGACGCCAAATCAAAATCTGGTTCGTGAAAAAAGTTTGTTCTAGTTGTCCAGTCTATGTGTTGTATGGTTAGTGGTTATACCCTAAAAACCTAAAATATGTAAACGAATTTTCGATTTTTTATCGATAATTTGGAAATGGGATGAGTTATCGAAAAAACAAAATAAACTCGTATGGCGTAGCTAACATACGAGTGTTCATGTGAAATTTCAGCTCTCTAGCTTTTGTAGTTTCCGAAATCTCGACGTTCATACGGACGGACGGACGGACGGACGGACGGACGGACAGACGGACGGACAGACGGACAAGGCTAGATCAACTTATTTTTTTATGCTGATCAAGAATATATATACTTTATGGGGTCTGCGACGTCTCCTTCTGCCTGTTACATACATTTTCACAAAACCATTATACCCTAATTCCCATTTTCAATGGGTTCAGGGTATAAAAATATTATGTCTATACTATATATATATATATACATATATATTTTTCGATTTCCATGCTCAAATAGAGCCCTGTGTGTTGTCCATGCAACTAAATTATTCCCCATGTCTTCACTATAGTACTGAACGCTTAAATCCAGAATGCCTTTTGAATATCGAGAAATAATGTGAGTTTTGACCGATAGCATCTTAATATTAAATCGATCTGTTAAGACGGACTTTTCGAGCTAATATTTATTTTGTGACATGCTGTTTCACATTCACATGATATTATGGGGCTCATGTGCCCCAGAATTTGTTTTGTCAGCGTTTTGAATAATGCAGAATCAGGTAGCAGAATCATCTTTTACCAATTGCACACGCGCTCTTTCGACCTCGCATTTCGATATGGAAACATATATGACATATAGGGTCAAATCAGGTACTTAATATTAAATATAAAGAACAAATGATAACTGATCAACAGTTAATACAAAATAATTGACCTCTCCTGCAATTCGAACCTAAAATCGATTACTTAATTCAAAGTTGAGGTAGGCGGCACACGCCCAATATTCGAGACCCATGCACGAAACATGCAAATGCCCCAGGCAGAGCATTCATTCAAATGCCTATACAAGTGATACTCGGCGATTGTGATTATCACATCACAGACGTACACATATGTGTGTGTGTAGACTCACATCAGCTACCACACAGCAATCGCTGGGAAATTATAATTGCTACATGCAGCAAGTGTATCGCACACAGGTACATAAATGCTTACACATATAGCAAGGGAGTGTAAATGTGCATGTGACTGTGTGTGCGTATGCTAGCTCACAGCAGCTACCAAACCAAACGAACATCAACTGCTGCTGGGGGTTCTAAAAGTGCTCTACAGGCGGCAGCAAGAATATTGCACACAAGCACATAAATGCCTACACATATAGCGAGGAAGTGTAAATGTGTGTGTGTATGCAAGCTCTATGTGTATGTGTGTGAGTATGTAAGCTCACATTAGCTACCCAACCGAACGAACATCAACGCTTGGGTTATAATAGTGCTACAGGCAGCAAGAATATTGTACACAAGCACATAAATGCTTACACATATATCGAGGAAGTGTAAATGTGTGTGTGTATGCAAGCTCACATCGCTACCCAACCGAACGAACATCAACTGCTGGGGTTCTAATAGAGCTACAGGCAACAAGAATATTGCACACAGGCACATAAATGCCTACACATATAGCGAGGAAGTGTAAATGTGTGTTTGTATGGTCATCGGGAAATAATATTCCTTATGCACATCAACACTTTCATACCCTTTCCACAAATAATCATGAAAACGCTAACATTTAGCATGAGCATGGCAAAGCAGTTTAAGAATTCGATATGCTCTTCACTCAGAAAGGAACCAATGGTATCGCGTCGAGAAAAAATTTAAATTTTTGTGAGCTGCTTGCTGTTTGTGCCAGTATACATATATTTTTGTGAGAAGAGAGCAGAGAGTAAAAAGCATTGGGCAGAAAGAGAAAGAGAGCAAGGGAAAGAGTGGCACATGTCAGGCATTTTTGGAATATCGACCGTCACCGTCGAGTTAAAAAAACCCTAGCAAATACGAAGTTGATAGGGTTCTAATGTAAAAAAATAATTTGTTCCAGTTGTCCAGTCTATGTGTTTTATGGTTAGTGAGTGAACTTAGTATTGTGGTTAGGGGTTCACTGCTATATGTAGAAACATCTGCATACACATACATGCATACATGTATGCGTGTATAGAACAATTGCTTGCCCACGGCAGCGTAGCAAATCGGAAAAGCAGCTTCTAGTGCTTAAATGCACATTTCATATGCGTATGTTTATATATTATTATCAATTGGCAGCAATCATCTTTATCTATATCTTTATATATACATATATATATAACATATATATATATATAACTCGAGATCATAGTTTTTGTTTGTTGGATTTGTCTCCGCCCCGAGTAGCAGAATATATCTTAAAAATAGTGAAAAATTGATGAATACTTGCAAAATGCGGTATTTTCCTAATTGTACTCTGCTCAGTTCATTTCATGTTTTTTCAAACTGTGACGCTTACTTCATTGTGTTCACTGTGAAATTGGGAAATTAAGGTTAAAATTATTCGTTTCCCAACAGTTCAATACTGTAACAACTATTTATGTGTGCGTTCAAAAATTTATATCGCGAATATCGCGAGTCAATTATCTGACGAAGAACGAGAAATAGCCCGAGAAGAGCGCCGCGTCAGTATATCGCGTCGGAATATCGCGAGTCAATTATCTGACGAAGAACGAGAAATAGCCCGAGAAGAGCGCCGCGTCAGTATGCAGCAAAGAAGGGCCTTAATTCGTGCTTCTCAAAGAGAAGAGCAAAGAGAGGCAGCCCGTGAAACGGTTAGATCAGAAACGAGAAATCGTCGAGCTTATCGTACAGATGAATAGAGGAATAATCTTCGAAGTGCAAGAAGAAATGGTTAAAGTATAATTTGAATCGAGCAGCGTTTCGATATGATTGCACCATCGACTACGAATTGCATCCTTTAGTTTGCATTGGTCCAATGGACGTTGTTTGCCAGCATTGTGGCGCATTGAAGTTTGCTGGTGAAACGCCCGGTTTGTGCTGCCTTAGGGGTAAAGTGACATTCCCATTAGTGGTCCCGCCACCAGAGCCATTGCGTTCCCTGCTTTATGGCGAAAAACTAGAATCACGACATTTTCTAGAGAACACTCAAAAATACAATGCCTGTTTCCAAAAGAAGAGACCATTACAGGCAACGATGGTTATCCGTTGTATCGGCATCGATCGCCCGATGATAATGGTAGAACTATCACAACTAAAGTGAAAGGAAACGATTTCATAGTTGACAACAGTTGGATTGTTCCATATTCGTCACTTCTTTCCAAAACATTCAAGGCACATTGTAATATTGAGTATTGCAATTCGGTGAAAGCTAATAAATACATTTGCAAATATGTCACGAAAGGGAGCGACATGACGGTTTTTGGTGTCCAAACATCCAATATCAACGATGAAATCACGCGCTATCAAGTTGATAGATACGTGAACTGCAATGAAGCAATTTGGCGTATATTCTCATTCCCTATTCACGAACGTTATCCCACTGTTGTACATTTGGGGGTGCATCTAGAGAACGGTCAGAGAGTATATTTCACAGCGTCGAATGCTGCTCAACGTGCCCAAACACCTCCAGCGACAACACTGACAAATTACATTTTTGTAATCGAAATGAATTCATTACTGTTGTGAAATGAAATAAAGTTTTTCCTTTTCAAATATAAAAAAAAAAAAAAAAAAAAAAAACAAGTAAGAAAACTCTAGTCGAGAGTGCTCGACTAGATAATACCCTGAACCCAATTTTAATAAAATAAAATAATAATCTGTACTGTGGTTTGGTTTTTTGTAATTATCTTGAAAATGCATCAATTTTAGTGCTGAAAATGAGACCCATGCACGAAACATGCAAATGCCCCAGGCAGAGCATTCATTCAAATGCCTATACAAGTGATACTCGGCGATTGTGATTATCATATCACAGACGTACACATATGTATGTGTGTGTGTAGACTCACATCAGCTACCACACAGCAATCGCTGGGAAATTAGAATAGCTACATGCAGCAAGTGTATCGCACACAGGCACATAAATGCTTACACATATAGCAAGGAAGTGTAAATGTGTATGTGTATGTGTGTGCGTATGCTAGCTCACAGCAGCTACTTAACCGAACGAACATCAACTGCTGCTGGGGGTTCTAAAAGTGCTACAGGCAGCAAGAATATCTATCACACACAAGCACATAAATGCCTACACATATAGCGAGGAAGTGTAAATGTGTGTGTGTATGGTCATCGGGAAATAATATTCGTTATGCAGATCAACACTTTCATACCCTTTTCACAAATAATCATAAAAACGCAAACATTTTGCATGAGCATGGCAAAGCAGTTTGAGAATTCGGTATACCCTTCGCTCAGAAGGGAACCAATGGGATCGCGACTCGCGAGTCGAGAAGAAATTTCAATTTTTGTGAGCTGCTTGCTGTTTGTGCCAGCAGCATACATATATTTTTGTGAGAAGAGAGCAGAGAATAAAAAGCATGGGACAGAAAGAGAGAGAGAGCAAGGGAAAGAGCGGCACATGTCAAGCCTTTTTGGAAAATCGACCGTCACCGTCGAGCGCTCGAAGCGGAATGATTTTGCCATCAGCAATTTTTCTCTCCCGACCCTAAAAGTAAAAACCCGAGCAAATACGAAGTTAAGGGGGTTCTAAAGTCAAAAAATAAGTGTGAACATTAACTTGTACCAGTTGTCCAGTCTATGTGTTGTATGGTTAGTGTTAGTACTAAAATTAATCCGTTTTCAAGATAATTACAAAAAAATCAGTGTCGAACGTGACAAAAAGTTGTCTTTTCTGGAGAATTACCCATATGGATAAATCAGAAAGTATACATAAGAATGTATGCGTGTAACGTTCAAAATGTACATATGTATGTACATGTATATATACATTGCATTGCCAAAATAAAAAAAATAATAGATGGCGCTTACATTAGTTGAAATTCGAAAAATGTTATATTATTAAATATCATTAAAAATGGACCCAACAAATAGACGGTCCTCGATTAACAGGCATTACCTTAATTAACACAGATACTTCATAATTGTAAAAGAAATATATCAATGACACTCGAAGCTGTAATAGCCATAATAAATAAGTTCACTGCTAAAGCGCCATCTAGCAAGTTAAAATTTTTAGACCATGCTACACTAGTTTTGAATGTACATGTGGGCATACATATAGGAAAACCGCAGATGTCACGTGCTGTTTATTATTTTCTGTTGACTTAACGGAATAAAATATAATTGAAACAAAAACACTTTCAGAAATGATGCTATTAAATATTTGAAATTAAAAAAAAAAAAACACTTATTCACAATTAGTCAAACTACCAACTGACTTTAAAAGGTATCAAATACAAAAGAATAAATAATAATAAAAAAGAAAGAAATATACAAAAAAAAAAAAAAAATAAATAAAAATAAGAAATTATGAAGGGCCTAGGCGGGGCTAGAACCTGCGACAGCCTAACATTCGGTGCATCTATCTAGCCATCTACACCACAGATCACATAGACGGCCGAGTAGCGAAAACGAATCAAATTCGCCATATACGAAAAAAAAAAAAAAACTAAAGCAGTGACTGAAAATACAAATACAATTCAAATACAATTCAAAGGCAATTCTAACGCAATTCAAAAACAATTGTGA
The DNA here is from genome assembly GCA_030914335.1 of Drosophila borborema. Classification (NCBI taxonomy): domain Eukaryota; kingdom Metazoa; phylum Arthropoda; class Insecta; order Diptera; family Drosophilidae; genus Drosophila; species Drosophila borborema. Next base: position 211,332 of record JAUESP010000080.1, read on the forward strand.
TTCTTAGAATTTGCACGCATAGCAACATAGAAAACGGCCCAAGATTTTTTGTGTGTATATGTGCACACGTATACGAAAATTGATTTGTATTGCTCAACGTTGCTTGCATTTCCATTGCTATTTTAATTGTTTTAAAATTTTTTAAATATATAATGGAATGTAATGAGAGTTTCAGCATGATCTACATATTCTATTTGACATTTTAGGTTTTTTTTTAGAAATCATAACTCTTTTACAATTAGCTTTACATGCCCAAATATGTACATACATATGTACATACTTATGTATGTTCTTTTGCCGCCACACGCTGATCTACGCTTGCACACATATACATACATACATACATACATACATATGTATACACATACATATATGTATACATACATACATATGTATGTATGCATGTATGTATGTGCGCCCGCAATGCGTCTTGCTTTGTCGCTGTCTTGCTTGCTGCGCCACATGGGTTTTGATGAGAAAACTTTATAGACTAATAATTCTGTTTCTAGATGGACAATCGTATTGATATGTTCAGATTAAGATTATGATATTCATATCTATATGCCAAACCAAACTGTATGTCTCTAGTATTTGAAATGCATTTTTTACACATTTGGGGGTGTGGGGGCGAATTGGGGACCGGAATCCAAAATCTGACAAAAACCGAAATTGTATTAAATTGGTATCTATATATATGCAAAAGACTTGGAAACTCTAACTCTAAAGATGAATTAGCTAGAATTTTATAACTGGTTCCCGATAATTTCAGTTATCGATAACCTTGCAAATATACAAGTTATCGAATTTCTGAAACAAACTCGTACTGCGCGTGCAATATACGAATCTAACACAAAAAGAATGAACTCTCTAGCTTTTGTATCTTCGGAAATCGACGCGTTCATACATACGGACGGACGGACGGACGGACGGACGGACGGACAGACGGACAGGGCTAGATCAACTTTTCTCGTCACCCTGATCAAGAATATATATACTTTATGGGGTCTGCCACGCCTCCTTCTGCCTGTTACATACATTTAACAAAACCATTATACCCTGATATCCCATTTTCAATGGGTTCAGGGTATAAAAACGAGTAAGAAAACTCTAGTAGAGAGTGCTCGACTAGATAATACCCTGAACCAAATTTTAATAAAATAAAGTACTTAAAAAACAAAATACTAGAAATGCATATATACTAAATAAATACTACATAATACTAAAAATAAAATACATATTATACTTATATGACTAACATTAATGCATTATTTAACATTAATATTTATTTATTTATATTTATTTATATTTATAATGTGTTATTTCCTATTCCCTATCCTGAATACTTAAAGAAATACCACTGTGGTAACTATATACTGTTTCAAAAGTCCTAGCGCTAATATATTCATTAGACAGATTTGAAAACGCCCAATCAATGTGCGAATCACAATTGGGTTGTAGGCGTTTTCAAATCAAATAAGCTTCTGAAGCTTCTGCTAACTAACTCTTCATATAAAGTCCTAGCTGATTCGAATTTGCTCAAACACAAATTAAAATCTCCTAAAATTATGCAGTTTTCTGCCAAAAAGGGATATTGCGTAAATAGATCCTGAAATTCTGCATTAAACAATCGGACTGGATAAGACGGACTTTTATACACAACTATGAAGCTTAACGATTTATACCTAAATATGGGATATTCAAAAACGCATAATCCGTTTATTTTCCTAACGGCTATGCAGCTTGAGATCTTATCAAAAATTGTATCTCTAGCATAAATGATAATTCCCCTTTTAGGTCGTATTGCGTTAGGTATTACCTCGCAATCAAGACGGACAACAATACTAAACCCTGGAATATTTACATTTTCGTTTGCGTACGTTGACGCTTCAACGAAACATAATACAGACGACTGGAGCATTAATCTGTCAGATCGAATATCTTCGATATGACAATTAATGCTCTGGGTGTTATGGAAAAAAACATCTATGGCGGAAACTGTCAACTAAATGATCGTAATGTGATCGAAGTAGCTTTTCAGTACGCAATCGGACTATTTCGGTTTGGACCTTATCATCATTTTTAGGAGGCTTAGGAGGAATAAAATCTCCTATAATAAACAACCCCGAAGCAGTTGTTACCCTACTACAAACTACATATATTGCAGCACGCTGCATTCGAGAGCAAGTGTGGACCCCCATTTTACTATACGTAGCTCCCTGGCTTTTGTGAAAAGTTATACCCTCTGCGGTACAACTGGAAACTGCCTACGGTCAATGGAAACTAGCTCATTTTTTCTATATTGGAAATTTCGAACTATTTTTTTAATGGGGGTCCATAAAGCTTCTGTACGATGTGTACACTTTGAGCGAGCAAGAACTCCTACACTATCCTCTGGAAATTACATCCATAAAACATTTGGAAGGTTGGATGCATCGAAATCAATTTGCATCAAAATTCCTGTTGCCCCATTAACTAACCCATCCTCAGTATCTACGTTGACCGTAATCATATATTTGGCAGTTGTTTTTAAAAGGAGGGATTTACAGACACCTTGTGTTTCGGACGACCTAAAGCTACCCACGACTTCTAAAATTCTGACTCGATTTGCTGCATTTAAATGAGTAGCTTTAAAAAAATCTTCACCAATGGAAATAAAAGGATCCGTTGGAATATCGTTAAGCTTCATTATGTTGTAATTATCAGTAGCCGCATTTGTGCTAAACAAATGAATTGCATCATCGGGAACGTCCGGTGGCTGACAAATGCGGGATCGGATAAGGGTAATATCATCGGGTGTCATATTTCCCGATGCCATATTATTTAAAGCAGACGCAAAATTTTGATCCTCCCGTTGTCGCATTATTTCTGTGAGCTCAAAATACTTAAAGAGATCCCAGAGCGAAGAAGTGTATATAGCACTGTAGGGATCATGGGGGTTGGATTCAAAAATCCAACGATCGCCTACTGGTGATAGCTGTCGTAGATCCCTAAATACGATGACAGATATACCACCAAATGGATTAGTATTTTTGAAAATTTGCTTTAGACGGGAGTCTAACTGCGAAAACATTTTAGATCCTACCATAGATATTTCATCTATTATAATTAGCTAAAGGTCTATTAACCTTGAATGTAAACTATTGACTAAGTCATTACTTAGTGCTCTCAAATCAGAACCAGATTGGTTAACTGGAAGAGAGAACACTAATCCCGAATGCAGCTTTACCTGTTGGGGCACAGAGTAAAATTTTTACTGAATCATTATTCCCAGGTCTACTATTAAACATATGGGATAATGCTTAAAAAATGGAGGTGATTAGTCGGCTCTTTCCGACACCAGCACCACCTCCAACGAATTCATAAAATATTGACTTACTTTTTACATTGTGCAATACATGTGTAAAGTAAGTCTTCTGCTTTAAATTTAAAGATTTAACGAGATCTTGGATCCTATCGGACGAAAACAAAGCTGGCAGCCTAATAAAACGGACAATATTATTTTCTAAATCCTGATTTTCATCCCTTCCATTGATGTTTAAGACATTCAATCTAGGATCTATTTCTGGCAAACCTAATACTTTAAAACTATCATCTACTACCTCTCTGTTTTCAATGTTGACTTAATTTTCTTCCTGCAGTGCGTCGTCAAGAGCATTCTGAAGCTCACTATCATCTAAGCTATTATACTTCCTACGATTTGTCTCAACTAACTCCTGATACAGAACAATTCGCAGTCTCTGCTAACTAGTTCTGCCTCCTCGTCTCTCCATGGGACATATAACATAACTAATTCCCTAAAGTATTGGCATCTCTCAGTATTAATATTAAATCTCCTATATCTAAAATTACTGGGAAAGCGTCTTTTTCTAATATAACCACTTCCATTGCGAAGTGCAAAAACTAATGATTCTGACGTTGTTTCTTCAGGGTCATTCTGTTCTTCAGAAATTTGGCGAGCTTCACCCTGCTGTTTGCTGAAACTATAATAAGCAGCCAAGTCAGCCAGACGTAAAGTCTCTAAAGCTTCTGGGCGCTGAATATAATGCTCTAAGAGCCCTAATAAGAAAATATCTGTTGAGCCATCGGGTAAATTTTCTAACTGTTGTCTAGACTTAAGCATCCTAACCCGATGCTCTGTCAGTGAAGTATTAATGTAAACTTCAGCGTTACTGCTTTCGGACAAATGCATACCTAACAGCAGTAAACGGCTTCCTGGGCAGATATTTCAGTGCCCGAAATAAATTTGTGGCCTATATGTTGTAACTTTTGCTTAATTGTTACATTGCCCCTACTAATCTCACTAACTGCTTCGCGCATTAATTTTGAAATACCTCTTTGGGACTTGTTAATATAATTAACGACGTAACTGCAGCAAGCATAGGGGTCTAATATAAACTGAATACCTATATTAGCTCGCTGCAGTTGTAGAAGATTTTTATTATAAGCGTTAAGCTTAATTGCAGCGAATGAACGCTTTAATTAAATTTTTGGCTTCTTTATGCTAGACCTAAGTGCATTAATATAGCACTCATAACTAAGGTTAAGTTGATCGTGGGACAAAAAGCTATTGAAATTACCTAAAGACTCTATGGTTTCACGATCAAACGAACTTTCTAAGAAGCCCTTAATTTTTTCGAAATTTCTATGATGCTCATCTACATTAGGAGCACCATCTTCTAATGGGAACATAATTTCTGTGTGGGGCATAGGAGAGTATGGAATACCGAATCTACATATTTTTTGGGCTCTAACTTCTCGTCTACATGAGTGGCCGTGATTGTGGATTTGATACTCCAAATATGGAGCTATATCCGGACAATCAGTATCAGTTGTGATATACTGATCAATAAACAAATTTACTCTAGGAATGCTTGACTCATCAGACGAGTCAAGCTTGGGAGCATCTTTCAGCCAAAACATCCATGAATATGGGGGGGGCCTCTCTGTTGGAACTCAACTCGCCAATAAAAGCTTACAACATAATGCCTACCAAAAACATCGCTTTCTTTTTTCATTAGTTTTAAAACCTGCCTATAACGAAAATCAAAATACCTAGCACAAGTCACAAGATCGGCTCTAATAAGACGGGCTTTATTGTCAAACCTTAAACAGCTAGCTGCTTCTTCTGAAATATCTATTTTGTCTACATTCCTAGAAAGTATTACTAGTAGCTCCGTCCACCTAGTTTCTGCTGCCGAAAATGTGATAAAAAAAAGGTTGGAAGACCAAACTGCCTAATCATAGCCATAACTTTTTTTTTCTGCTTTCCAGTGAGCAGGTGAAGTCCTAATACCTTTTAAAACTCTATAGCCATCATCGTGGTGAACTAATTGGCCTATATGCTCTTCATTAAGAGCATTTGCTGCTGTAATGCCGTGAGTGACGCTGTGCTTACGCAAGCAAATAGAAGTGTTATTCCTAATATTAATCATTTCTAACTTCTTATAGCTAAGAAATAATCTATCAGTTCTACAACCTCTTCTATCGAAATTCCTAAGCTCTGATCTAACTATGGTTGTAAAACTTTCCTTGCACTTTTTTTAACGCCTGCAAAGATAGTTGGGAAGGCTAGCTCCTCAGAATCACAATCTTCGATCATATCTAATGGTCGCTGACCTTATCCAGAGGCTATAACTATTCTTTGCATTGCGATATTTTCTACAGGGACATTTTCTAAAAGCGTTTCCTGGCCTCCTGTGTTAATATCTTCTAGCTCTCCATTATTCTGCTCGTTTGTTGAGGCTTGAGATCTTTGTGCTAACTCTGAAACTATGTCCCTGTCTTCAGCTGATGCAACGAATGGAATTTCGTCAGACGAAAAGGAAGACAGCCACTGTTCATTAACAGTAACCTGGTGCTTCCAATAAAGCTCTGTGTCGACTAAAAATCTTATTGCATCAGCCACTTTTGATGGCCTAATGGTTTCAGTCATGAAATCATGACTGTATTCCATCCTACGCTTTAAATGAAGTTGTACTACTTCAGCTTCACTAAACGCCCTTGGAAGGGACGTTACAACATTAGCCACAGGAATAGGTACATTGACCACAGCTCCTTTAATGGCATTTTGGCGGCCATATCCTAAAGACTTTATTATCATAAAAGGAAGGCGTGGGGAGATAAGCCTTTCCTCTAGTGGCGTTAAGCCCTTTAAGCTATTTGGAAGCTCTGGAAAGTCTAACCCATTTGTAATGGAAGCTTTTGGTTTTTTACCTAACTTGATGCTACGACTACAAGTTTTACAGAAGTTATATTTATTATTTTCGGAAGGAAACCTAGATGAAAGATATAAAATATCTGAAGCAACTTCTGCACTACACTTGGTTTCGATAGCTTCTCCTGAAATTTTGTCTACTTGGTGTGGGAACCACAAACCTTTGCAACAAATGCAAACCTGGTCAGGTCCCTGCTTCACTGTACTATTAAAATCAGCTATTAGAACTATTCTCTATAAAGGCATTAAAACGTTCTATCCTGTTTCTGGTTGCATTACGCCTATTCTCAGCCTCTCTATTGTCTACATTGTTATTGGCTAACTCGCTGTGACATGCTTCTATTGGCGTCAAAAGCTGCTTGTCGTGCTTGAATGCGAGCACTCCGCCGTGCACTTGTATTGCGTGCCTGCTCAATGATCCTACGAATTGGATCATCTCTAACCTGCGATCTGTGGTTTCTGTCTCTAGCTCTTTCTAAAAGGCGCTGTTCAATGTTTTGTCTACGACGACCTCGCCGTATAGTGTCCTGTCCTTGTTCGATTGCACGGTAAAGTGGATCTTGTCTGCGTCTAAATCGGCGCAAAGTGTCATTCAATTGCTCCTGTTGCCTAACAGGAGTATTGGCTCGTCGTGTCGCGTGATCTATTGTATTCTGTCTCTGTTCATTCGCCCTATAAGCAAGGTCCTGTCTGCGTCTAGATCGGCGTAAAGTGTCATTCAATTGCTCCTGTTGCCTAACAGGAGTATTGGCTCGTCGTGTCGCGTGATATATTGTATTCTGTCTCTGTTCATTCGCCCTATAAGCAAGGTCCTGTCTGCGTCTAGATCGGCGCAAAGTGTCATTCAATTGCTCCTGTTGCCTAACAGGAGTATTGGCTCGTCGTGTCGCGTGATCTATTGTATTCTGTCTCTGTTCATTCGCCCTATAAGCATGGTGCTGTCTGCGTCTAGATCGGCGCAAAGTGTCATCCAATTGCTCCTGTTGCCGAACGGGAGTATTGGCTCGTCGTGTCGCGTGATCTACAGTATTCTGCATCTGTTCATTCGCAATATAAGCAGGGTCCTGTCTGCGTCTAGATGGACGCGAAGTGTCAATCGATTGCTCCTGTTGCCGAACGGGAGTATTGGCTCGTCGTGTCGAGTGATCTATTGTATTCTGTCTCTGTTCATTCACCCTATAAGCAGGGTCTTGTCTGCGTCTAGATCGACGCGAAGTGTCATTCAATTGCTCCTGTTGCCTAACGAGAGCATTGGCACGTCGAGTCACGTGGTCCTCAGTGTCCCGTCTCTGCTCATTTTCCCTATAATTTAAGTCTTGTCTGCGTCTCGATCGAAGCGAAGTATTGGACAATTGCTCTAACTGTCTAGTCTGAAAACTTGTGCGTAAAGTAGCTCGCAGAAAGGTATTTTGGCTTTGATCAGAAAGTCTATTTAAAATATTGTTTCTACGAACTTCATTTCGCTGTCTATTTCTATTCCTCTCACTCTGACTTAATTCTTCATTTTCTCTACGCAGTCGTAGAGACTCTAAATTAGCAATTCTTCCTGCTCTGAATATTCAGCATTAGACCTGTTTAACAAATTTCTATTTCGTTGTCTCTGAGACCTAGATGAAGCTGAAACTCTGTTAGTTCTAGGCATTTCAATTTTGCAATTTTGCAATTGCTACAGGCAGCAAAATTTCGCACACAGTCACATAAATGTTCATACATGTAGCAAGACACAGTAAATGTGTGTGTGCATGCTCATCGCGAAAAAGTAATGCTTATGCACATCAGCGCTTTCATACCCTTCCCAAAAATCTTTACGAAAACACTAAAATTTTCCATGAGCATGGCAAAGCCGTTTAAGAGTTCGGCATACTCTTACTAAGAATGGCAGACGGGATCGTCGCGAATTGCCACTCGCGAACAAATTTCAATTTTTGTGGGCAACTGGCTTGTGCTCGCATAGAGTGAGATAGAGAGAGAAAAAAGAGAGAGGGAGAGTAAAGTAAAATAGCGCACAGAAAATGCTCATATGAAAATATGACGCTGGCAGCGCAATGAATTTGTCGTTTCATATTTTGACTGCCCGAGCTCGAATTGCCCAAACCGAACATATACGAAGTTGTGCGGCAATTCGCTCATATTTTTGTGCGTGAAAAAAGTTTGTTCTACTTGTCCAGTCTGTGTGTTGTATGGTTAGTGTCTGTACTTTGATGGCAATCGCAAGTAACAGACTAATCGTTTTACAGAACACAATAGAAGTCTCAGTGTTGGATAATGCTAAAAATCTGTTAAACATATGTTTCTTTAGTTATTGCACCCACATAAATGAATGATAACACTAACCATACAACACATAGACTGGACAACTGGAACAAGTTAATGTGCACACTTATTTTTTGACTTTAGAACCCCCTTAACTTCGTATTTGCTCGGGTTTTTACTTTTAGGGTCGGGGGAGAAAAATTGCTGATGGCAAAATCATTCCACTTCGAGCGCTCGACGGTGACGGTCGATTTTCCAAAAAGGTCTGGCATGTGCCGCTCTTTCCCTTGCTCGTTCACTTAATTCAAAATTGAGGTAGGCGGCACACGCCCAATATTCGAGAACCATGCACGAAACATGCAAATGCCCCAGGCAGAGCATTCATTCAAATGCCTATACAAGTGATACTCGACGATTGTAATTATCACATCACAAACGTACACATATGTATGTGTGTGTGTAGACTCACATCAGCTACCACAAAGCAATCGCTGGGAAATTATAATTGCTACATGCAGCAAGTGTATCGCATTGTACCTGCCGCGTCATCGGAGACTGTCCTAAAGGCGCAGCTGACTCTGATTGCGCTCAGTCTGTAAGTGGCACAAATGCCTCGGCTATAGCTCGGCGTTGCCATCGCACTTGACCATATTGGTGCAGCATAGAGGATGACGGACCTAATGACGCTCGTTAGGAGGAGGCGTCGTTGTTGCCTTGGTCCCCGCGTGTTGAGCATAATTCTTGGGAGAGCTCTACAAGAATCAGTAGCTTTTTTATGCACATATTCTAAGTGCTCGCGGAAAGTTAATCTCGTGTCTATCATGACGCCAAGATACTTTATCGCCCTCTTAGATGCGATGGTAACGCTGCCGATCTTTTTATTGGGAGTTTCCACTCTCTTGCGACTGCTGACTAGGACGACTTCCATTTTGTGCGCCGCTAGCTCTAGTCCAGCTCCAGACAACCAGCTTCGTATGCGATTGATACTTGCGCTGCACATATCCTCAGTATCCTTAAGCTCCTTTCCTATGGTGACGACTGCTACATCATCAGCAAAGCCAATGGTGTGCGCACCTGCTGGTAGTTCCAAGCGCAGTACGCCGTCGTACATAATATTCCATAGGAGAGGCCCCAGCACTGGGGGACTCCAGCTGACACTATATGAGTTTGGGGACCCTCACTCGTATTGTATATTAATGTTCTTCCTCTGAAGTAGCTCCTCACTATCTCTTTTAGATATTTAGGGATATTATATTGTGACATCGCATCCAGTATCATATCCCAACTAGCTGTGTTGAAGGCATTCTTCACATCAAGAGTCGCAATAGTAGCAGTAGTGCTTCGTCCCGTGCTTCCATCTGGTGCCTTGGATGGCGGAAGCTGCCAGGCCGACAACTTTTTCAAGCGCATCTGCTATTGAACGGGCCTTCCGGAAACCAAATTGGTTAGGTGAAAGGCCTCCGGCGCTAGCAATAGCACTCTCCAGCCTAGAGCAAATCAGTTTCTCGAACACCTTTCCCATGGTGTCTAAGAGACAGATTGGTCTGTATGAAGATTGCTCATCCGGTGGTTTGCCAGCCTTAGGTAGCAATACCAAGTTGCGGGGAACGTCTCATGAATTATACATTCGTTGTATAATGCCGCGAATGCGCTTGGGTGCAAGGCGAGGGCTAGCTTTAGCGCACGATTTGGGATCCCGTCTGGCCCTGGGGCTGAGTTAAGTCTAAGACCTCTGAGAGCTACTAATATCTCCTCGTCCGTAACTAAGTCAATCTGAGTGCTCGTTGAGCCCTGCTCGACAGACATGGTCTCAGGGGCATGAATGGAGCTTAGTCTTTCTGGAAAGAGTGTTTCCACAATCGATTTAAACTCCAAACGATCCATAGGCTGCACCTGATTACCTGCGTATAGTCTTTTAACCACTATCTTATATGCCCTGCCCCAAGGGTCATATTCGGCTGAGTCGCACAATTCTAAGAAGCACTCTCTTTTGCTTGCCCGAATGGCCTTCTTCAACTGTCTTCTAGCCGCCTGGTATGCTATTTGGTTTTCTACATATGTGGTCCTACCACGGGCGCGTTGGTAGCTTCTTCTCGCCTGGATGCATTTGCGTCGAATGTCACCTATTTGTGCATTCCACCAATACATAGGCGTTTGTTGTCGCATGAACCGCTTGCGGCGTAGCATGCTACTACTGCAGGCACTCTGAATTTGGGCTACCATTTGGCATGCTCTGGCCTCAGCATTGCCAGATGTGCCCAGCGACTGAATGGCCACTGAAAAGGCCAAGGAATTGAAAGTATCCAGCTGATACGATTCTCTCCACAAGTTTGGCGCCCTGGCAAGTGGCTCCCCTATTGTGAACAGAAGTGCCGTATGATCGCTGCCCGTATAACTATCGCAATGACTCCATGTTGCTTCCCGAAAAAGGGCTGAAGGTGTACTCTTGGCCAATATTGAGCAGTGCAACATCTAATGTCGCGAAGATCTCCAGAAGGATACGGCCTCTGGTATTAGTTGTGTGGCTACCCCATTCTAACGCCCATGAATTGAAGTCGCCTGCTATAATGGCCTTCCGACCCCTAGCATCCACGGCAAGCTCATCGAGCGTCGCTGTGAAATCGCTGAGCTGCATGCTGGGGGCCAGGTAGCAACTGCATAGCCGTAAGTTACCGTATCGGCCGCGTACGAATCCATTGAATGGCTTAACATCTGAAAGCACATTCGTTGAACCGCCACATGCCCATAGCGCTGCTTTGCCAGTACTGTCTGTTGCCCACGTTCTGGGACAGCTGGTCTTACAGTGATGAGGTTCACTGAGAAAGGATACATCTATAAATTTTTCTCTTACAGTCTGCTCTAGTAGATCTTGCGCAGCTATACAATGATTTAAGTTAAGTTGAAGAAACCTTAACATTTCATTTTACGCGCAGCTTCACGGTAGGATGGGCACTTGAAACTGCCTGCTGAATGATCCGTCTGCTTTTCGCCTTTACGGACGCAGAGGCTACTTTTGGGCGGCTTGGTGCATGCTTTTGCACTATGACCCATCTCGCCACACCTGAAACAGGCACTCTTCAGATCACAGTCGCTAGCGCAGTTAGCGGCTATATGACCGTAATCGAGGCACTTGAAGCAGCGTTTAGGCTGGTCCACGGCTCGGATACGGCATACTACCCATCCTATCCTAATTTTGGACAACTCGAGCAGAGTTTTGGCTTTCCCAACTGGGAGAGCAACTGTAGCTCTTTGCTGTCCCCCGTAAGCTGACCGAAGCGATTTAATGACCGTAATGGGGAGTGAGCTATCTTTCAACTCCACCCTAATTGCCTCTATTATCTCCTCTTTGCTCGCTAGTTCGTCAAGTTCACGAATCTCAATGTGCGTCAATGTAAGTGTTTTAACTACCGCTCTGTCGCCCAATGCCTTGCCTACAGCCTCGTGAAGAGCCTCTGCACTATGCTCCGGCTTCCTGCTTAGTTGCAACAGGAGGTCCCCCTTAGCTGTCTTTCTGATCCTTTGAACATAGCCGCTCAGATGTTTTAAATTTGGGTCGCTCTTAACTACGCGAAGCATGTCCGCATAGTTGCACCCGCCGACGCCAGAGATCGGAATTGCGTCAGTTCTGGGCCGCTTTTGTATGGGCTTGCGACCCTTGACGACCGTCCAGCTACTCTTGCTAGTCTGTGGGTCTGCTTGGTTTGCATTCCTAACTGCCGCACCTATTGGTATTGGTTCTACCGTTGCGCTTCTGTTGGGCCTCGACTTTTTTGAAGGAGTTTTCCTCACTTCGGCGGCTACTTCCCTTGGCCGTTTGGGCGTATTAATACTCGTTTGAGCACTAATGCTCGCTTTTTGGACTTTCTCCACAGCTTTCTTGGGCGGCGTGGTCTGCACCTCGCAGTTTTTAACTGTGCGGTCGCAGAACTTTTCGGCCCGCCTTGTGGAGATTGACCAGTTTGGTCAACTCCTCTCTCATTAGGGCATTTATATGCCGCTGACCACCAAATAAAGTAGACAAGCCCTCCAAGGTAACTCCTATTTGAGCTAACGCTTCCTTTAAGGACTTCGGTGCCTGGCAAACAGCAACTGGGGACTGGATCTGTGCTACCGGCTGCGGCAGCGCCCTCAATTGTTGCTGCGGTGACCGCTGCAGCGAAGAGCGGCGCGCGAAAGCTTGCAGCTCATCCTCCATCATGGCCTCCATACCTGCTCCGACTACCGCGGCGTGTAGCCTGTAATGGGCAATGGCTACTAAAATTTGAATTTAGTGACCCCACTATTTTTTTTTTTTTTTTTTTTTTTTTTTGGTAAAAAGGTTTATAATATTTTATTTTAACATGCTTTCTACTACCTAATTGGCAGCTTAACGAGTTGAACATAAAGGTACAATATTTTACAGTAGAACACTACAGATATTACAATAACAATTTACATAAACAACAATCACAATTTGGTTACTTAATCACACAATAATCACATTCACTTTTACATTAAACATTAATTTTATAGGAACCTCGCAGGGAGGTCCTGTGGATGGCACTTCTTTAATCTTCTTCTTCTGGCTTCTTTGTTAAGTCTTCTCGCCAAAGGGTTTGGGTGGCCTTCCAGTCTTGCAAGGTATCTAGCAGCTACCTCTTGCATTACGTCTCCAACTTTGGGGACCTTGAGATCTTTTTCAATGACCCTGGTACGCATGTACCAGGGAGCATTGCTAATTTGCCGGAGGATTTTTGCTTGTGCAACTCTTATTTTGTTTAGGGTTGATTTTGACGCAATTCCATAGACTTGAAGCGCATATCTCCATATGGGCAGTTTCACTCAAAACCTCATCGAGATAAGACGTGTTACTTCTGCGTTCCTGTGGTGCTCAAAGAGCAATACAAAAACTCTTAACAGTTAGATCAGACAAACAAACAAGGGCACATAGCAGAATACGAAAATAAAAAAACAACAAAAGCTAGAGACACAAACCAAAGCGCTGGGCCTGAGCCCATAAAACAACAACAATGCTTAAACCGCCCGACAAAAACACAACAACAAATCCAAACCTCAGCAATTATCAAATTCTAAACAACCCAAAATACATTGTAATTAACAGAAAAGACAACAAATCGTTCGAAAATGTATCACCATTTCTAATTAAAAAAACAATAGACCATACATGTGGAGGAGAAGTTGAAACATGCAAAAAAACCCGCGCCGGCACCCTATTAATCAAAACCAAAAACGCCGCACAAGCAATGAAATTACTAAAAATAAAAAATATGACCGATATTCAAGTAGAAGCCACTGAACACAAGACACTAAACTTTTCCAAGGGAGTAGTCTACTGCAACGAATTACGAAACATAGAGGAAGCAGAAATACTAGACGAACTTAAACCTCAAAGCGTAACCGAAGTGCGTAAAATACTAAAGAAAGAAGAGCAAGGCATGGCAGAAACGGGACTTATAATCATTACATTCTCCACACACAATCTTCCAGAAGCAATAAAAATTGGATACGAAAGTGTAAGAGTTCGCCCGTACATTCCTCTACCTCTGAGATGCAGAAAATGCCTACGATTTGGCCACCCAACACCGATCTGCAAGAATCTAGAAGAAACATGCAAAAATTGCTCTCAAAGTACACACACCACTGAAAATGAAACGTGCACCAACGAGAAGTACTGCCTAAATTGCAAAAATAACTCCGAAATTGACCCCAAGCACAGCCCACTTGACCGCAAATGTCCAACATTCTTGAAACAACAAGAATTAGTAGCAATCAAAACTATAGAGAACGTTGATCACAAAACAGCTTTATCAATTTACCTCTCTCGCCATAACCTGCAACCTAGCAACAGCTACGCATCAACATTGACCAAAGCTGCAACAAATCACGACGCTTACTCAACAACACCAAAAACAAATACAGCTACAACAACATCGACACCGAATAATAATACCAAATTATCATCTACCCAACAAACGAACACCTCAACACTACCCATAACCTACCACGCCCCGTTACCAGAACACCCTAGGATCTCAAGGCCAAGCACATCGCACCAACACCATCGCAAAGAAGACATGGAAATGGACGTAGATGCCCTCGCCAACTCACAAAATCTAGCAAGCGAAAAAACAAACTACCTAAAACTAAGAATATTCCCTAAAGGAAAAAACAACACCCTTTCAACAAATCTCAAATACAAACAAGTAAGAAGGCTCTAGTCGAGACGGCTCGACTACGAGATACCCTGAACCCTGCAAAAAAAAGTGATACTCTTCCTCTTTACGCTCTACTTATGAGCGCGCTCTCCGCTAACTGCGCAGTTGCTGCCGCGGCTTGGGGGTGGGTTGGGCTGAACTTTGGACGCTTATAACTCCATTTCTAGATGGACGATCTTCATAAAATTTTCAGAGTAGATTAAGGGTATAAATATCTATTCATGTGCCAAATTGCAAGTCTCTAGTATTTGAAATGCGTTTTTTTCAAATTGTGGGCGAAGGGGGCGTGGCATCCAAAATCTGAAAACTACAAAATCTGCGTATTCATAATATCTATCTAAATATATAAAGTTTAAGTCTTTAGCTAAAACGGTGTAGTAGTTATACCCAAAAAACCTAAAAAATTGAATCGAATTTTCGATTTTTTATCGATAATTTGGAAATGGGACGAGTTATCGAAAAAACAAAATAAACTCGTATTGCGTAAGTAACATACGAGTGTTCATGTGAAATTTCAGCTTTCTAGCTTTTGTAGTTTCGGAAATCTCGACGTTCATACGGACGGACGGACGGACGGACGGACGGACGGACGGACGGACAGACGGACAGGGCTCAATCAACTTATTTTTTTATGCTGATCAAGAATATATATACTTTATAGGGTCTGCGACGTCTCCTTCTGCCTGTTACATACATTTCACAAAACCATTATACCCTGAATTCCCATTTTCAATGGGTTCAGGGTATAAAAAAAAGTCTGCCCAAATAACAAAAGCACGTGACATCTGTGTAAGAGTTTTCCTATATGTATGCACACATATACATTCAAAACTAGTGTAGCATGGTCTAAGAATTTAAACTTGATAGATGGCGCTTTAGCAGTGAACTTATTTATTATGGCTATTACAGCTTTGAGTGGCATTGATATATTTATTTTACAATTATGAAGTGTCTGTGTTAATTAAGGTGATGCCTCTTAATCGAGGAACGTTTATTTGTTGGGTCTATTTTTAATGATATTTAATAATATAACATTTTTCGAATTTCAACTAATATAAGCGCCATCTATTATTATTTTTTTTGGCAATGCATACACACATATGTATATACATTTTGAACGTTACACGCATACATTCTTATGTATACTTTCTGATTTATCCATATGGGTAATTCTCCAGAAAAGTCAACTTTTTGTCACGTTCGACACTGGTTTTTTGTAATTATCTTGAAAACGGATTACTTTTAGTACTAATCAAGAGCAATATATTTAACTATTTTCAAAATAAAGAAGTTTTTTGCCATTTTCAGCACTAAAATTGATGAATTTTCAAGATAATTACAAAAAAGCAAACCACAGTACAGATTATTATTTTATTTTATTAAAATTGGGTTCAGGGTATTATCTAGTCGAGCACTCTCGACTAGAGCTTTCTTACTTGTTTGTATTGTGGCTGTTTCTTTGTTTATGTTTGAGCTTGTTTTTAGTTGTGATGAGTATTCTTCTGTAAGTTCTGAAAATCGTTTCCAATTGGCTTTGTTGGTGATGAAAATGGGTTTGGAGTATGTGCGTTGTGCTATTGCTGGATAAGAGTTAAAGAGATTAATTATGATAGGGAAGTGGTCGCTACCGTAGGGATCATTTTCTGTGTACCATGTGCTGTCAAGTTGTAGGATTGGGCTGCTAAAGGTGATGTCGATATTAGTTAGTGTATTGTGGGTGCTAAGATGTGTTTGTGAACCGTCATTTAGTAGAATGTAGTTTGATTGGGCTATGAATTTTTCGAGTATTTTACCCCTATGGTTATTAGTGGCTGAGCCCCAGTTTTTATGCCAACTATTGAAGTCGCCGGTGACTAGCAGAGGTATGTTTGAGGTTTCTAGAACATTTTGGAGATTTTTCATAGAAAATCCCTTATTTGGTGCTATGTAGGCTGAAATTAGTCTGAATTTGAGGTTTGACTTGAATTCTGCGCATACTGCGTCGAAGTCAACGTTCAGGGTAATTTCTCTGGTTTGTAGGGAGTTGTGTATCAGTAGAGCTACACCCCCGTGGGATGGTGAACTGTTTTTTTGTTATTAAGGTGTAGTTGTTTGGTATAGGTATGGATTTTGTGTGTATTATGTGTGTTTCTTGAAGGGATAAAATAAGAGGCGTGTGTTTTTTGATTATTGTTTGTAGTTCGCTGTAATTATTTGTGTAACCGTTTATGTTCCATTAAATGATTTTAATGGTCATTTGGTTTTATTTATATTTAAAGAGATAAATTTGGTGTTGTGAGTTTGCTTTTGTAATGATTACAGCGTGTGGGGTCATTGTTATTTTAAGTGTTAAATACTGTCGCTGTCGTTGTCGTCTTTGTGTTTTGCTTTTTTTGAAGTTTTTGGATTTGGTAGGTTGGGTTTTTGTATTTGAGGTTTGTTGAAAGGGTGTTGTTTTTTCCTTTAGGGAATATTCTTAGTTTTAGGTCGTTTGTTTTTTCGCTAGCTAGATTTTGTGAGTTGGCGAGGACATCTACGTCCATTTCCCTGTCTTCTTTGCGATGGTGTTGGTGCTATGTGCTTGGCCTTGAGATCCTAGGGTGTTCTGGTAACGGGGCGTGGTAGGTTATGGGTAGTGTTGAGGTGTTCGTTTGTTGGGCAGATGATAATTTGGTATTATTATTCGGTGTCGATGTTGTTGTAGCTGTATTTGTTTTTGGTGTTGTTGAGTAAGCGTCGTGATTTGTTGCAGCTTTGGTCAATGTTGATGCGTAGCTGTTGCTAGGTTGCAGGTTATGGCGAGAGAGGTAAATTGATAAAGCTGTTTTGTGATCAACCTTCTCTATAGTTTTGATTGCTACTAATTCTTGTTGTTTCAAGAATGTTGGACATTTGCGGTCAAGTGGGCTGTGCTTGGAGTCAATTTCGGAGTTATTTTTGCAATTTAGGCAGTACTTCTCGTTGGTGCACGTTTCATTTTCAGTGGTGTGTGTACTTTGAGAGCAATTTTTGCATGTTTCTTCTAGATTCTTGCAGATCGGTGTTGGGTGGCCAAATCGTAGGCATTTTCTGCATCTCAGAGGTAGAGGAATGTACGGGCGAACTCTTACACTTTCGTATCCAATTTTTATTGCTTCTGGAAGATTGTGTGTGGAGAATGTAATGATTATAAGTCCCGTTTCTGCCATGCCTTGCTCTTCTTTCTTTAGTATTTTACGCACTTCGGTTACGCTTTGAGGTTTAAGTTCGTCTAGTATTTCTGCTTCCTCTATGTTTCGTAATTCGTTGCAGTAGACTACTCCCTTGGAAAAGTTTAGTGTCTTGTGTTCAGTGGCTTCTACTTGAATATCGGTCATATTTTTTATTTTTAGTAATTTCATTGCTTGTGCGGCGTTTTTGGTTTTGATTAATAGGGTGCCGGCGCGGGTTTTTTTGCATGTTTCAACTTCTCCTCCACATGTATGGTCTATTGTTTTTTTAATTAGAAATGGTGATACATTTTCGAACGATTTGTTGTCTTTTCTGTTAATTACAATGTATTTTGGGTTGTTTAGAATTTGATAATTGCTGAGGTTTGGATTTGTTGTTGTGTTTTTGTCGGGCGGTTTAAGCATTGTTGTTGTTTTATGGGCTCAGGCCCAGCGCTTTGGTTTGTGTCTCTAGCTTTTGTTGTTTTTTTATTTTCGTATTCTGCTATGTGCCCTTGTTTGTTTGTCTGATCTAACTGTTAAGAGTTTTTGTATTGCTCTTTGAGCACCACAGGAACGCAGAAGTAACACGTCTTATCTCGATGAGGTTTTGAGTGAAACTGCCCATATGGAGATATGCGCTTCAAGTCTATGGAATTGCGTCAAAATCAACCCTAAACAAAATAAGAGTTGCACAAGCAAAAATCCTCCGGCAAATTAGCAATGCTCCCTGGTACATGCGTACCAGGGTCATTGAAAAAGATCTCAAGGTCCCCAAAGTTGGAGACGTAATGCAAGAGGTAGCTGCTAGATACCTTGCAAGACTGGAAGGCCACCCAAACCCTTTGGCGAGAAGACTTAACAAAGAAGCCAGAAGAAGAAGATTAAAGAAGTGCCATCCACAGGACCTCCCTGCGAGGTTCCTATAAAATTAATGTTTAATGTAAAAGTGAATGTGATTATTGTGTGATTAAGTAACCAAATTGTGATTGTTGTTTATGTAAATTGTTATTGTAATATCTGTAGTGTTCTACTGTAAAATATTGTACCTTTATGTTCAACTCGTTAAGCTGCCAATTAGGTAGTAGAAAGCTTGTTTAAATAAAATAATATAAACCTTTTTACCAAAAAAAAAAAAAAAAAAAAAAAAAATAAAAACTACTCAAAATGGTTACACCGGAACAGATACACAGGGTTGTACACCACATCCTCGGCGCCTTAGAACAGAAGAAATACTGCTCTGCCGCGTTTCTAGATGTCAAGCAAGCTTTTGATCGCGTATGGCATCTAGGATTGCTGCAGAAAGCAAGGGCAGCCCTCCCGTCTTCTATTTTCGTACTACTATCATCATATATCACAGATAGAAGTTTCCAAGTGGCTAAGGGACAGTCCATTTCATCGGCAAGACCTATTAAATCTGGAGTCCCTCAAGGTAGTGTACTGGGGCCTACATTGTACACATTATACACAGCTGACATGCCTCTTCCACTGGATAGTGAAGTGCTAATAGCAACTTATGCAGATGACACTGCTATCCTGTCGCGTTCCCATTCTGCAGAAGAAGCTTCCGAAAACCTCCAGAGATACCTCAACGTATTTGAGTGTTGGTCGAAGCGGTGGTGCATCACCATCAATGCACAGAAGTCTGCACATGTGAGCTTCACAATCAGAGGAGGAGACTGCCCGAGTGTAACTCTGGGGGAGCAACTACCGAGAGTAAACAAAGTGAAGTATCTCGGAGTTACTCTTGAGAGGAAACTGACTTTCAAGGCGCACATCACGCAGGCAGTTAGCATTGCCAGAAATAAAATTAAAAAACTGGATTGGATGCTGCGACCCTCCAGCAAGTTGTCGCTTAGCAGTAAAGTTAAAATTTATAAAGCTATAGTCTCCCCAACATTAACATACGCTATCCCCATCTGGGGCACTGCAGCGAAAACGCACATTAAAACAAGTAAGAAGGCTCTAGTCGAGACGGCTCGACTACGAGATACCCTGAACCCTGTAAAGAAAATGATACTCTTCTTCTTTACGCACTTATAAGCGCGCGCTCTGCTAACTGCGCAGTTGCTGCTGCGGCTTGGGGGTGGGTTGGGCTGAACTTTGGACGCTTAAAACTCCATTTCTAGATGCATGATCTTCATGAAATTTCAAGAGTAGATTAAGAGTATCTATATCTATCTATTTGCCAAATTGCAAGTCTTTAGTATTTGAAATGCGTTTTTTTCAAATTGTGGGCGAGGGGGGCGTGGCATCAAAAATCTGAAAACTACAAAATCTGCGTATTCATAATATCTATCTAAATATATAAAGTTGAAGTCTCTAGCTGATACGGTGTAGAAGTTATACCCTACAAACCTAAAAAATGTAAACGAATTTTCGACTTTTTATCGATAATTTGGAAATGGGATGAGTTATCGAAAAAACAAAATAAACTCGTACTGCGTAGCTAACATACGAGTGTTCATGTGAAATTTCAGCTCTCTACCTTTTGTAGTTTCCGAAATCTCGACGTTCATACAGACGGACAGACGGACAGACGGACGGACGGACAGACGGACAGACGGACAGACGGACCATTATACCCTGAATTCCCATTTTCAATGGGTTCAGGGTATAAAAAGTGCAGACTCTACAAAACAAAGCCTTACGGCGAATCACAGGTGCCAGTTGGTACGTTCGTAATTCAGTATTGCACAACGATCTCCACATGCCAACAATTGCCGAACTTATTGGACGTCACTCCTCCAGGTACGCGGACAGACTCCTAGCGCATCCAAACAGATTAGCTACTGACCTGGCACACAACACCAATTGGCGAAGGCTTAAAAGACTTCACCCCCTGGACCGCAGAGTATAAACGCAGTAACTTAATAATTAAATAATATTATTAAATTATATAAAATGTAAATACTGGCTTCTAGCCCATATATAGGTTAAGGTATAGCTAAAATATATAAATATATAAACAATTTCCACAGTGCAGACATCTATCGCAGATACTGCTACGGGAATTATTAAAATAAAATATATAAACATATAAACAATTTCCACAGTGCAGACATCTATCGCAGATACTGCCACGGGAATTATTAAAATAAAATATATAAATGTATAAACAATTTCCACAGTGCAGACATCTATCACAGATACTGCCTCGAGAATTATTAAAATAAAATATATAAACATGTAAACAATTTCCACAGTGCAGACATCTATCGCAGATACTGCCACGGGAATTATTAAAATAAAATATATACATATATAAACAATTTCCACAGTGCAGACATCTATCGCAGATACTGCACGGGAATTATTAAAATAAAATATATAAATATATAAACAATTTCCACAGTGCAGACATCTATCGCAGATACTGCCACGGGAAGTTATGAAATAAAACATACACATATATATTAACAATTTCCACTGTGCAGACATCTATCGCAGATACTGCCACGGGAAGTTATGAAATAAAACATACACACATATATTAACAATTTCCACTGTGCAGAAATCATTCGCAGATAAAATTGTGTAAAATGATCTAGAAAAGTCATCATCATCATTATATTCTAAGAAATAAGCAGCTATGTAGTAAAGACAGTAGTTGATTTTGACAGAACTTCCTAGAATAAGAGATCTAGAATATTGCTTATGTAAAGAAGCAAATAGTAAAGACAGTCGTTGATTTTGGCAGAACTTCCTAGAATAAGAGATCCAAAATATTCTTTCCGTATAAAAGCATGCATACACTGAATTAGGCAGGCTTATTGTGTTAGGTCAGTTATAGTATTAAATAAAGTTGAATTTGTGGAAACGTCATAGTACTTGAAATACATACATACATACATACATACATATGTGCACTCGTTACTTATTATTTTATTTTATTAAATAAACTTTTGTTATTGCATTAAAACAACATTTACAAAAATATTTGAAAAAAAAAAATAAATAAATAAATAAATTATTTTTAAAAAAATATATATATGTATATAATTAAGAGACCGACGTTATAGTTAATTAAAAAAAAAAAAAATATCTTTATTTATTAATAATTGATAACGGAGTACAATTGCGCGGTCTTAAATCTGGATTCAAACTGAACTACTGATTGGAAATTTGTTTGTCTTATATAGCTAGAAATGTATATGTATCTAAAGTGGCATGATCTTCGTTGAGTGAGTGGCCTGATCACTCCTGATTGGTCACTCTTGAATATGCTGAATGTGCAGTTCCCACGAGAAGGGCTTGATGCGTTGGAGTGCGACTTGTTTATGTTATATGAGCAGCCGATGAGACGGTTTGTTTCTAAGTGGACTCTGGGGCGATTTGTTTCTAAGCGGACGCTGGAGCGATTTGTTTATGAGTAGTTGCTAGGGTGTTTTGTTTATGTTAAATGATGAAGGGGTCGTGGCTTTTTGGTTTGAGTGTTGGTGGGTGCTTATGGATATATTACTTCCCCATCGTAAAGAGATTAGCATGTCCTCAGGCGGAAAATGTAGGGTACAGTTGTGGTATGGTTTCTAATTGTACATGAATTTCGGGGAGTGATTGATCTTCTGGTTTTGAATTACTTAGTTTCCTGCTTTTATGCTTTATAATAATTGACTTAATTTTAATGATTACAAATAGTATTAGACTTATAATTGTAATTATAAAAGTTGTAGTTGTAATAGTATTGAATGTCTTATTATACTTTGTATTCTCTAAAACTATTTGTTTCGTTTGTAGTAATGATATTGGTTCTATATTTGTTACATTGTTTGTTACATAGATAGTTTGTGTGTAATCGGATAATGTGTTTGTGATTGAAATATTATTAATTTGGACGTTACATCGTATATTTTAATTATATTGTTGCCTTGAATATGGATATTATTTTTGTTACAATTTTGAATGATTTCTGTCTTGGGATAATTCCAAGTTACAATTATATTTGGTTCAATATAACTAATTTGGTATGTTTTAAATGTTTTTGTGTATTTGCATTCTGCTGCTATTTGTGTTATTATGTTGTTTATACATTCATTTGTTTCTTGTTTCTTTGTGGCTTTTACATATGCTGTATTTTTTAGTATATAATAAATCTCATGAGTGTTTTCTATAAGGGTATTATTTAATTCGTCCGGATAGGGCAAAATTTTATATAGTGGAGTTTTACTTATTTGTTTCGGTACATGTGAGATTATAAATATTTCATTTGTGTCTGATTTGAACCAAGTGGAAGTTTTGATGTTTAGAATTTTTTCGGAATTTATATTTAACATGTGTTGATGTTGTAAAAGTTTGGGATTGAAAATTCCTAATCTATTTAGTTGCATACCTAATTCAATGTCTTCTATGTATTCGGTGAAATGTTCTATGTTGAATATGAGGTAGTCAAGTCTTTTGTCTGTTTCTTGTGAGATGCTTAGATTATTAAGTAGTTCTATGTTTTTGTTTACTGCGTTTATCAAATAGCTTAGGTCATTGTTTTGTGTTAAAGTGTTGATTTTCTGTTCTAATTCTTCTTTATCATTTTGGTCTAAAGTGCCAAAAAGATATTTGTTTACTGTACCTATTGCGTTAAATAAACCTCGTTTGTTTCTTTTAATAATTTGTATTCCGTTCATTTGTCGATTTAGTTTTTCCATCAAATATTCTATGTGGGTAATGTTTTTGAATGGTTCTGTTTGCTTTAGTAAGTTGTTGTATGTAATTTGTATTTTTGTTAAGTTAATCGTTAAGTAATGATAATCATAGTCAGATGGTATGTCCATTGTCCCTGTTTTGAAAATTAGGAAACCGTTCGGTGCTTTTATTGGGTTGATTTCGATACTTTGGTTAATAAGAGTAAGAGTAATAACGTGGTGATTTCTGAAATTAAGTTTCACATCTGCTTGCATTAAATTTCTTTTTCTTCTTGAACTTAGTTTTATAGTGTGTAGTTTTTCTACCTCTATTAGTTTCTACGTAATGTTTTTCGCCAGTTTGTGTTATTTGGCCTGTTTTCTTAAATGGTGTGGTCGTTTTAGTTTTAACTAGTGGGGCGTGTTTATAATCTGTATTAATTTCAAAATCGATTCGGTTTTTATTGAGATTTTGGATTTGATTTATTTTGTTCGTTTGTGTGTCGTATTCAGGTGTACCTGCGTATATAAATATGTCTGCTGGGGTTCTATTTGTTGTCAAGTGTTTTGTCTTATGGTTGTATATGTATAGGATGGTTTCGAATTTTGTCTGTTTGTTTTCTATGTCAGATTCTGTATTAATGATTCTTAGTTTTTCATTAATCGTTCGGTGAAATCTCTCTATATCAGATATACCGTTTTTACTAGTAGTGATGTTGATTTTTACTTTTTCGGATTGTAGCCAAGCTTGGAGGGCTGCGCATATAAATGCTGAATCTTTGTCCGCTTTGATTTCGATGGGTTTTCCCATGTCATTGAAAATTTGTATGATTGCTCTTTTAGTTTCGAGCCAATCACGACTGTTGACTTCTACTAGGTTTCCGAATTTTGAATATATGTCAATGCAGGATAGGAATTGTTTGTTGTCAATTAAATAAAAGTCCATGACGTATTTGTCTCTGGGATTGTATACTTCTGGAGTGATTTCGAAAGCTAGTTTTGTGTTTCTGTTTTCATATTTTGATAAATTGCAAGTTTCACATTCGTTAATGATGTTTTGTATTAGGTTTTGGTGGTCTGGGAAATAATATTTTTCTGTAAACCAGTTGGTAGTTTTTGTAATACCTGGGTGAAGTAATTTTTTATGATTTGAAAGGATTATTTCTTTAAATTCTGCGAAAGTGAGGATATCTTGTAGTTTTGTTAAAGTCCTTAATGTTTTTGTTTAACTATCGGGATTTATAATTTCGACATAAGCTTTTTGGAATGTTGGGAAATCCGAAAGGTTATGGAAATATAAAGCGTTATTCTTTAAACATAGGTATTCTTTAATCATGTCTTTGGCAAATGTGTCAGTCATTTCTATGTATGTTACTTTTATTTTTGTTTTGTGGAAATAGTGTACAACGTCGATTTGTTCTTTATCACCTTTTATGAATTCAATTTGTCTATTATATAAATTCAGAGGTCTTTCTGAAATTGGTATTAAGTTTTGATTGTCTTCCTGAGCACTATGAATGGTTGCTCGGGGGCTACTGATTTCTTCTACTAAGAGATTTTCTTCTAGGTTAATTCTAGACAGGGCATCTGCTACGTAGTTTTCCTTTCCTGGTAAATATTTAATATTATAGTCGTATTCGTTTAATTTAATCTTCCATCTTTGTAACTTCATATTTGGTTCCTTTATATTGTGTAACCATACTAGTGGTTTATGATCGCTAAGAATTTGAAATTTTCGACCGAAGAGATATGGCCTGAAATATTTGGTAGCCCATACGATGGCTAATAATTCCTTCTCTATTGCTGCATAATTGATTTCGTGATCATTTAGAGTTCTACTCGCGAAACATATTGGTTTGTGGTCCTGTGAGAGGACTGCTCCAATAGCTACATTACTTGCGTCTGTAGTTAGAGAGAAAGTTTTATTGAAATCTGGGTAAATTAATATTGGGTCATTTGTTATAAGTACTTTCATTTTATCGAAGGCTGATATAAAATCTGGATTAGAATTTTGGAATCCTTTTTCAATCCTAGAGTCAATGGTTTTGCTATTTTGGCAAAATTGGGAATAAATTTGCGGTAAAATCCGCAAAGGCCTAAGAAAGATTTGATTTCTTTAGGTGTCTTAGGTATTGGAAAATTTATCATAGCTGCTACTTTATCGGGGTTAGGTTTGATTCCTTCTGTGGTTATTATATGTCCTAGGAATTGTGTTTCTCTTTTAAGAAATTCGCATTTATTTAATTGTAATTTTAGATTAGCTTTTCGTAACCTGTCAAATACATTTTTTATGGAAGTTAAGTGTTCATCTAATGAAGTTGAAAATATGATTATGTCGTCGAGGTAGACTAAGCAGTCTTTGAAAATTAAATCTTCTTAAAGGTTATTCATGCATCTTTGAAAATTTGCAGGGGCATTTTTAAGTCCGAAAGGCATACGAGTGAATTCGTAATGTCCTTGTTTTGTTGAGAATGCAGTTTTTGCGATTGATTGAGGGTCCATTTGAATTTGATGGAAGCCCTTTGCTAGATCGATAGTTGTAAAGTATTGGCATTTGCCTAATTTATCAAGGATTTCGTCCATTATAGGTATTGGGTATTTATCGTCTATTGTGACTTCATTAAGTCCACGATAGTCGATAACTAAACGGTACTTTTTTTCTTTGGAAGCGTCCTCTTTTTTAGGTACGATCCACATGCGTGAACAATAGGGTGAATTAGACTTTCTAATTATTCCCTGTTCTAACATTTCGTTAATTTGTTTGTTGACTTTTTGGTCAAGAATTTGAGGATGTCTATAAGGGTATTTATAGATGGGGTCCTCATGTTTGGTTATTATTTTATGTTTGATTGTACTAGTAAAGGTCAAATTTTCACCCTTTCTGTACTGTATGTCACTGTAGTCGTGAAGTATTTTTTTTAGTTTATTTGTTTCTTCTGGATTTAAGTGATCCAGTCTGTATTCGTTTCTTTCTTCGATATTTTTTTTATTTCGTACGAAAATAAGTCGTACTCGAATTCTGTTGGGGATTAGGGGAATTCGTTTGAAATTTCATTATTATATTGGAATTTGAACGTGTAATTCCCTATAGTTATGTTGTCTTTTGCATAATTGATAATGGCTTTGGATGCCGGGAGATAGTTTCTTCCTAATAATATGTCATAAGTAGGAGAGAAGTTGTGGCAGTAAAACTTTTGTATACTAGGACAGAGTTTACTACTTGCGAATGAAACGCTTTTTTTGAGCTCTATTATTCCGTTAATTGTTTGAACTTTAAGATGTTCTTTAGTTTCTGGAAAACTGAAAAAGTTTTTATTGATAAGATTTATGGAAGACCCTGTGTCTATTATGCATTTTAAGGGGGTATTATTTAGAATGAGTCTGATGTGGGGATTTGTTCGGTTGGTGTTGCTTGGTCCGAGGCAGACTGATGAAAATTTTCCGACCAGTCCATTTTGGTCTGTCCACTGTTACTTTCTCTAGTTCTTTTAGTATGTTGGTTAGGGAATTGGTTTTGCTGTTGAGTGGTCTGTTGATAGTTTAGAGGGTTTTGTTGTATTCCCTGATTTAGTTTGTTGCTGTATTCGGTATAGAGTTGCTGGCTAGTGGATTGTTCTGTTCTGCTGAATTATTATGTTTATAATTTGTTTGATTTTGAGTTTGTTTGGAATTCATAAGGTATTTGGGTTTGTCAGTGAATTTGTTTTCATATAAACCTTCCCTCTGAGCTACTTGTTTCAAATTAGACACTGTTGAAATATCGAATTTTTATAGTCTGTCCGGTAATTTCCTAGTGATGACCTCTTTTACCGTATTGTTCATTGCATTCATATATAATGTAGTGTTGGCAGCATTGCCTTCTAATGTTAGCTTATTTACTATTATAAATGACTTATGCTCTAATTCTTCAATGAACTTACGAAGACTTCCGTTGAAATTAGTGTTGTACAAACGCTTTAGGAGTTCCTCGCAAGGTGTGTGGGTTTTTCGCCTGTTCTGAATAAGCCGCCCTGGCTTTCTAAGACGCTTTCTAATTTAAGAAATATTAAATCAAAATATTTTAAAAATTTTAAAAAGTCTGGTTCGGATGTTGATTATGCTAAATATTCTATCTATCCAAGTCTAACTTTAATATCTTAAATTCTCGCTGCTATGAGAATTATCTTGTACGTGTCAAACGCCAGTTTTCTCGTGATCCGAAGCAATTTTATACTTTTGTAAATTCTAAGCGTAAATCTTCCGGTTTGCCAACCTCATTTTTCTTTGGTTTGGAAAAATCTTGTGAAGATCAAGAGTCTTCTGATCTTTTTGCAAAATTTTTCCAATCAACTTATTCTTCCATTGATTCAATTAATTAGTCAAACACATATTCCTTTTCTGAATCTTATTCAGTTAATATTCCTAAGATTTCAGCAGATTGCTTGGTTGCAGCCATTAGGACACTGAAATCATCGTTCTCTCCTGGTGCTGATAATATTCCAAGTTGTGTGATTAAAGAGTGTAGTGCTGCTCTTCTGTCACCATTATTAAAATTGTTTAATTTGTCTTTGGATACCTCGGTTTTCCCTTTAAGTTGGAAAGAGTCTTTTATTATTCCGTTACATAAAAAAGGCGGAAAATCTGACATTTCCAATTATAGAGGTATTGCGAAATTATCTACAATTCCGAAGTTATTTGAAAAAATAATAACCTCATCCTTACCACACTTTTGTAAATCGATTATTCATCCAGCGCAACATGGGTTTTTTCAAAATCGATCTACTGCTACGAATCTATTAGAATTTACTTCCCTAGTAAACGACAGTTTTTCGAATAGAATGCAAACTGATGTTATTTATACTGACTTCAGTAAAGCATTTGATTCAGTTCACCATAACTTGTTAATTTTAAAGTTGGATCGCTTAGGATTTTCCCCTAAACTTTTATCGCGGATTTCATCCTACTTAAAGGATAGAACTCAGAGAGTTTTGCTGAGATCATCAATTTCTAAACTAATCTTTGTTACGTCGGGTGTTCCTCAGGGTAGTCATTTACGACCTTTACTCTTTTCCCTTTTTATAAATGACCTGCCAAGTTGTATTTCTCATTCAACTATATTTATGTATGCAGACGATGTAAAACTTTGCCTCTCATATTATAGTCTACTTGAGCATGCACACCTTCAAGATGACCTAAATGCATTTCAATGTTGGTGTGAGGTTAATCAATTGCACTTAAATTACTCTAAGTGTATGACTATGACCTTCTGTCGAACTACTCCACACATTGTTGACTATAATATTAATAATATTTCCTTAAAACGCATTTTTACCGTCAAAGATCTTGGCGTTCTCTTTGACACTAAACTTAATTTCAATCTGCATATTTCCACCATCACAAATGAAGCTAAATGTGTGCTTGCCTTTATTAAACGATGGTCTAAGGAATTTAAAGATCCTTTTACGAAGCAGTTATTTATTTCACTTGTGCGCCCTATCTTAGAATATTGTTCAGTTATTTGGTCTCCGCAATATAAACTGTATCAGGATCGCATTGAATTGGTCCAGAAACAGTTTCTACTTTTTGCTTTAAGGGATCTAAATTGGGACAACAATTTGCGTTTACCTTTCTATTATAGTAGGCTTCTACTTATTGACCTGCCATCATTAGTTAATCGTAGGACAATTTTAGGTATTACATTCCTACACAACTTAATCATTGGTAACATTAACTCGCCCAGCTTGTTAATGTGGCTCCACTTTTCTGTTCCTTCCCGAATTACCAGGAACTATCGCCCCTTACAATTACCACAGTGCACCACAGATTATTCATTACATTACGCTTTTCATGTCTTATCTGTTAATTATAATAAATATTATCACGTATTTTCCTCAGAACTCTCTCTTCCTCTAATAAAATCATTGCTTTCAGCTCATCTTAATGTAGTTACTCGAACTGCCCTGAGTTTAGTTTGGATGCTACTGACTTTTATATTTTCTATTCCTATCTTTATTTTCTTTCTTCATCTCTAATTTTGTATTTTTATTAATTTTCTTTTCTCACTAATAATTTTTATTTTAAGAATTATTATAAATTTTTAGGTTAATATCATACCTAAGAACCTATAACTCTAATTTAAGTTTTCAATTAACACATTCTATTTTTTCTTAGTTTGAATAGTATCACTGACCATTTTTGGCTGTGAATTGGGGCATAGCTGGCCGGTCTGGCAAATAAAACACCTCCATCGGGTTGGTGACACTATTGTTATTTTAAATGTTTTGTACTTCTGTTTAGGCTTTATGTTTATATAATTTTAGTTTTCTTTAGTTTGCCCCACGAATTGTCAATATATTATAAATAAATAAATAAATTCGGTGATCAGAGCTTCTCGCAGATTATTCCAGCCTCCAGGTTGAGTGAGTTGGGATACCCTTAGTGCCGCTCCAGAGAGTTGCATTTCAATGGCTCCGTACATTAAATTATGTTGACGTACGTCCCTCGTTGGATAAAGCTGCATGATATAATCAATCCGTCTGATGAAAGTGCTAAGTGCTGTGTTATCGCCGTCAAACGCAGGCACCTGCCTGAGGAGGGTGAGGGCCTGGTTAAGATGCGTCTCGGATAGTTCCAGAGTCATGATGAGAATTTTTTTGTTGTTGTTGTAGTTTAGCACTTGTTTGAGAGGTTTTAAGTAGGTAACTTACTATTTCGATACACTTAATTGGCACGAAATTATGATTGTGTTATTGTTTTTATTTGATCATATCACTTGATTAAATTGATCGTAATTAGTTTTGGTTGAGTGAGTGGCCTGATCACTCCTGATTGGTCACTCTTGAATATGCTGAATGTGCAGTTCCCACGAGAAGGGCTTGATGCGTTGGAGTGCGACTTGTTTATGTTATATGAGTAGCCGATGAGACGATTTGTTTCTAAGTGGACTCTGGGGCGATTTGTTTCTAAGCGGACGCTGGAGCGATTTGTTTATGAGTAGTTGCTAGGGTGTTTTGTTTATGTTAAATGATGAAGGGGTCGTGGCTTTTTGGTTTGAGTGTTGGTGGGTGCTTATGGATATATTACTATATATTGTGAAGACTCACAATTTTTGTATATATTAGTTGGTAGTATAAGATAGTCATTAATTTCGTATTATTAGTCTATAAGCTAATAAATAGGTTACAAGCATACAACCTCATACAGAGGTACATAATTATAAGACAGGGTAGCGAGAGATCGGCGAACGGCGACATATCATAACGCAGCAACGGACGGACAAGCAGACAAACGCAACAACCAAACGAACGGGACAAAAGACAAGACAGATAATTCTAACGGCGATCGCGGTACAGGCTGCATTATTCGCCAAATACTGCACCTAGCAACAGCATCGGACGACAGCAAAGACATAACGGACAGCATAGCAACTACGATAACAAGGCAGCGCAACATTAAGAGAGCATAGCAGCGCTCAAAGCTAAGCGGCGGCCACGATATCAAGAGCGCGCAACATTAAGAGAGCATAGCAGCGCTCAAAGCTAAGCGGCGGCCACGATATCAAGAGCGCGCAACATTAAGAGAGCATAACCGCGCTCAAAGCTAAGCGGCGGCCACGATAACACGAGCAGTGCAGCATTGGGAGAGCATAGCCACCCGAACAGGAACATATAGCACGTGCCGAGCCGAAAGTTCTCACGCAGCTTAGCATACAGACACGCGCAGAACGAAGGTGTGAGAGAGCGGCGAAAGCGCGCAGCCGCCCACGCAGTGAGGAGATGCCCCAGCGTAGCATTGAGAAACGCAGCATGCAGATCACTCTGGCTGCGGCCTCGGCGGGCATCAGACATGCAAGGAATAACTTCGGAAGGAATCACAAACGGAACCGACTGGTGAATATCGACGGACAGTAGACACGCGGACAGTAGACACGACGAGGTAGCATAGCTGGGGCGCGAGTTAAGCATAGAAATACAAGTAAAGTAGAGAATTACATAAGTGAAATAGTAGAGAAATATACAAGTGAAATAATAAAGAATTTTATAAGTGAAATCAAGAAGAGTTTTGCTGTGAAATGAAGAAAGGTTAGACTGTGGAGTCCAGCATCGCGGCTCGCCGGTAATACTCCGTGATACCCTGCCTCCTACATCACGCGGTATACGTAGTTGTCGGATCTGGGCAGCACTCTGTATTTATCCGGATAACGAATTCGCCCACACCACGACGCGCCGGCCACACGCAGTGATACCCATATCGCGATTTCGCCCATACCGTAGCCCGTCGATAGCCCACGGTGACGCCCAAGATTCTACAACACGCGGTATACGCAGTTGTGGAATCTGGACAGAGCCGGTAGTTATCCAGGTCACGGTATCGACATACCCGGCCACCTCCGGCCACCTACAGTTAGTTTATTGGGGCCTCGCCCGAATCCATAGCCCGTCGGTGAAACGCAGTGTTACCCAAGATTCCACATCACGCGGTATACGCAGTTGTGGAGTCTGGGCAACGCCTCGTACATACCCGGGTCGGGCCACCTCCGGCCGTGCATACTCTACCTATCGTACGGTAAATTCTGCGCCTAGAGACACCTCTCATTCCGTAGTCTCGAATTTTACAAATTATCTTGTGAAAGGACCTGGCGAGACCGAGATTAATACCCCGGCCAATAGAGCTTCTTTACAATATATATAATAAATAAATGAAAAAAATTAAATTAGTAAATAAATGAATAAATGAATATATATATATATATATATATATATATATATATATATATATATATATATATATATATAAACAAGTAAGAACGTTGCAGCTAGGCGCAACTAACTGCGATATACTTTGTTCCCATAGGTGCATCTTATTTATTTAATAAACATTTAATTAACGAAATATTTCGGCAATTAGGAAACGTACATGGCAAGCAACAAACGTTTTTCTACACATACATACAGATTTTCACATGTAAAAACTATACGAGTATACACACAATTTTCTTTGTATGCATACAAAAGTTTGCATGCCAGAATATTCTAGGAATTGTGACTGAATTAGGAATTTTTCGATCATTACTTTAGTTTTGTCAGAGATGCTCTAGCAATGCCTTATTTGGTTTTAGTTAACGAATGCCAGGTCAGGGCAGTGGCGCTGGTGGTAAGCGCTATGCAAGCTGTACTTAGGTGCGTGGGTTCGAATCGCGCAGAAAACTTTTTTTCAAAAATTATTTTTTTTTTTTTCATTTTTTTTATATTTGTGTATTTATTATAAAATGCTTGCTGCCAATTGATAATAATTTATAAACATACGCATATGAATTGTGCATTTAATCAAAAACTAAAACAACTTTTCCGATTTGACACTCTGTGTGGCAAGCAGTTTTTCTATGCATGCATATATGTATGTATGTATGTGTACGTGTATACACATCCAAGTGTGTATACATTTTGCAAGAATTGCGATTGTATTGTTTTGTTTTGTCACAAGCTGCTGATCAAGCTGGTCAGCTGGTCAGCTGATCAGCTGTGAATTTATTTAGGTTTAGCTAACGATTACATGTTGTTTTCAAAAGACCTGGGTTCGAATCCCGCTGGAAACTTTTTATTTATTAATCAAAAACTTATAAATTTTATTTTTGAAATTCATTAATAAGCTATTATTATATGCAAGGTAACTTACACCGAAGCAAAACTGCAGATGCACTTTTGACACAGATCGTAGCGGAATACGCTATCGACATTGTGATCAGTAGTGAGCAATACAAGCAGAAAGCAAACGGAGTCTGGTTAGAGGACGAAACCAAGACTGCGCCCATATGGATTCCCAGTGCCAGTGGACAGCGGCTACAAGAGAGCAAGCTAGGAAATTGTTACGTCTACGCACGGTTCAGGGATGTCGTAGTAGTTAGCTGCTATCTGACACCTAGCGACGACATAAACACTTTCCAAATCGGATCAAGGACTGTAAAGTATTGGACGACTTCACTGGTAGTGATCATGAGTATATCTCATACACCTACCAGAATAATGGACAAGTACCCCCCGCACGTCCTATAAAAAAACCGCGCAGATGGGACATAAATAAAATTGATACGGAAAAATTACTCACTGAACTAGACAGAAGTGAGCGACACTTCCTTGGGCACTGAGTACGAAATTGTCGAAAGAAGCCTTACAGCCATTGTTAGAGAGTCGAAATGAAACACTCCACATTTACCGAATTCAAAGATTGAACTCTTCTCTTTGTGAGAACAAAAATTGAACTATTTATTTCCTTAAAAACCTAGTGCTTATATACCTTAAAAATACTTCCAGGCACTGGAAGGCTACAATTAATTCCATGCACACAAGTGCACAGATGTTTGTCAAGTGTCCCTTTTCGATCGCTAAGCCGTTCTCACGTCTCGCGTTACATTTTTATTACTTGCTGCGTTTGTCGTTGCAGCTAAGGGATGACATGTTTATTGTTTGGCTTCAGATAACGCGCAGGTTATCGACTATTGCCTATTTTTTAATATGTTTGTATATAAGTGGCATGTTCATGCTTGAACATACTGCCAGGGGCCTAAAATTTGTGGCTGGGAAATTTTAATTTTTTAGTATTTTAATTTTTGTCGCATGTTCATGTTTAAACATACTGCCAGGGGGCCCAAAATTTGTGTGTGCTCAGAACTGCCCTCCTGATGATTGTCCACTCGTCTCTGAAGCGGCTTCTGTATGGTTGATGAGAGTCCTGTCGTCTTCCCGAAGGTTCCTATCATCGTAGTCTTCCTTCATGCGGACCCTCCATTGCTACAAATTCTCATTTCTGAATTTGAGCAATTTTTTGTTGTTGTCCTCTTTGGACTTAAAGTTGTCCGTTTCCTTTATATTTTTGGGAATACGGATTTACTGGCACAATAGCACAAATCTGCTTTGATTTGTGCCATATGTTCACGCTTGAACATACTGCCAGGGGGCCTAGAATTTGTGCGCGCTCTCCTGATGATGGTCCAGTCATTTTTGAAGCGGCTTCTGCGTAGTTGATGAGAGTCGTCGTCATCCCGAAGGCTCCTGTCATCTTTGCCATCCTTCAACCTATTGGTTTAGGGATGAAGGCCCTCTATTGCTACAAATTCTCTTTTGTGAATTTGAGCAATTTTTGTTGGTTCCCCTTATTTGGGGATACGTTTCCACTGGCGATACAATTCTCTTTTAGGAATTGATCGTCCGCTCCCCTTCTTTGGAGATGCGGATCTACCAACTTTTACAAATTCTCTTATGGAATTTGTTTTTCCGTTCCTCTTTTTTGAGAATACGGATTTAACCAGCACTACAAATTCTCTTGTTTGAATTTGAGCAAATGTATATATTATCTGCCTCTTACCTCTGGTGGGGGAGAACAGAAATATATTACATGTTTTATCTTAAGCTGAGGTTTTTATAAAAACTCACAGCATTAAGACGCTGGTTCCTTCTCTGTGTCTCTTACCACTGGTGGGGGAAAACAACAGAGAACGCCGAAGGACCAAAATGTTAGAGAGTCGAAATGAAACACTCCACATTTACCGAATTCAAAATTTGAACTCTTCTCTTTGTGAGAACAAAAATTGAACTATTTATTTCCTTAAAAACCTAGTGCTTATATACCTTAAAAATACTTCCAGGCACTGGAAGGCTACAATTAATTCCATGCACACAAGTGCACAGATGTTTGTCAAGTGTCCCTTTTCGATCGCTAAGCCGTTCTCACGTCTCGCGTTACATTTTTATTACTTGCTGCGTTTGTCGTTGCAGCTAAGGGATGACATGTTTATTGTTTGGCTTCAGATAACGCGCAGGTTATCGACTATTGCCTATTTTTTAATATGTTTGTATATAAGTGGCATGTTCATGCTTGAACAGCCATGGTAAAAGCGTGTAACGTTTCGATGTCAAGAACGCACGGCAAACATGGCAGTAGGCGGCAGGCATACTGGTGGAACCACGATATCGCAGAAAAAAGACGAGTATGTATACAGTGCAGAAGAAAACTGACAAGAGCACGACGCACTGGAAATTTTATTCTAGAAGCGGTTGCAGCGAAGAATGCGAGAAAGGAGCTGTCGATTGCTATAGCTCGCAGCAAACAAGACAAGTGGAAGGAGCTCTGCAAAGATGTAAACAGAAATCCCGGGGACTTGGCTACAAAGTAGTCATGAAAAAATTGAGGAACTCTGGAGCAACGCCAAACGTGGATGATGGACCACATAGTGGAAACACTATTCCCAACACACATTCACGAAACGAATGCGCGGGCAGCCGAAGAAACTCATAGCTCAGCTCCTAATTTTACGGAGGAAGAGCTCAAGATTGCGGCACTCTCCCTGAAAAATAAAAAATCCCCGGGACCAGACAATATACCGAGATTTTCAGAGATACTGAAGAGGATAGCAACAGGACGACCAACTTTTCTCCTTAGAATTTACAAAGCATGTCTAAAAGAAAGATTAATCCCAGAAGTATGGAAAGAGCAGAGACTTGTGCTCATCAGCAAAGGCGAAGGCGATCCCAACACCCCATCGGCATACCGTCCATTGTGTATGCTAAATACAGCTGGCAAGCTGTTAGAAAAGCTCCTGAAACCAAGGCTACTAGCTGCAATAGATGCCGCTGGCGGACTCAGCCCCAGACAGCATGGTTTCATATGACACACAGACTGGTACAAAACGCTATAGACTGACTGGAGGGGCTGCACAGGGGTCGATCCTAGGACCAGACCTGTGGAATATCAGTTACGACGACATTCTAAGACTGGAAATGCCTGAAGAAACATTTCTAATTGGATACGCTGACGACATCGCGGCCGTTATCACTGCCAGAAACACCACAGAAGCGCAAAAGAGACTGACCCATGTCATGATCCGCACGCAGACATGGCTTAGCTCTCGAGGATTGGAACTTGCCACCCATAAAACAGAGTTACTTCTGTTTACAGGAAAGCAGATTCCAACCGAAATAGAGATCCGAGTAAGCGGAACTCAAATAAGGACCCAGAGGACAATGAACTATCTAGGCGTTAGACTGGATAGCAAATTCACTTTCGGGGAACAGCTGAAGCACGCCACGCGAAAAGCAGCTGCAATAACGGGCTCTCTCAATAGACTGATGGCAAACGTTGACGGTCCGACGGAAGGGAAACGGAGACTTCTTATGGAAACGACGAACGCTACACTACTCTATGGTAGCGAAGTATGGGCGTATACTCTACAGGCAGCTGTAAGGCGAAAATCGATGTTATCCGTGCAGTAGAGCTGGGAAATCCATCGAGGGCTCCATCGATGGTATCGATGGAACTTGTGAATTACGATAGATCGATGGAAAATTTTCGATTTCGATATATCGAACTTGTTGTGAGCGTGGTGATGGCAATAAGAATAAATTGCAATTTTTTTGTTATTAATTGCAATTTTACAATTTTCAACAGTTAAAAAGTAAGGTACATAATAGATAATAGCAATGAAAAAATTCCTACAGTCCTCTCGTAAGTATTTTACACAGATATAATTGTAGGCCCTTGTGAATGTTAAAGTATACATATTTACATATGCATGTATTAGAGAATATTTATAGCAGCAAGTTCTGCCGAATCAGAAAGATCGTTTAGCAAAGCAAGACCGATTGCTTCGGGCCGAAGGTCAAGTTTAAAGCCAACTATAGTCAGCACATTGGTTTTTATGAACGAAAACCAATGGCTAATAATAATTAATAGACTTAATTTGGAGATCTCCAAAATTGTTGTCATTTATAAATTTATTTTGTTTTTATTTATTATTTTTCTTACACAATAAGTGATTCTTGTTGACATTATTCAATATGTTAAGTTATCAAAAATAAGTTATTTTCTTTTAGATGTATTGAAGTTATCTTTTTTTCTTTATTTTTGTTTGTACGGAAATCCTTTGTTTTCTTTGAAAAGTTATAAAATTATTTTAAAATCTTAATTACCCATTTTGAATTTTATTCGTGGGGTTTAAACAATTTCAAATCAATGCTTAAAACCTTAAACTAGTTTTAAAAAGGCCTTTTAAATTACCGATGGAAACATCGATATATCGATGGTGTGGTCCATCGATGGATAAAAACTTAATCTTCGATAGTATCGATGGTTTTTTCCATCGCTGAAAAATCCATCGAGTGGTGCCTCCATCGATGGATTCCCAGCTCTACCGTGCAGAGAAGAGCAACCTTGCGGATAACTTCGGCTTATCGCACAGTATCTGGAGCTGCAGTAGTCGTGATAGCAGCAGTCATACCAGTGGACCTACTTGCTCAAGAACGCAAGAAAATATGGCAACTCCGGCAGAGCGGAGAAATCTCTGAACAGGCAGCAAAGATCATACGGCAGCAAACCATAGCCTCCTGACAGGCGAGATGGCCGTCCGAAAGATGTAGAAGATGGACTGCAAAAGTAATCCCCGATCTGGAGCAGTGGATAAATAGAAAGCACGGTGAAACGTCTTTTTATCTTACACAAATGCTTTCCGGTCATGGATACTTTCGAAAGTACCTATATAGAATGGGCAAAACGGATGAATCCACCTGTATTTACTGCAAAAATACAATGAACGACGCAGAACACACTTTCTTTGACTACGAAAGCTGGTCAGAAGAGAGAACCGCCTTGGCAGGCTCTGTAGATACAATAGTACAGAAAATGTGCAGCAGCATTGATGCCTGGAAAAAAGTCTGTGACTTCGTCAAAAATGTTCTGCGGCGAAAGAAGTAGGACCTGGACGCAGGCACAGAGAGGGTAACGCGGCGCCACCTTGAAGGTTAATGCGAGATAGTTCCCGGTTCCAAGGTGGAATTTAGCCCCAGAAGAGGAGGTTTTTTTTTAGTCGGTAAGCAGTCATGCAGTCCGACACACCAGCAGAGTGACGACCTGACTGACGGTGCATAAAGCATTTTTACCTACATCAGCCCAAAAAAAATAAAAATTATTATATGCATGAATTATGCAGTTGGCCACAACAAACTTCTTTGCCGATTTACTACGCCCCCAGTGGGCGTAGATATAACCGCCATAGCTTTGAACTTGGGTTGTCACCCCGAGTATACATTCCAAATTGCAACTCTCCAGCTCATCATCTAGTATGATAACTTAACTATGGGCGGAAGAGTTTTTCGATTTGCCACGCCCCTAGGGGGCGGATCGGGAAAATTTTTACAATTTATAATTCGGGAACATATATGAGTATATGTTTAAAATTTCAAGTCTCTAGCTCTAATAGCGCCGAAAAATATTGCGTTCATACGGACAGACGGACAGCAAGACGGACATTGCACAAACCCAATATACTTTTTTCCTTTTGGGAACAAAGTATAAAAAGAAAAATTAAATAAATAAAATAAAATAAAATAAACACCGTAAAACAAGCACTAACACTATCTTAAGCAAGCCGTTAGGGCAACTTGATTTTTAGCAAACATTAAGTTATTCTAGATAATGGTATAACACTAAGAACAAAACGTCAGAAATTTCATTAAAAAACAAGTAAGAAAACTCTAGTCGAGAGTGCTCGACTAGATAATACCCTGAACCAGATTTTAATAAAATAAAATACTTAAAAAAAAAAAACTACAAATGCATATATAATAAAAAAATACTATATAATACTAGAAATAAAATACATATTATACTTATATAACTAACATTAATGCTAAAATATTTACATTTATAATACATTAATATTTACAAAGTGTTATTTCCTATTCCCTATCCTGAATACTTAAAGAAATACCACTGTGGCAACTATATACTGTTTCAAAAGTCCTAGCGCTAATATATTCATTAGACAGATTTGAAAACGCCCAATCAATGTGCGAATCACAATTGGTTGTAGGCGTTTTCAAATCAAATAAGCTTCTGAAGCTTCTGCTAACTAACTCTTCATATAAAGTCCTAGCTGATTCGAATTTGCTCAAACACAAATTAAAATCTCCTAAAATTATGCAGTTTTCTGCCAAAAAGGGATATTGCGTAAATAGATCCTGAAATTCTGCATTAAACAATCGGACTGGATAAGACGGACTTTTATACACAACTATGAAGCTTAACGATTTATACCTAAATATGGAATATTCAAAAACGCATAATCCGTTTATTTTCCTAACGGCTATGCAGCTTGAGATCTTATCAAAAATTGTATCTCTAGCATAAATGATAATTCCCCTTTTAGGTCGTATTGCGTTAGGTATTACCTCGCAATCAAGACGGACAACAATACTAAACCCTGGAATATTTACATTTTCGTTTGCGTACGTTGACGCTTCAACGAAACATAATACAGACGACTGGAGCATTAATCTGTCAGATCGAATATCTTCGATATGACAATTAATGCTCTGGGTGTTATGGAAAAAAACATCTATGGCGGAACTGTCAACTAAATGATCGTAATGTGATCGAAGTAGCTTTTCAGTACGCAATCGGACTATTTCGGTTTGGACCTTATCATCATTTTTAGGAGGCTTAGGAGGAATAAAATCTCCTATAATAAACAACCCCGAAGCAGTTGTTACCCTACTACAAACTACATATATTGCAGCACGCTGCATTCGAGAGCAAGTGTGGACCCCCATTTTACTATACGTAGCTCCCTGGCTTTTGTGAAAAGTTATACCCTCTGCGGTACAACTGGAAACTGCCTACGGTCAATGGAAACTAGCTCATTTTTTCTATATTGGAAATTTCGAACTATTTTTTTAATGGGGGTCCATAAAGCTTCTGTACGATGTGTACACTTTGAGCGAGCAAGAACTCCTACACTATCCTCTGGAAATTGCATCCATAAAACATTTGGAAGGTTGGATGCATCGAAATCAATTTGCATCAAAATTCCTGTTGCCCCATTAACTAACCCATCCTCAGTATCTACGTTGACCGTAATCATATATTTGGCAGTTGTTTTTAAAAGGAGGGATTTACAGAGACCTTGTGTTTCGGACGACCTAAAGCTACTCACGACTTCTAAAATTCTGACTCGATTTGCTGCATTTAAATGAGTAGCTTTAATAAAATCTTCACCAATGGAAATAAAAGGATCCGTTGGAATATCGTTAAGCTTCATTATGTTGTAATTATCAGTCGCCGCATTTGTGCTAAACAAATGAATTGCATCATCGGGAACGTCCGGTGGCTGACAAATGCGGGATCGGATAAGGGTAATATCATCGGGTGTCATATTTCCCGATGCCATATTATTTAAAGCAGACGCAAAATTTTGATCCTTCCGTTGTCGCATTATTTCTGTGAGCTCAAAATACTTAAAGAGATCCCAGAGCGAAGAAGTGTATATAGCACTGTAGGGATCATGGGGGTTGGATTTAAAAATCCAACGATCGCCTACTGGTGATAGCTGTCGTAGATCCCTAAATACGATGACAGATATACC
Organism: Drosophila borborema; assembly: GCA_030914335.1. Lineage (NCBI taxonomy): Eukaryota > Metazoa > Arthropoda > Insecta > Diptera > Drosophilidae > Drosophila > Drosophila borborema. The sequence continues at coordinate 252,185 of JAUESP010000080.1, forward strand.
ACCAAATGGATTAGTATTTTTGAAAATTTGCTTTAGACGGGGGTCTAACTGCGAAAACATTTTAGATCCTACCATAGATATTTCATCTATTATAATTAGCTTAAGGTCTATTAACCTTGAATGTAAACTATTGACTAAGTCAATACTTAGTGCTCTCAAATCAGAACCAGATTGGTTAACTGGAAGAGAGAACACTAATCCCGAATGCAGCTTTACCTGTTGGGGCACAGAGTAAAATTTTTACTGAATCATTATTCCCAGGTCTACTATTAAACATATGGGATAATGCTTGAAAAATGGAGGTGATTAGTCGGCTCTTTCCGACACCAGCACCTCCTCCAACGAATTCATAAAATATTGACTTACTTTTTACATTGTGCAATACATGTGTAAAGTAAGTCTTCTGCTTTAAATTTAAAGATTTAACGAGATCTTGGATCCTATCGGACGAAAACAAAGCTGGCAGCTTAATAAAACGGACATTATTGTTTTCTAAATCCTGATTTTCATCCCTTCCATTGATGTTTAAGACATTTCTGGCAAACCTAATACTCTAAAACTATCATCTACTACCTCTCTGTTTTCAATGTTGACTTCATTTTCTTCCTGCACTGCGTCGTCAAGAGCATTCTGAAGCTCACTATCATCTAAGCTATTATACTTCCTACGATTTGTCTCAACTAACTCCTGATTCAGGCTACAGAACAATTCGCAGTCTCTCCTAACTAGTTCTGCCTCCTCGCGTCTCCATGGGACATATAACATTACTAATTCCCTAAAGTATTGGCTTCTCTCAATATTAATATTAAATCTCCTATATCTAATAATACTGAGAGAGCGTCTTTTTCTAATATAACCACTTCCATTGCGAAGTGCAAAAACTAATGATTCTGACGTTGTTTCTTCAGGGTCATTCTGTTCTTCAGAAATTTGGCGAGCTCCACCCTGCTGTTTGCTGAAACTATAATAAGCAGCCAAGTCAGCCAGACATAAAGTCTCTAAAGCTTCTGGGCGCTGAATATAATGCTCTAAGAGCCCTAATAAGAAAATATCTGTTGAGCCATCGGGTAAATTTTCTAACTGTTGTCTAGACTTAAGCATCCCAACCCGATGCTCTGTCAGTGAAGTATTAATGTAAACTTCAGCGTTACTGCTTTCGGACAAATGCATACTTAAACAGCAGTAAACGGCTTCCTGGACAGATATTTCAGTGCCCAAAATAAATTTGTGGCCTATATGTTGTAACTTTTGATTAATTGTTACATTGCCCCTACTAATCTCACTAACTGCTTCGCGCATTAATTTTGAAATACCTCTCTGGGACTTGTTAATATAATTAACGACGTAACTGCAGCAAGCATAGGGATCTAATATAAACTGAATATCTATATTAGCTCGCTGCAGTTGTAGAAGATTTTTATTATAAGCGTTAAGCTTAATTGCAGCGAATGAACGCTTTAATTAAATTTTTGGCTTCTTTATGCTAGACCTAAGTGCATTAATATAGCACTCATAACTAAGGTTAAGTTGATCGTGGGACAAAAAGCTATTGAAATTACCTAAAGACTCTATGGTTTCACGATCAAACGAACTTTCTAAGAAGCCCTTAATTTTTTCGAAATTTCTATGATGCTCATCTACATTAGGAGCACCATCTTCTAATGGGAACATAATTTCTGTGTGGGGCATAGGAGAGTATGGAATACCGAATCTACATATTTTTTGGGCTCTAACTTCTCGTCTACATGAGTGGCCGTGATTGTGGATTTGATACTCCAAATATGGAGCCATATCCGGACAATCAGTATCAGTTGTGATATACTGATCAATAAACAAATTTACTCTAGGAATGCTTGACTCATCAGACGAGTCAAGCTTGGGAGCATCTTTCAGCCAAAACATCCATGAATATGGGGGGGGCCTCTCTGTTGGAACTCAACTCGCCAATAAAAGCTTACAACATAATGCCTACCAAAAACATCGCTTTCTTTTTTCATTAGTTTTAAAACCTGCCTATAACGAAAATCAAAATACCTAGCACAAGTCACAAGATCGGCTCTAATAAGACGGGCTTTATTGTCAAACCTTAAACAGCTAGCTGCTTCTTCTGAAATATCTATTTTGTCTACATTCCTAGAAAGTATTACTAGTAGCTCCGTCCACCTAGTTTCTGCTGCCGAAAATGTGATAAAAAAAAGGTCGGAAGACCAAACTGCCTAATCATAGCCATAACTTTTTTTTTTTCTGCTTTCCAGTGAGCAGGTGAAGTCCTAATACCTTTTATGTTGATATGGCAATTCTAGCTCATATATGGCAACGCTATAGATATACATAGCTGTTAAGTACATACTGATCTATGTTAATAAAGTCAGTCTATCATCACACGCCAACAGGTTATGGGCTCAGGGCTTAAGCTCGCGCACTAAGAAATAGTGCAAAGAATAGAGTGAAAAAGTGACGCTCTAGAAGTTTCTGTGCATAACGAACATTGCAAGCAGAAAAGTGAATACACTGAAAATGAGTTCTATGTACAATATAGAAAAGCTGGATGATACCAACTATGATGTTTGGAGTATCATGGTAGAAAGTGTTTTGGTTCATCAAAATTTGTGGACCGTGGTTTCTAATGAGTTTATGAAGCCAGAAGATGAGACAAGTGAAGCGTTCAAGATATGGAAGCGTGAAAACGACAAAGCTAAGTCAGTGTTAATTTTGTCGATGAGTCCGTCTCAAGTGAACTATGTGAAGAGATGCACTTACGCAAAAGATGTGTGGAACGAACTCGCAAAGTTACATCGCTCGTCTGGACCTGTGCGCAGGGTAACATTGTTTAAACAGTTTTTAAACAAAAGAATGGCAGAAGGAGATAATTTGCAAACGCATATCATGGAGTTTTCAAATATTGTTGAAAATCTATCAGCAATTGGTATAACGTTACAGGAAGAGCTGATCGTCATCATGCTACTTTCAAGCCTACCGTCATCGTTTGAAAATTTTGTTGTTGCTTTGGAGGCTCGCGATGAGTTGCCGAGCTTTAGCAGCATAAAGTGCAAGCTAACAGAAGAGGTTGAGAGGCGAAAAATCAACGATCAAAGAGAAGCAACGCAATCATTTTCGGCAAAACAGACGGGACAAGAAGGCAAAAGACGAGGAAAAGATGAGACGACAGAGAGGCGCCGTAATTTCAAATGCTATAAGTGTGGCCATCAAGGTCATTATGCAGCAAACTGTACGACGAAAGAAGCAAATAGAAAATTCGACAAAGAACGACGCGGGAAAAGTAACGAAAAGAGCGAAAGCGCAAATGGAAAAAATAGAGATGCGCATTCAAATCAACGATCGTTTGCAGGCATGATGGGAAACTATCGTATGAGTGACGATACTTGGGCTATCGATAGCGGAGCAACATCGCATATGTGTGCACGTCGTGATTTATTCGATCATTTTGAGCAACACAATGAAAGTATCGAATTAGCTGGAAATAATTTTACGACGGCTTGCGGCAAAGGCACAGTAATTATCAACAGCATGTGTGGCTTTGAAATTGCTTTAAAAGACGTATTATTTGTACCAGGGCTGCAATGTAATTTCATATCAGTTGGAAAGGCAGTTGCCAACGGATGTTCAGTTGAATTTAATTCAGGTTTTGGCAAAGTTTTTGATGATAAGAATATACTTATATTAAAAGCCAAAAGAATCAGCGGTCTGTTTCTGTGTGAAACAAAGAATAATGAAAAGTTGTGTTTATCGAAAAGTTATGACCTCAAGAAATGGCATGCACGATACGGCCATTTAAATGTGCAGAGTCTTCGTGAACTGAAAAGTAAAGAAATGGTGCATGGATTGGCAGTAAGCTCTGCCATAGAACACTTTGATTGCATAAGTTGCTTAAAGAATAAATGTCATGCGAGACCATTTGAAGATTCAACAAATAGATCAAAAGAGATTCTGGAGTTGATACACAGTGACGTGTGTGGACCTATAAGCAAAGTATCAAATGGTGGAGCCCGATACTTTCTTACGATGATTGACGATAAAAGCCGTTACATCCATGTTTACTTTATGAAACAGAAGTCAGAGGTGACAAAAATATTTAAAGAACATGTAACGATGTTAGAACGTCAGAAAGGTCTGAAAGTAAAAATCATTAGAACTGATAATGGCACCGAATATGTCAATAAAGATTTTGACGAATATCTCAAGATGACTGGTATCAAAAGACAGCTGACTGCACCGTACACCCCGCAGCAAAATGGTGTTGCTGAGCGCTGTAATCGCACACTGGTTGAGATGGCAAGAGTAATGCTGAATAGTGCAGCATTAAACGAAAGTTTCTGGGCGGAGGCAGTTGCGTGTGCTGCATACCTAAGAAATCGATCGCCAACGAATGCTGTGAATGGCATAACGCCTTTTGAGGCATTTACTGGGAATAAGCCAGTTGTCAAGCACTTGAGAGTGTTTGGGTGCACAGCAATTGCACTGGAAAAGGGTCAAAGGAAGAAGTTCCAGGAGAAGGGAAAAGAGTATATTATGGTCGGATACTCAGAGTCTTCAAAAGCATATCGACTGTACGACAAGAAGACAGGTGACGTGAAGATCAGCAGGGATGTATATTTCATTGAGGACAGCGTATCTGAGTGTACCGAGAAGCCGAGTGTTATCATAATGTCCAAAGATGATGCTGATCATGAAGATATACAGGAGCATCATTGCGATACTGAAGATCAGTCTGAGGATGATGTCGACGTAGCTGAACAGCCAAGGAGAGGGCCAGGCAGGCCTAAAATAATCAGAACGGGCTTGAAGGGACGGCCAACTAAGCAGTACAATGTGGCAAATGTAATGTTAAGCAATAACATTGAAGTTCCAGTTACTGTACAGCAAGTACAATCGAGTCCACAAGCAGAGGAATGGAAAGCAGCAATGCAGGAAGAGTACAACGCGCTGATGTGTAATGACACATGGGACCTGGTTGAATTACCACCTGGTCAGAAGCCTATAGGAAGCAAATGGGTGTTTACATTGAAAACAAATCCATCTGGAGAAGTTGAGCGCTACAAAGCGCGCTTAGTTGCTAAAGGATGCAGCCAGAGATATGGTATAGACTTCGAAGAGACGTATTCTCCAGTAGTGCGCAATGCTACAATATGTATGATCCTGGCTATGGCTGCAGAGTACGAGCTTTATCTACATCAACTGGATGTGTCGACGGCATACCTGAACGGTATTCTAGAAGAAGACATATACATGCGACAGCCAGAACTCTACGATGACCGTTCTGGGCGTGTGTTGAAGCTGAAGAGGTCGCTGTACGGCCTGAAGCAAGCTGGTCGGGTTTGGAACACCAAGCTGGATGGCGTTCTAACCAAGATGGGGTACAGGGCATGCGAGAGCGAGCCATGCCTGTATATCAAGTGCTCAGATGACCAGACGATAAACCTAATTGCAGTATATGTTGATGATATGCTGATGGCATGTTCAAACATGGGTGAGATGTTAGCTACTAAAAAGGCTATTTCTTCTGAATTTCAGATAGTAGATAAGGGCGAAGTAAAAAACTTCTTGGGCCTTGAAATCCAACGGGAAGGAAGGACTGGTGCGATTCGCGTGAACCAAAGGAAGCATATAAGGGGTCTGCTTAATGAGATGGGCATGACCAACTGCCGCACTGCGTCAACTACCTTGGAAGCTAATTTTCAAGTAAACTGTGAGAAAGAGTCATCGAACATCTTGAAGCAGCAAAGCATATCCTGAGGTATCTGCACACAACAGCAGATCTGTCAATAGTCTACGAGAAGACCGGAAAGGAGATTGCTGGCTTTGCAGATGCAGATTGGGCAGGTGACTCAACTGATAGGAAGTCCTTCACTGGATATGCCTTCATATGGGGAGGTTCGGTTTTCTCATGGACATCGAAAAAGCAGAAATCAGTTGCGTTGAGTACTACTGAGGCGGAGTATATGGCGCTCTCTGATGCTGCAAAGGAGGCGATTTATTTAAGAAAGCTAATAAGCGAAATTAGACCATATTTTAAGCTTAATCGTTTAACAATTTCTGGAGATAATGTAAGCTCTTTGAATCTTGTGAAGAATCCAGTATATCATGCGCGAAGCAAACACATAGATATTAAGTATCATCATATACGAAATTGTTATGAAAATAAGTTAATCGATTTGACCTATTGTCCATCAAATGAAATGATTGCCGATATTCTAACTAAGAATCTGTCAAAAGAAAAGCATAAGAAATGTACTGCGTTGCTTGGTTTAATGTAAATATGAGCATACGAATTGAGGAAGAGTGTTGATATGGCAATTCTAGCTCATATATGGCAACGCTATAGATATACATAGCTGTTAAGTACATACTGATCTATGTTAATAAAGTCAGTCTATCATCACACGCCAACATTTTAAAACTCTACAGCCATCATCGTGGTGAACTAATTGGCCTATATGCTCTTCATTAAGAGCATTTGCAGCTGTAATGCCGTGAGTGACGCTGTGCTTACGCAAGCAAATAGAAGTGTTATTCCTAATATTAATCATTTCTAACTTCTTATAGCTAAGAAATAATCTATCAGTTCTACAACCTCTTCTATCGAAATTCCTAAGCTCTGATCTAACTATGGTTGTAAAACTTTCCTTGCACTTTTTTTAACGCCTGCAAAGATAGTTGGAAAGGCTAGCTCCTCAGAATCGCAATCTTCGATCATATCTAATGGTCGCTGACCTTCTCCAGGGGCTATTACTATTCTTTGCAATGCGATATTTTCTACAGGGACATTTTCTAAAAGTGTTTCCTGGCCTCCTGGATTAATATCTTCTGGCTCTCTACTATTCTGCTCGTTTGTTGAGGCTTGAGCAGATCTTTGTGCTAATTCTGAAACAATGTCCCTGTCTTCAGCTGATGCAACGAATGGAATTTCGGCAGACGAAAAGGAAGACAGCCACTGATCATTAACAGTAACCTGGTGTTTCCTATAAAGCTCTGTGTCGACTAAAAATCGTATTGCATCGGCCACTTTTGATGGCCTAATGGTTTCAGTCATGAAATCATGACTGTATTCCATCCTACGCTTTAAATGAAGTTGTACTACTTCAGCTTCACTAAACGCCCTTGGAAGGGACGTTACAACATTAGCCACAGGAATAGGTACATTGACCACAGCTCCTTTAATGGCATTTTGGCGGCCATATCCTAAAGACTTTATTATCATAAAAGGAAGGCGTGGGGAGATAAGCCTTTCCTCTAGTGGCGTTAAGCCCTTTAAGCTATTTGGAAGCTCTGGAAAGTCTAACCCATTTGTAATGGAAGCTTTTGGTTTTTTACCTAACTTGATGCTACGACTACAAGTTTTACAGAAGTTATATTTATTATTTTCGGAAGGAAACCTAGATGAAAGATATAAAATATCTGAAGCAACTTCTGCACTGCACTTGCTTTCGATAGCTTCTCTTGAAATTTTATCTACTTGGTGTGGAAACCACAAACCTTTGCAACAAATGCAAACCTGATCAGGTCCCTGCTTCACTGTTCTATTAAAATCAGCTATTAGATCAGAAAGACTAGCATTCATATTTTGGGAACTATTATCTATAAAGGCATTTAAACGTTCTATCCTGTTTCTGGTTGCATTACGCCTATTCTCAGCCTCTCTATTGTCTACATTGTTGCGATATTGGCTAACTCGCTGTGAAATGCTTCTATTGGCATCAAAAGCTGCTTGTCGTGCTTGAATGCGAGCACTCCGCCGTGCACTTGTATTACGCGCCTGCTTGATGATCCTACGAATTGGATCATCTCTAACCTGCGATCTGTGGTTTCTATCTCTAGCTCTTTCTAAAAGGCGCTGTTCAATGTCTTGTCTACGACGACCTCGCCGTATGGTGTTCTGTCCTTGTTCAATTGCACGGTAAAGTGGATCTTGTCTGCGTTTAAATCGGCGTGAAGTGTCATTCAATTGCTCCTGTTGCCTAACGAGAGCATTGGTTCGTCGTGTCGCGTGATCTACAGTATTTTGTCTCTGTTCATTCGCCCTATAAGCAAGGTCTTGTCTGCGTCTAGATCGACGCGAAGTGTCATTCAATTGCTCCTGTTGCCGAACGGGAGTATTGGCTCGTCGTGTCGCGTGATCTATTGTATTCTGTCCCAATTCATTCGACCTATAAGCAGGGTCCTGTCTGCGTCTAGATCGACGCGAAGTGTCATTCAATTGCTCCTGTTGCCTAATGGGAGCATTGGTTCGTCGTGTCGCGTGATCTACAGTATTCTGTCTCTGTTCATTCGCCCTATATGCAGGGTCTTGTCTGCGTCTCGATCGACGCGAAGTGTCAATCGATTGCGCTCCTGTTGCCAAACGGGAGTATTGGCTCGTCGTGTCGCGTGATCTATTGTATTCTGTCCCTGTTCATTCGCCCTATAAGCAGGGTCCTGTCTGCGTCTAGATCGACGCGAAGTGTCATTCAATTGCTCCTGTTGCCGAACGAGAGTATTGGCTCGTCGTGTCGCGTGATCTATTGTATTCTGTCCCAATTCATTCGACCTATAAGCAGGGTCTGCGTCTAGATCGACGCGAAGTGTCATTCAATTGCTCCTGTTGCCTAATGGGAGCATTGGTTCGTCGTGTCGCGTGATCTACAGTATTCTGTCTCTGTTCATTCGCCCTATATGCAGGGTCTTGTCTGCGTCTCGATCGACGCGAAGTGTCAATCGATTGCGTCTAGATCGACGCGAAGTGTCATTCAATTGCTCCTGTTGCCGAACGAGAGTATTGGCTCGTCGTGTCGCGTGATCTATTGTATTCTGTCCCAATTCATTCGACCTATAAGCAGGGTCTGCGTCTAGATCGACGCGAAGTGTCATTCAATTGCTCCTGTTGCCTAATGGGAGCATTGGTTCGTCGTGTCGCGTGATCTACAGTATTCTGTCTCTGTTCATTCGCCCTATATGCAGGGTCTTGTCTGCGTCTCGATCGACGCGAAGTGTCAATCGATTGCGCTCCTGTTGCCAAACGGGAGTATTGGCTCGTCGTGTCGCGTGATCTATTGTATTCTGTCCCTGTTCATTCGCCCTATAAGCAAGGTCTTGTCTGCGTCTAGATCGACGCGAAGTGTCATTCAATTGCTCCTGTTGCCGAACGGGAGTATTGGCTCGTCGTGTCGCGTGATCTATTGTATTCTGTCCCAATTCATTCGACCTATAAGCAGGGTCCTGTCTGCGTCTAGATCGACGCGAAGTGTCATTCAATTGCTCCTGTTGCCTAATGGGAGCATTGGTTCGTCGTGTCGCGTGATCTATTGTATTCTGTCTCTGTTCATTCGCCCTATATGCAGGGTCTTGTCTGCGTCTCGATCGACGTGAAGTGTCAATCGATTGCGCTCCTGTTGCCAAACGGGAGTATTGGCTCGTCGTGTCGCGTGATCTATTGTATTCTGTCTCTGTTCATTCGCCCTATATGCAGGGTCTTGTCTGCGTCTCGATCGACGTGAAGTATCGGCCAATTGCTCTAACTGTCTAGACTGAGAACTTGTGAGTAAAGTAGCTCGCTGAATGCTATTTTGGCTTTGATCAGAAAGTCTATTTAAAATATTGTTTCTGCGAACTTCATTTCGCTGTCTGTTTCTATTCCTCTCACTCTGACTAAATTCTTCACTTCCTCTACGCTCTCGTAAAGACTCTAAATTAGCTATTCTTTCCTGCTCTGAATATTCAGCATTAGACCTGTTTAACAAATTTCTATTTCGTTGTCTCTGAGACCTAGATGAAGCTGAAATTCTGTTAGTTCTAGGCATTTCAATATGTTGTTAATGAAAAATAATTTTTATTTAATTTAATTTAATTAAAATAAATTTTAGTTTGACAATTTAATATATATGTATATATAATATATAATAAATTGTATATATATATATATATATATATATATATATATATATATATATATATGTATATATATATATATATATATATAGTTACGAGTTAATAGTAATTTGCAATATATTTTATCTAATATAAATAATAATAATAAATATGGTTGTTACATATAATATTATATCTAAATATATGTTATGTATATATATATATATATATATATATATATATATATATACAAATTAAATGATTATTATATTAATATAATTTAAAGTCTTTAAAAAGACTGCAATATTGAAATTATTAACTTGCCGGGCTCAGAGTTGAAAAACTGACGTCACTAATTCTATTTCTGCACTCACACAAACTATACACATAAACACAAATTAATATGTATATACATACGCACTAACACATACACTTTATTTCGGCCGTTACACTACGCGCCAAAAAAACAGCATTCACATAAACACGTCTTCGATTACCAAAAAATTTCTCGCTTTCTGAGAAATCGAAAAATTAGCAATTAAAAACACTATTCTTTTAATATGACATAAATTAAATATCAATCTGAACCGAGCAGCAAAGCTAATTAATTTAATACGCGTTGAATAATTAAGATTTTAAGAAATGTCGAAAAACGATAAATCACGAAAATCGAGAGTTCGCAATAATCTGAACTGTGATCGCAATCGCAAGTAACAGACTAATCGTGCAGAACCACTAACCATACAACACATAGACTGGACAACTGGAACAAGTTAATGTTCACACTTTTTTTTGACTTTAGAACCCCCTTAACTTCGTATTTGCTCGGGTTTTTACTTTTAGGGTCGGGGGAGAAAAATTGCTGATGGCAAAATCATTCCGCTTCGAGCGCTCGACGGTGACGGTCGATTTTCCAAAAATGCATGACATGTGCCACTCTTTCCCTTGCTCTCTTTCTCTTTCTGCCCCATGCTTTTTACTCTCTGCACTCTTCTCACAAAAATATATGTATGCTGCTGGCACAAACAGCAAGCAGCTCACAAAAATTGAAATTTCTTCTCGACTCGCGAGTCGCGATCCCATTGGTTCCCTTCTGAGCGAAGAGTATACCGAATTCCTTAACTGCTTTGCCATGCTCATGCAAAATGTTAGCGTTTTTATGATTATTTGTGGAAAGGGTATGAAAGTGTTGATGTGCATAACGAATATTATTTCCCTATGACCATACACACACACATTTACACTTCCTCCCTATATGTGTAAGCATTTATGTGCCAGTGTGCGATACACTTGCTGCATGTAACAATTCTAATTTCCCAGCGATTGCTGTGTGGTAGCTGTTGTGAGCCTACACACACACATACATATGTGTACGTCTGTGATGTGATAATCACAATCGACGAGTATCACTTGTATAGGCATTTGAATGAATGCTCTGCCTGGGGCATTTGCATGTTTCGTGCATGGGTCTCGAATATTGGACGTGTGCCTACCTCAACTTTGAAATTAAGTAAACGATTTTGGGTTCGAATTGCAGGAAAGGTCAATTATTTTTTATTACCTGTTGATCTGTTATCATTTGTTCTTCAATATTTAGTACCTGATTTGACCCTATAGGCAAAAATGGGACATGTTATTCACATGCCTAGATATACAGGTAAAATGGCACTTTTATGCAAAAAATATGCATTCGTTATATAGTCATATTTTCCACTAAATAACAAAAATATACATGTATTATGTTAAATGTTTTATTTAATTTAAATTTCTTATTCAAAAATCATTTTCAGGTTTCTTTTACTTAAATTACCCAAAATCGTTTACTTAATATCAAAGTTGAGGTAGGCACACGCCCAATATTCGAGACCCATGCACGAAACATGCTAATGCCCCAGGCAGAGCATTCATTCAAATACCTATACAAGTGATACTCGGCGATTGTGATTATCACATCACAAACTTACACATATGTATGTGTGTGTGTGTAGACTCACAACAGCTACCACACAGCAATTGCTGGGAAATTAGAATAGCTACATGCAGCAAGTATATCGCACACAGGCACATAAATGCTTACACATATAGCAAGGAAGTGTAAATGTGTATGTGTATGTGTGTGCGTATGCTAGCTCACAGCAGCTACCTAACCGAACGAACATCAACTGCTGCTGGGGGTTCTAAAAGTGCTCTACAGACGGCAGCAAGAATATTGCACACAAGCACATAAATGCCTACACATATAGCGAGGAAGTGTAAATGTGTGTGTGTATGCAAGCTCACATCGCTACCCAACCGAACGAATATCAACTGCTGGGGGTTTTAATAGTGCTACAGGCAGCAAGAATATCTATCACACACAAGCACATAAATGCCTACACATATAGCGAGGAAGTGTAAATGTGTGTGTGTATGGTCATAGGGAAATAATATTCGTTATGCACATCAACACTTTCATACCCTTTCCACAAATAATCATAAAAACGCTAACATTTTGCATGAGCATGGCAAAGCAGTTTAAGAATTCGGTATACTCTTCGCTCAGAAGGGAACTAATCGGATCGCGACTCGCGAGTCGAGAAGAAATTTCAATTTTTGTGAGCTGCTTGCTGTTTGTGCCAGCAGCATACATATATTTTTGTGGGAAGAGAGCAGAGAGTAAAAAGCATGGGGCAGAAAGAGAAAGAGAGCAAGGGAATGAGCGGCACATACCAGGCCTTTTTGGAAAATCGACCGTCACCGTCGAGCGCTCGAAGCGGAATGATTTTGCCATCAGCAATTTTTCTCTTCCGACCCTAAAAGTAAAAACCCGAGCAAATACGAAGTTAAGGGGGTTCTAAAGTCAAAAAATAAGTGTGAACATTAACTTGTTCCAGTTGTCCAGTCTATGTGTTGTATGGTTAGTGGCAGAACACAATTGAAGTTTCAGTGTTGGGTAATGGCTAAAATCGGTTGAACATATCTTTCTTTAGTTATTGCACCCACATAAATGAATGATAATCAATCAGACAATTAGACTGATAAGTGATTGTATGTTTGGATTGTCGTTGTGTGTAACTTTTATACGCCTATTTATCACCAAAGCTTGAAAACACAGATATTTTTAATTTTTTTAAAAAGCGCGCCATAAAATTATTACTCAGAACAAATGCATTTGAATAGCGATGACACTCACATATGTATGTATTAGAAATTATAGATAAGCATGTATGCGTGTAACGAGCAATATGTACATACATATGTGCATGTATATATATATACATATGTGTGTAAGCATTGCCAAAAAAAAAAATAATAATAGATGGCGCAACGCGCTTATATTATGAAAAATTCGAAGAATTGTATATTATTAAATATTATTAAAAATAGAAATAGATCAAATAAAAAACAATAAATAATAACAAAAACAAGTAAGAAAGCTGTAGTCGAGACTGCTCGACTACGAAATCCCCTGAGCCCTTCTTCGAACGAATCATATTCCAAGAATGCTTCGTTTCGATTCTCTACGCGTAAGAAACTATACATGCAAAAACACGAACACACACACGCTTGTAAGCATGTATGTGTGTGAGCAATGCAGGCGGCTTGCTGTCTCGCTGCCTTTGTTGCTGCGCCACATGGGTTTTGATGAGAAAACTTTGATGATTAATAATTCTGTTTCTAGATGGACAATCGTATTGATATGTTCAGATTAAGAATCTGATATTCATATCTTTATGACAAACCAAACTGTATGTCTCTAGTATTTGAAATGCATTTTTTACACATTTGGGGGTGTGGGGGCGAATTGGGGACCGGAATCCAAAATCTGACAAAAACCGAAATTGTATTAAATTGGTATCTACATATATGCAGAAGACTTGGAAACTCTAACTCTAAAGATGAATTAGCTAGAATTTTATAACTGGTTCCCGATAATTTCAGTTATCGATAACCTTGCAACTATGCAAGTTATCGAATTTCTGAAACAAACTCATACTGCGCGCGCAACATACGGACCTAACACAAAAAGAATGAACTCTCTAGCTTTTGTATCTTCGGAAATCGACGAGTTCATACATACGGACGGACGGACGGACGGACAGACGGACAGGGCTAGATCAACTTTTCTCTTCGCCCTGATCAAGAATATATATACTTTATGGGGTCTGCCACGCCTCCTTCTGCCTGTTACATACATTTAACAAAACCATTATACCCTGATTTCCCATTTTCAATGGGCTCAGGGTATAAAAAAAAACAAGTAAGAAGACTCTAGTCGAGACGGCTCGACTACGAGATACCCTGAACCCTGCAAAAAAAGTGATACTCTTCTTCTTTACGCTCTTATAAGCGCGCGAATTATGTACTTCTTTTTTAGATTAATACATGTTCTTTATTTGAGGCATAGAATACAACTGAGCGACTTATTCAATTCTAAGGGGTTTTTATACCCTGAACCCATTGAAAATGGGAATTCAGGGTATAATGGTTTTGTGAAAATGTATGTAACAGGCAGAAGGAGACGTCGCAGACCCCATAAAGTATATATATTCTTGATCAGCATAAAAAAATAAGTTGATCTAGCCCTGTCCGTCTGTCCGTCCGTCCGTCCGTCCGTCCGTCTGTCCGTCTGTATGAACGTCGAGATTTCGGAAACTACAAAAGCTAGAGAGCTGAAATTTCACATGAACACTCGTATGTTAGCTACGCAATACAAGTTTATTTTGTTTTTTCGATAACTCATCCCATTTCCAAATTATCGATAAAAAATCGAAAATTCGTTTACATTTTTTAGGTTTTTATGGTATAACTTCTACATTGTTTCAGCCAGAGACTTCAACTTTATATATTTAGATAGATATTATAAATACGCAGATTTTGTAGTTTTCAGATTTTTGATGCCACGCCCCCCTCGCCCACAATTTGCAAAAAACACATTTCAAATACTAGAGACTTGCAATTTAGATAGATAGACTTGGCAAATAGATAGATATAGATACTCTTAATCTACTCTTAAAATTTCATGAAGATCATGCATCTAGAAATGGAGTTATAAGCGTCCAAAGTTCAGCCCAACCCACCCCCAAGCCACGGCAGCAACTGCGCAGTTAGCAGAGCGTGCGCTTATAAGAGCGTAAAGAAAAAGAGTATCACTTTTTTTGAAGGGTTCAGGGTATCTCGTAGTCGAGCCGTCTCGACTAGAGCCTTCTTACTTGTTTATATAATTCTTTTTGTTTCCAATCATGGTGAAATACTCTTATGCTAGGCAGCGGAGGCTGCGATAATTGTTTATGTTTACAATATTGGAGCTGCGTCTTATTACTAAAGTGTGTTTATATTATGCAGCTGGGCTGTGACCAAAAAGTGTCAAATAGCCTTTGATAGCTAGTGGAGGCTGCGATGCTTGTTTATATTATGCAGCTGTGACAAATATTATTGTTTACAATATTGGGTCTGCTCTTGAGTTAGCAATAAGTGTCCGTTATTCTTATGATACTTATGGCTCAAGAGTTTTTTACATTAAGGAAGATTGTAAGCCTTTAGTGTCGACTGCAGTTCTTGGAAATGCAGCTAATGGTATGGTGTCAGCTGACGCTGTGAGAAGTGATGCTGATGGCATAACTCCTCCCCTCTTAGAGTCTGAATTCTCCTGAATTCTTTCCAAATTAATATTAATATTTTGCCTTTTGGATCTTAAGTATACATAAATAATAAAACATATAAAAATGATTAAAAGTATTAATATAATGCCATTTGTTACTTTTCTTTCATATTTTAGTTCTGAGATTTCTTTTAAATTTTCAAAATTTTTTATTGTTAAATGATCAAAATTAATAGTGTTTTTGTAAGTTTGATTTAATAGTTCTGTGGGATAAAAAAATTTGTCGTAAAATTCTATTTTTTCATTGGAAAATGTTTCTTTTAAAATTTGTATTTTGCAATTTCCAAATTGTATGAGATTATTTCCATTTAATGTAATATTTCTTTTGTCGCAATTTTGATATAACTTTTCTTTTCTGGCATTTTTTATTATTATTGTGTCAACATCTATCTTTTCAATACTAGTGATATTATTAAATATAAATTTACAGCTGTTGGTAAGAGTGCAACTTTTACTTGATTTAAGTTCCTTTAAAATTGTATTTGGTTTATATTCGATATTTTTTAATTTCTGCATTTGATCATTGGATAAGATTTTCATTATGATTTCTTTATTTTGGTTATTTATATTTGTCAGTGTTTCATTAATGATTCTTCGGTCATGCTTAATCGTTTCTGCTAAACTATGTATTGTGTCGTTAAAATGTGAATTTATGATTATTTGTTGGTTCATGTTGTTTATGATGTTATGGTTATTTTGGTCGGTTATATCAAGGTGTTCTAAGATATCTGTCCTATCTTCATCGTCCATCAGTCCGAATAGCCATTTGTATGCTGTACCTGCTATATTTATAAGTCCCCTTTTATTTCTGCTAAAAGGTGTAATGGATTTAATCTTTGCCTTAATTAATTTAATTTCTCTTAATAAATCCTCTTTATATGCAATTTCGGTTGTTCTTATGTTTGTTTCTATTTGTTTTAAAATATCATTAAGTGGGTCAATATTAATAATGTGTAGTATAATTATTGTTTCGTTTACTATCTCGGTTTCCTGAATCTGTATGGGTGCATATCCTGCACTCACTAATATCGGTTCCATTTGCAATCTTGCTTGTACTGTATTAAGCCTGATTATAATGATGGCTAGCATGATTAACATCTGGGAAATAAGTAAAAGAGAAAAAAAAAACTTTATCATATCTGCTATCAACAAAAAAAATTTTTTTTTATTATTATTCATTAGGTTTGTTAATTTCCTGATTTAACGGTCTTTTAATGTTACTTGGATGAATGTTTTCTAACTCTGCATATCTAAAATAAGGCTCATCCTTATGTCTGACTCTTTTATAATTTTTAATTGGACCTTCCTGTCTTTGTTCTTTGTATTCTTCCCTTGTATTATTTATTTTGTTTATAGTCATTTTCTTACATTCCTCAATAGTCATTTTCAATTTATTTGCATCTTCTGTATTTTTAGCATGATTCGGTGTACATTTTATTGTTGAATGATAGCGTTTGTTGTACGCTATTATTGCTAATTGAATTTTAGATTCAATGGAAAGTTCATTATTATCTATTCCTGTTATTATTTCAATTAATGTGGAATGTAATCTTTCAATATCAGCATTTCCTGTATGGGAATTTGGTTTTGTATAATGTATTTCAATATCTTCCTTGTTTAAAAACTGTATTATATGTTCTGATCTAAATTCATTATCCATTATTATTTTCTGTGGTTTATTAAATTTTGCAAAATGTTCTATCATAATTTGCATCTTTGTTCGCCGATTTCTATCCGTAATGTTATAAGCAACTGCAAATTTTGTAAGTTTATCTATGATTGTAACAAAAGATTTGTGTTTTATATGAAATATATCTAAGTGTATAATTTGATTTTTACTATTTGGTGTTTCTGTAAGTTGAAATTTTGGTTTAATCGGTTTTCTATCATACTTAATCTCTTTACACTTTCTGCAATTTGCTATTATTAACTGAATATGTTCCCTTAATTTTGGAAAATAGATTTTGTCTTTTAGTGAATTGAACGTTTCATTTATACCACTGTGTAATGAATCTTTTGAATGGTAAATTGAAATTTGTTTATGTAATTCTTCCTCCGTTGAAATTTCTTGAGCTCGTTTTGTACATTTGAAAAATTTTATATTTTCACAGTGAGACAAAATTTTAATTAATATACATTGTATTTTATGGTATTCTGAGTCTGGTACTTCTGAAAAAATTCCTACTGTTCCTTTCTCTATATTATTTTGTAGCTTTATTTCAATTTCATTTTCTGTGTCTGCTGGGTTTACTTCAATTATTTTTCTTCCATTGTGTATATTAATATTATCTGTTGCTGAATAGGTAATTTGATTCTTCGTTATTTTGTGCATTAATTAACTGTGCTGCTTCCTGTCTGCTCAAAAAATCTGCTACTTTATTGTCTTTACCTTTTAAATATATAATATCATAATCAAACTCCTGTAGTTTTAAAATCCATCTTTGATGTCTAGCTGTCATTTCTTTTCCTTTGTATTTTGAATTTAAGTATTTTATAGGGGCATGATCGGTTATAATTTGAAATTTATTTCCAATCAAATAGTGTTTAAAATAATTTACTGCATGTATAATAGACAAAAATTCTTTATCAATTGTGCTATAATTTTTCTCATGTTTATTAAGTGTTCTCGAAACATAAGCAATTGGTTGTCCTTGTTGAGATAAAACTGCACCTATGGCGAAATCACTGGCATCTGTAGTAATTGTAAATGGTTTGTCAAATTCTGGATATTTGAATATTGGATGTGAACTTATGAGCGCTTTAAGATTTTCAAATGCATCTATAAATTGTGGATCATTTGTATTAATAGATACACCTTTTTGTAAATATCTTATCATTGGGTAAGCTATTTTGGAATAGTCTTTGATAAATTTTCTATAAAATCCTGTCATACCTAAAAATCCTTTTAATTGTTTTTCAGTTTTTGGTAATGGAATTTCTTTTATTGCTTCTATTTTTTTTGGATTTGGTTTGAACCCTCCTTTGGTAAGAATATGTCCCAAATATTCTGTATGTTTCTTCATAAATGAGCATTTATCTGGTTGTATTTTCAAATTATGATTTCTAAGTACTTTACAAATTTTTTCTAAAGCAATCTTGTGTTCTTCGAGTGTTGTTGAAAATATTAGAATATCATCAAGATATACTATACAAATTTTGTTTATATAATCCCTCAAAATATCATTCATTAAACGTTGGAATGTAGCTGGAGCATTTTTTAACCCGAATGGCATTCTAACATATTCATATAATCCCATTGGTGTTATGAAAGCAGTTTTTTTCAATATCTTCTTCTGCCATTAGTATTTGGTGATAACCTTTCGCTAAATCAAGGGTAGAAAAATATTGGGCTTTTCCAAGTTTATCTAATACAGCGTCCATAATAGGTATTGGATACTTATCTGGAACGGTTACTTGGTTTAGCCGCCTATAGTCTACACAGATACGATATTTTTGAATTCCTGAATTGTCCATTTTTTTCTTAATAACACATATAGGAGAGCTATATTTGCTTTTACTTTTTCTTATTATTCCACTTTTTTCCATTTCAATTATTTGCTTCCTTACTTCATCTTCATATTTTGGAGAAACCCTATAGAGTTTTGAATTTATGGGCTGATCTGTTATGGTTTTAATACTATGCACTATTGTTTTAGTATTAGTTAACTGATCCCCTTCTTTAAAATATAACTTTTCATATTTTTATACCCTGAACCCATTGAAAATGGGAAATCAGGGTATAATGGTTTTGTTAAATGTATGTAACAGGCAGAAGGAGGCGTGGCAGACCCCATAAAGTATATATATTCTTGATCAGGGTGACGAGAAAAGTTGATCTAGCCCTGTCCGTCTGTCCGTCCGTCCGTCCGTCCGTATGTATGAACTCGTCGATTTCCGAAGATACAAAAGCTAGAGAGTTCATTCTTTTTGTGTTAGATTCGTATATTGCACGCGCAGTACGAGTTTGTTTCAAAAATTCGATAACTTGTATATTTGCAAGGTTATCGATAACTGAAATTATCGGGAACCAGTTATAAAATTCTAACTAATTCATCTTTAGAGTTAGAGTTTCCATGTCTTTTGCATATATATAGATACCAATTTAATACAATTTCGGTTTTTGTCAGATTTTGGATTCCGGTCCCCAATTCGCCCCCACACCCCCAAATGTGTAAAAAATGCATTTCAAATACTAGAGACATACAGTTTGGTTTGGCATATAGATATGAATATCATAATCTTAATCTGAACATATCAATACGATTGTCCATCTAGAAACAGAATTATTAGTCTATAAAGTTTTCTCATCAAAACCCATGTGGCGCAGCAAGCAAGACAGCGACAAAGCAAGACGCATTGCGGGCGCACATACATACATGCATACATACATATGTATATATATAATTGGCAATAACACCCCTATCGGAGCACAGCCTGATGCACAATTTGCCTCCACGCTTCTCTGTCCTGTGCGCAACTTCTCCAGTTGGTAACACCATTCAGGATTGCCTCCATCTGGTCCTTCCAACGGGTTCGAGGTCTACCCCGTCTTCGTTCTCCTCTAACTACCGCATCAAAAACCGAACGAGCTGGAGTGTTTTCCTCCATACGAGCAATGTGACCCAACCAACGAAGACGCTGAATGTCAATTCGCTTGCCAATGTCAACATCGCCGTATAGCTCGTACAGCTCGTCGTTCCACCTGATACGATAGGTTTCGCCAACGCAAATTGGTCCAAAGATCTTGCGAAGAATCTTTCTCTCAAAGACACCAAGAGCAGCTGCATCTGACTGCGTCACGGTCCAGGCTTCCGCTCCATAAAGCAGCACTGGAATGATGAGTGTCTTGTAAAGGGTTACCTTTGTCTTTCGAGAGAGGGCTCTACTGTTCATTTGCCTACTGAGCCCAAAGTAACATTTGTTGGCAAGTGTAATTCTCCGCTTGATCTCCAGGCTGACATCATTTTTGTTGGTCACTGCAGTTCCCAAATAGACAAAGTCCTTGACAGACTCAAAGTTATAGTCTCCAGCAGTAAGGTAAGAGTCAAGACGCCGCGACTCTCTAGTACTGCACACCATAAACTTTGTTTTGCCCATGTTTACTGCAAGACCAACTTTAGCTGATTCCCTTTCGATAGCTCCAAAAGCCGCAGTTACATCACGCTTGGTACGACCAATGATATCAATATCATCAGCGTAACCAAGGAGCTGGACACTTTTGTATCCCAGTATTGTGCCCATCCGATGCACTCCAGCTTTCCTTATTATACTCTCCATAAGTAAATTGAAGAGCACACAAGACAGCGAGTCGCCTTGTCTGAGACCCCGCTTGGTATTGAAAGTTTCGGATTGGTCATTTCCTACCTTGACAGAGCTGATGGTGTTGCTCAATGTCATGCTACAAAGCCGTATTAGCTTTGCAGGAATACCAAGCTCAGACATGGTAGCGTACAGGCAGTCTCGCCGTGGGCTATCAAAAGCAGCTTTAAAATCGACGAACAGGTGGTATGTGTCGAATTGGTTCTCGTGTGTTTTCTCCAGGATTTGGCGCAATGTGAAGATCTGGTCAACTGTAGACTTGCCAGGACGGAAACCGCATTGATAAGGACCTATCAATGCTTCAGCATATGGTTTCAGTCTCTCACACATTACGCTCGTGAGAACCTTGTATGCGACGGGAAGAAGGCTGATGCCACGGTAGTTGGTGCGTTGTGTTGCATCACCCTTCTTCAGGATTGGGCAGATCATACTGAGGTTCCAATCATCGGGCATGCTTTCCGTTAGCCATACGCTGCTGATAAGTTGGTGCATGCACCCTACCAGCTCATCGCCTCCAGCCTTAAACAATTCAGCCGGTAAGCCATCTGCTCCCGCGGCTTTATTGTTTTTGAGACGCTGTATAGCTGTCTCGACTTCCGTATGGCTAGGGATGGGAACTTCAACACCATCATCTCTGATTGGGGTTAGTGGACCAACTTCGTCAAGCTCATTCTCACTGTTTCCAGCCAAAAGACTCTCAAAGTGATCCCGCCATAACCTCAGTACAATCTCCGCATCAGTAACCAGGTTTCCATCGTCACTCCTGCAGGCAAGCGATCCAGACTTATACCCTTGGGTCATGCGCTTGACCCTCCGGTAAAAGTCACGGGCATCGTTCTTGCTTCTGCTACTCTCCATCTTCTCACACTCAAGCCTTTCCATCCCCCGCTTCTTCCTCCTGAAAAGGCGCTTTTCGTCTCGTCTCCGCGACCTATAAATATCCACCACCGCTCGAGTAGCTCCTGCTTGCAGCGTTCTTCTGTAGGCGGCGTCTTTTGCTGCAGTCGCTTCCCGACACTCCTGGTCGTACCATGGATTCCGGTTGGGAGGGCGTTGGAACCCAAGTACTTCCACAGCAGAGGCGTTTATGGCATTGGACATGTACGCCCACATATCCGTTGTATTTATAGGCATTGGAGGGAGTTGGCCGAGTCGGCCCGAGAGTCGAGTGGAGAAGGCATCCTTATGTCGTTGTGATTGCAGCTTTTCGATGTCCAGCTTTCTTGGCATACCTTGACGTGAGACTTTCGCGACACACAGCCGTGCGCGTACCTTGGCTGCAACAAGGTAATGGTCAGAGTCGATGTTAGGACCCCGACAAGATCTCACATCAAGTATGCTAGATGCATGCCTTGCATCGATCACAACATGATCAATCTGATTTCGCGTCAGACGATCAGGCGACAGCCAGGATGCCTTGTGGATGTTGAGGTGACGAAAACCTGTACTACGTACAATCATATTGTGTGCGGCCGCAAATCCTATTAGTCTAAGTCCATTGCTCGATGTGGACTCGTGCAGACTAAACGGGCCAACGGTTGCTCCAAAGATGCCCTCCCGCCCTATTTTGGCGTTAAAATCTCCTAGAAGGATTTTAACGTCATGTGACGGGCAACGGCCATATGCTCGGTCGAGCTCTGCATAGAAAGCATCCTTGGTAGCATCGTCTTTCTCTTCCGTCGGGGCATGCGCACAGATTAGGCTGATGTTGAAGAATTTGGCAGTTATTCGGATCGTCGCAATCCTCTCGCTAACTGGTGTGAAGTGCGAGGCTCGGTGCCGCAACTTGGGCCCTACGACGAAACCACAACCAAATTCACGCCTATCATTAAGACAACTGTAATAGATGTCACAGCTGCTTTTTCTTATGCGCCCCTGCCCTTTCCATCGCATTTCCTGGATGGCTGTGATGTCAGCCTTCAACTCATTGAGGGTATCCGCTAGTTGTTGAGCAGCACCGGGTCTGTACAATGTCCGTACATTCCAGGTGCATACTCTCAAATCATTTTCCTTTTTCCGTTTGCCGTGGTCGTCAACGTTTTCCGGGTTCCTTTCCGAGGCTCCTCTTGCTTCATTCACTGATGAGTCTTTTTTCTATGGGTGGATATCAAGTCCTACGCCAAAACCTAATTTAAGGATTAGGATCCCGCCGCGCACTTTGGTTTATAACTCAACGGGGGCTGAGTCATAATCCAGGAGGAACCACGTGGAGGTAGTGTGTCGACTTGAGAAGAGCAAGAACAAGGATCGCACTGGCACTCACCAAGTTGAGCACAATCAGAAACTTTGCCTTGCCTGCTCTCCCCCATCCCCCCATACATATGTATGTATGTATACATATATGTATGTGTATACATATGTATTTATGTATGTATATGTGTGCAAGCGTAGATCAGCGTGTGGCGGCAAAAGAACATACATAAGTATGTACATATGTATGTACATATTTGGGCATGTAAAGCTAATTGTAAAAGAGTTATGATTTCTAAAAAAAAACCTAAAATGTCAAATAGAATATGTAGATCATGCTGAAACTCTCATTACATTCCATTATATATTTTAAAAAATTTAAAACAATTAAAATAGCAATGGAAATGCAAGCAACGTTGAGCAAACAAATCAATTTTCGTATACGTGTGCACATATACACACAAAAAATCTTGGGCCGTTTTCTATGTTGCTATGCGTGCAAATTCTAAGAATCACAATTGTTTTTGAATTGCGTTAGAATTGCCTTTGAATTGTATTTGAATTGTATTTGTATTTTCAGTCACTGCTTTAGTTTTTTTTTTTTTCGTATATGGCGAATTTGATTCGTTTTCGCTACTCGGCCGTCTATGTGATTTGTGGTGTAGATGGCTAGATAGATGCACCGAATGTTAGGCTGTCGCAGGTTCTAGCCCCGCCTAGGCCCTTCATAATTTCTTATTATACCCTGAACCCATTGAAAATGGGAAATCAGGGTATAATGGCGTGGAGGCGTGGAGGCGTGGCAGACCCCATAAAGTATATATATTCTTGATCAGGGTGACGAGAAAAGTTGATATAGCCATGTCCGTCTGTCCGTCCGTATGTATGAACGCGTCGATTTCCGAAGATACAAAAGCTAGAGAGTTCATTCTTTTTGTGTTAGGTCCGTATATTGCGCGCGCAGTACGAGTTTGTTTCAGAAATTCGATAACTTGTATATTTGCAACGTTATCGATAAACGAACTTATCGGGCACCTGTTATAAAATTCTAGCTAATTCATCTTTAGAGTTAGAGTCTCCATATCTTCTGAATATATATAGATACTAATTCAATACAATTTCGGTTTTTGTCAGATTTTGGATTCCGGTCCCCAATTCGCCCCCACACCCCAAAATGTGTAAAAAATGCATTTCAAATACTAGAGACATACAGTTTGGTTTGGCATAAAGATATGAATATCATAATCTTAATCTGAACATATCAATACGATTGTCCATCTAGAAACAGAATTATTAGTCTATAAAGTTTTCTCATCAAAACCCATGTGGCGCAGCAAGCAAGGCAGCGACAAAGCAAGACGCATTGCGGGCGCACATACATACATACATATGTACATATGTATGTATGTACATATGTATGTATATGTGTACAATCGCAGATCAGCGTGTGGCTGTACATATGTATGTACATATTTGTGCATGTAAAGCTAATTGTAAAAGAGTTATGATTTCTAAAAAAAAAACCTAAAATGTTAAATTGAATATGTAGATCATATGCTGCACTCTCATTACATTTCATTATATATTTTAAAAATTTTAAAACAATTAAAATAACAATGGAAATGCAAGCAACGTTGAGCAATGCAAATCAATTTTCGTATGCGTGTGCACATATACACACAAAAAATCTTGGGCCGTTTTCTATGTTGCTATGCGTGTATATTCTAAGAATCACAATTGTTTTTGAATTGCGTTAGAATTGTCTTTGAATTGTATTTGTATTTTCAGCCACTGCTTTAGTGTTTCTTTCGTATATGGCGAATTTCATTCGTTTTCGCTATTCTGTCGTTTAAGTGAGCCGTGGTGTAGATGGCTAGACAGATGCACCGAATGTTTAGACCGTCGCAGGTTCTAGCCTCGCCTAAGCCTTTCATAGTTTCTTATTTTTAATTTTTTTTTTTTATTTCTTTCTTTCTTATTATTTATTCTTTTGTATTCGATACCGTTGAAAGTCAGTTAGTAGTTTAACTAATTGTGAATAAGTGCGTTTTTTTTAATTTCAAATATTTAATAGCATCATTTCTTAAAGTGTTTTTGTTTCAATTATATTTTATTCTGTTAAGTCAACAGCACGTGACATCTGCGGTTTTCCTATATGTACATATGCCCACATGTACATTCAAAACTAGTGTAGCATGGTCTAAAAATTTTAACTTGATAGATGGCGCTTTAGCAGTGAACTTATTTACTATGTCTATTACAGCTTCGAGTGGCATTGATATATTTCTTTTACAATTATGAAGTGTCTGTGTTAATTAAGGTGATGCGTGTTAATCGAGGAACGTCTATTTGTTGGGTCTATTTTTAATGATATTTAATAATATAACATTTTTCGCATTTCAACTAATGTAAGCGCCATCTATTATTTTTTTTATTTTGGCAATGCAATGTATATATACATGTACATACATATGTACATTTTGAACGTTACACGCATACATTCTTATGTATACTTTCTGATTTATCCATATGGGTAATTCTCCAGAAAAGTCAACTTTTTGTCACGTTCGACACTGGTTTTTTGTAATTATCTTGAAAACGGATTAATTTTAATACTAATCAAGAGCAATATATTTAAGTATTTGTCAAAATAAAGAAGTTTTTTGCCATTTTCAGCACTAAAATTGATGCATTTTCAAGATAATTACAAAAAACCAAACCACAGTACAGATTATTAACTATAATAAATATTATCACGTATTCTCCTTAGAGCTCTCTCTTCCCCTAATAAAATCATTGCTTTCAGCTTATCTTAGGGATCTTCATCTAAATGCCCGGATGTGAACTTTTGAGTTTTGCTATCTATTTTATTTCACTCTCTATATCTCACTCTGAATTTTGTCTTTTTAACATTTCCTTTTATTTGCTAATCTTTAGTCTAAATATTTATTTATAAATTCTTAGTTCATAATTAGTCCTAAGATCTTTTAATACTTAATTTTAAGTCTTCAAAAAACACTATTTTTCTCATATTTTCATTAGTATCATTGACCACTTATGGCTGTGAATCGGGGCATAGCTGGCCGGCCTGGCAAATAAAACACCCCCAACGGGTTGGTGATACTAATGATTACTTAATGTTTCTGTACTTGTTTTTTTTTGTCTATATTAATTTAAAATTATATTAATCTTAAGCTTGACTCTAGTTTTGTCAACACAATTATTAAAATATTATTTTATTAAAATTGGGTTCAGGGTATTATCTAGTCGAGCACTCTCGACTAGAGTTTTCTTACTTGTTTTTATTTATTTTTTTTTTTTTTTTTTGTATATTTCTTTCTTTTTTATTATTATTTATTCTTTTGTATTTGATACCTTTTAAAGTCAGTTGGTAGTTTGACTAATTGTGAATAAGTGTTTTTTTTTTTTTTAATTTCAAATATTTAATAGCATCATTTCTGAAAGTGTTTTTGTTTCAATTATATTTTATCCCGTTAAGTCAACAGAAAATAATAAACAGCACGTGACATCTGCGGTTTTCCTATATGTATGCCCACATGTACATTCAAAACTAGTGTAGCATGGTCTAAAAATTTAAACTTGCTAGATGGCGCTTTAGCAGTGAACTTATTTATTATGGCTATTACAGCTTCGAGTGTCATTGATATATTTCTTTTACAATTATGAAGTATCTGTGTTAATTAAGGTAATGCCTGTTAATCGAGGACCGTCTATTTGTTGGGTCCATTTTTAATGATATTTAATAATATAACATTTTTCGAATTTCAACTAATATAAGCGCCATCTATTATTATTTTTTTTTTGGCAATGCAATGTATATATACATGTACATACATATGTACATTTTGAACGTTACACGCATACATTCTTATGTATACTTTCTGATTTATCCATATGGGTAATTCTCCAGAAAAGACAACTTTTTGTCACGTTCGACACTGATTTTTTTGTAATTATCTTGAAAACGGATTAATTTTAGTACTAACACTAACCATACAACACATAGACTGGACAACTGGTACAAGTTAATGTTCACACTTATTTTTTGACTTTAGAACCCCCTTAACTTCGTATTTGCTCGGGTTTTTACTTTTAGGGTCGGGAGAGAAAAATTGCTGATGGCAAAATCATTCCGCTTCGAGCGCTCGACGGTGACGGTCGATTTTCCAAAAAGGCTTGACATGTGCCGCTCTTTCCCTTGCTCTCTCTCTCTTTCTGTCCCATGCTTTTTACTCTCTGCTCTCTTCTCACAAAAATATATGTATGCTGCTGGCACAAACAGCAAGCAGCTCACAAAAATTGAAATTTCTTCTCGACTCGCGAGTCGCGATCCCATTGGTTCCCTTCTGAGCGAAGGGTATACCGAATTCTCAAACTGCTTTGCCATGCTCATGCAAAATGTTTGCGTTTTTATGATTATTTGTGAAAAGGGTATGAAAGTGTTGATGTGCATAACGAATATTATTTCCCTATGACCATACACACACACATTTACACTTCCTCCCTATATGTGTAAGCATTTATGTGCCAGTGTGCGATACACTTGCTGCATGTAACAATTCTAATTTCCCAGCGATTGCTGTGTGGTAGCTGATGTGAGCCTACACACACACATACATATGTGTACGTCTGTGATGTGATAATCACAATCGACGAGTATCACTTGTATAGGCATTTGAATGAATGCTCTGCCTGGGGCATTTGCATGTTTCGTGCATGGGTCTCGAATATTGGACGTGTGCCTACCTCAACTTTGAAATTAAGTAAACGATTTTGGGTTCGAATTGCAGGAAAGGTCAATTATTTTTTATTACCTGTTGATCTGTTATCATTTGTTCTTCAATATTTAGTACCTGATTTGACCCTATAGGCAAAAATGGGACATGTTATTCACATGCCTAGATATACAGGTAAAATGGCACTTTTATGCAAAAAATATGCATTCGTTATATAGTCATATTTTCCACTAAATAACAAAAATATACATGTATTATGTTAAATGTTTTATTCAATTAAAATTTCTCATTAAAAAATCATTTTCAGTTTTCTTTTACTTAAATTACCCAAAACCGTTTACTTAATTTCAAAGTTGAGGTAGGCACACGCCCAATATTCGAGACCCATGCACGAAACATGCAAATGCCCCAGGCAGAGCATTCATTCAAATGCCTATACAAGTGATACTCGGCGATTGTGATTATCATATCACAGACGTACACATATGTATGTGTGTGTGTAGACTCACATCAGCTACCACACAGCAATCGCTGGGAAATTAGAATAGCTACATGCAGCAAGTGTATCGCACACAGGCACATAAATGCTTACACATATAGCAAGGAAGTGTAAATGTGTATGTGTATGTGTGTGCGTATGCTAGCTCACAGCAGCTACCTAACCGAACGAACATCAACTGCTGCTGGGGGTTCTAAAAGTGCTACAGGCAGCAAGAATATCTATCACACACAAGCACATAAATGCCTACACATATAGCGAGGAAGTGTAAATGTGTGTGTGTATGGTCATCGGGAAATAATATTCGTTATGCAGATCAACACTTTCATACCCTTTTCACAAATAATCATAAAAACGCAAACATTTTGCATGAGCATGGCAAAGCAGTTTGAGAATTCGGTATACCCTTCGCTCAGAAGGGAACCAATGGGATCGCGACTCGCGAGTCGAGAAGAAATTTCAATTTTTGTGAGCTGCTTGCTGTTTGTGCCAGCAGCATACATATATTTTTGTGAGAAGAGAGCAGAGAGTAAAAAGCATGGGACAGAAAGAGAGAGAGAGCAAGGGAAAGAGCGGCACATGTCAAGCCTTTTTGGAAAATCGACCGTCACCGTCGAGCGCTCGAAGCGGAATGATTTTGCCATCAGCAATTTTTCTCTCCCGACCCTAAAAGTAAAAACCCGAGCAAATACGAAGTTAAGGGGGTTCTAAAGTCAAAAAATAAGTGTGAACATTAACTTGTACCAGTTGTCCAGTCTATGTGTTGTATGGTTAGTGGTGGTACTAATCAAGAGCAATTGTCAAAATAAAGAAGTTTTTTGCCATTTTCAGCACTAAAATTGATGCATTTTCAAGATAATTACAAAAAACCAAACCACAGTACAGATTATTATTTTATTTTATTAAAATTGGGTTCAGGGTATTATCTAGTCGAGCACTCTCGTTTCGTAAGATTTTTTATTATCTGAACTTCTTCAGTATTGAGCTCTTCTAGCTTAAAGTCATCAATTTCACCTACTTCCATTACACAAACATCTTCTGATAATTTGGAAAGGAACGGAATTTCGACTCCATTGCAAAGCTTGATCATTTTGTTTTTAAAATCAATATTTTCCAAATTTGCTTGGATGAAGTCCATGCCCAATAGAAAGTCATATGATCTTTCCAGGGACATAGCCACCCATCTTATTCTTGCGCCCTCTGCATATTTAAATTCACTCGGTACTTTTGTTTTTACTAAATAGCTGTCACTTTTAATACTGCCATTAATAGTGTAAATGGTTTTTGAAAATTTCTCAATTCTTTTATACTTTGATTCATGTATATTTTTGGTGTTTAGTATACTTATAGTAGATCCAGTATCTACTAAGATTAGAAAGGTATCTCCCTCAATAGTTCCTTTAATGAAAACTTTTCTGTTGTCCGAGGCTAATTGGTAAAAAAACTCTTCCTGCGTATTTTCAAAATTTTGATCATTATTAATTTCCTCATTTATATTGTCTACACTCATTGCTTCTGGTTGGGGTTGCTGATTATTCTGATTTTGGCGAGTATTCTGACTTGTTTGTCTCATGTTTTGGCTTTGTTGTTGTCTGTTAAAATTTTGGTTTTGTCTTACGTTCAGACTTTGTTGTTGTATGTTTTGTCTTTGGTAATTAGTATTTGCTTGCTTATTTTCGTTTAAATTTCTGTTGTCTGTGTCTTGTCTTAAGTTTTGGTTATTTTGTTCGTTGAATTGTCTGTTATTGTAATTCGATGAATAATTATTGTCTTTTTTTAATAATAATTTTTGATTTAAATTTCCAAAATTTAGACCAGCAAAATTAGAAAGTTCATTTCTTACATCTGATAAAGTTGTTTTATTCATTAAGGCAATTGCCATCGGACCACATGCTAATTCTTTAACTCTTTGAATTAATAATCCACTTAGAATATCAACAAGTCTACTATTATTTTCAAAGACCGAAAAATCAGTAATTTCTTCAACAAGTGTTCTTATTTTAATATCAAGATCTCTTACGCTTGTTACTCTCAGGTTATTGATCTTCCTAGTTAATCCCATCTGATCTATTCTTGGTCTATAATGATGTCTCAAACGATTTTTGCACTCCGTCCAATTTGTTGGTGGGTTAATACTAAGTATAGTTCTAGCCTGACCTTGAATCTTGGTGTTAAATATGACAGTGAACACCTGGCTGTTGTCCTCGTATTCCTCCATTATCTGGTCCACTGCGGCCACGAATCCGTGTAGAGTTCCCTCCTGCCCATTGAATATGGGCAAGTACCTCGTCTCCTTCACAATGCAGTTCCTTTGATTTGTGATTGGGTTTCTGACATCAGCTTCTCGAGAAAGTATTACATTTGTGAGCAGTTGGATGCACTGCTGCACTTCACTGATTTGTTGTAGATTTGCCATTTTTGATTATTTTTTATTTTCTTTATCTATTTTTTTTTTTCGCTGTACAGTTTTTATTAATTGTTTCGTTATCTTGGATATTTATGTCCGAAGTTTCCACAATTATTTATCTGTACTTTATATTTTTAACACAGCTTTTAATTGTTTCGTTGCTTGGATTTATATGTCCGAAGTTTCCACAATTATTTATCTGTATTTACTATTGTAACACTCAATTTTTTATTTTGTTCACTTTTTACAAGATTTCACAAAACTTTATTTTTCGTGTTACTCCGATTACCGGCTGCGCCAATTATGTACTTCTTTTTTAGATTAATACATGTTCTTTATTTGAGGCATAGAATACAACTGAGCGACTTATTCAATTCTAAGGGGTTTTTTATATAATTCTTTTTGTTTCCAATCATGGTGAAATACTCTTATGCTAGGCAGCGGAGGCTGCGATAATTGTTTATGTTTACAATATTGGAGCTGCGTCTTATTACTAAAGTGTGTTTATATTATGCAGCTGGGCTGTGACCAAAAAGTGTCAAATAGCCTTTGATAGCTAGTGGAGGCTGCGATGCTTGTTTATATTATGTAGCTGTGACAAATATTATTGTTTACAATATTGGGTCTGCTCTTGAGTTAGCAATAAGTGTCCGTTATTCTTATGATACTTATGGCTCAAGAGTTTTTTACATTAAGGAAGATTGTAAGCCTTTAGTGTCGACTGTAGTTCTTGGAAATGCAGCTAATGGTATGGTGTCAGCTGACGCTGTGAGAAGTGATGCTGATGGCATAACTCGCGCTCTGCTAACTGCGCAGTTGCTGCCGTGGCTTGGGGGTGGGTTCGGCTGAACTTTGGACGCTTATAACTCCATTTCTAGATGGACGATCTTCATGAAATTTTAAGAGTAGATTAAGGATATATAAATCTATCTATGTGCCAAATTGCAAGTCTCTAGTATTTGAAATGCGTTTTTTGCAAATTGTGGGCGAGGGGGCGTGGCATCAAAAATCTGAAAACTACAAAACTATTTATAATATCTATCTAAATATATAAAGTTGAAGTCTCCGGCTGAAATGGTGTAGAAGTTATACCCTAAAAACCCAAAAAATGTAAACGAATTTTCGATTTTTTATCGATAATTTGAAAATGGGATGAGTTATCGAAAAAACAAAATAAACTTGTATTGCGTAGCTAACATACGAGTGTTCATGTGATTTCATTTCAGCTCTCTAGCTTTTGTAGTTTCCGAAATCTCGACGTTCATACAGACGGACAGACGGACGGACGGACAGGCGGACAGGGCTAGATCAACTTATTTTTTTATGCTGATCAAGAATATATATACTTTATGGGGTCTGCGACGTCTCCTTCTGCCTGTTACATACATTTTCACAAAACCATTATACCCTGAATTCCCATTTTCAATGGGTTCAGGGTATGAAAAATAAATAAATAAAAAATAAGAAATTATGAAGGGCTTGGGCGAGACTAGAACCTGCGACATCATAACATTCGTTGCATCTGCCTAGTCATCTACACTACGGCTCACTTGTACGGTAGAGTAGCGAAAACGAATGAAATTCGCCATATACGAAAAAAAAAAAACTAAAGCAGTGGCTGAAAGTACAAATACAATTCAAAGACATTTCTAACGCAATTCAAAAACAATTGTGATTCTTAGAATATACGCGCATAGCAACATGGAAAACGGCCCAAGATTTTTTGTGTGTATATGTGCACACGCATGCGAAAATTGATTTGCATTGCTCAACGTTGCTTGCATTTCCATTGTTATTATACCCTGAACCCATTGCAAATGTGAATTCAGGGTATAATGGTTTTGTGAAATGTATGTAACAGGCAGAAGGAGACGTCGCAGACCCTATAAAGTATATATATTCTTGATCAGCATAAAAAAATAAGTTGATTGAGCCTTGTCCGTCTGTCCGTCCGTCCGTCCGTATGAACGTCGAGATTTCGGAAACTACAAAAGCTAGAGAGCTGAAATTTCACATGAACACTCGTATGTTACCTACGCAATACGAGTTTATTTTGTTTTTTCGATAACTTGTCCCATTTCCAAATTATCGATAAAAAATCGAAAATTCGTTTCAATTTTTTAGGTTTTTTGGGTGTAACTACTACACCGTTTTAGCTACTTTATATATTTGGATAGATATTGTGGATACGCAGATTTTGTAGTTTTCAGATTTTTGATGCCACGCCCCCTTCACCCACAATTTGGAAAAAACGCATTTCAAATACTAGAGACTTGCAATTTGGCACATAGATAGATTCATATATCCTTAATCTACTCTCAAAATTTCATTTCCATCTAGAAATGGAGTTAAAAGCGTCCAAAGGTCAGCCCAACCCACCCCCAAGCCACGGCAGCAACTGCGCAGTTAGCAGAGCGCGCGCTTATAAGAGCGTAAAGAAGAAGAGTATCACTTTTTTTGCAGGGTTCAGGGTATCTCGTAGTCGAGCCGTCTCGACTAGAGCCTTCTTACTTGTTTTAATTGTTTTAAGATTTTTTAAATATATAATGGAACGTAATGAGAGTTTCAGCATATGATCTATATATTCTATTTAACATTTTACGTTTTTTTAGAAATCATAACTCTTTTACAATTAGCTTTACATGCACAAATACATACATATGTATGTATGTATGTACGATTGCAGCCACACGCTGATCTACGCTTGCACACATAAACATACATACATACATACATACATATGTATGTATGTATGTGCGCCCGCAATGCGTCTTTCTGTGTCGCTGCCTTGCTTGCTGCGCCACATGGATTTTGATGAGAAAACTTTATAGACTAATAATTCTGTTTCTAGATGGACAATCATATTGATATGTTCAGATTAAGATTATGATATTCATATCTATATGCCAAACCAAACTGTATGTCTCTAGTATTTGAAATGCATTTTTTACACATTTGGGGGTGGTGGGGACCGGAATCCAAAATCTGAAAAACCGAAATTGTATTAAATTGGTATCTATATATATGCAGAAGACTTGGAGACTCTAACTCTAAAGATGAATTAGCTAGAATATTATAACTGGTTCCCGATAATTTCAGTTATCGATAACTTAGCAAACTTAACAAAGCCTAGGTCAGGACAGTGGCGCTTGTGGTAAGCGCTATCACTAACCATACAACACATAGACTGGACAACTAGAACAAACTTTTTTCACGAACCAGATTTTGATTTGGCGTCCTAATCATCTTCGTATTTGCTCGGCTCTGTCATTTGCTGCTCGGGCAGCGAAAATATCGTAGTTGATTTTCAGTTCGCTGCCAGCGCTCGAACGAAATGATGCTATTCTCATATGAAGCATCACTGTATGCTATTCTTTCTTTATTCACTCTCTCATTCACTCTCTCTATGCCTCTCATATATATATATATATGTATGCAAGCACAAGCCAGCAGCGCACAAAAATTGAAATTTGTCCGCGAGTTGCGATTCGCAACGATCCCGTCTGCCATTCTTAGTAAGAGTATGCCGAACTCTTAAACGGCTTTGCCATGCTCATGCAAAATTTTAGTGTTTTCGTGATTATTTTTGCGAAGGGTATGAAAGCGTGATGTACATAAGCATTACTTTTTCGCGACGAGCATGCACACACACAATTACTGTGTCTTGCTTCATGTATGAGCATTTATGTGACTGTGTGCTGTCTGTAGCAATTGTAGGGTCCAACATTTGCAGTTTGTTATTCTTGTAGACCTCGGCCTTAGAATTGTGGGAACGGTCTTAGATTTGTTCGACCTTGTAGACTGTCAAATCTACTTCCCCAATGCATATGGCATTTATGTTTTTTATGCATTCATTCTTATACATGTTTAATAAATAAAAATAACTATAATTAATTTAGTAACAAACCATTTTTGAACGTGTTATAAACGATTTAAGTGGATCTGGAAATTCATATGTATTGACAAATAGAATAAACCATGTACTCATTATTGTCAAAATGACTGCTGCAAGCCGTAAAGGCTCATTTGACAGTCACTCTACAATTCAAACTACATATACAAAATAGACAAACTACTGAATAGCGCAGGTAGCAAGAGAACAAACTGCAAATGTTGGGCCCTGCAATTGCTACAGGCAGCAAAAGTTTCGCACACAGTCACATTAATGCTCATACATGAAGCAAGACACAGTAATTGTGTGTGTGCATGCTCGTCGCGAAAAAGTAATGCTTATATACATCACGCTTTCATACCCTTCCCAAAAATAATCACGAAAACACTAAAATTTTGCATGAGCATGGCAAAGCCGTTTAAGAGTTCGGCATACTCTTACTAAGAATGGCAGACGGGATCGTTGCGAATCGCAACTCGCGGACAAATTTCAATTTTTGTGCGCTGCTGGCTTGTGCCTGCATACATATATATATGAGAGGCATAGAGAGAGTGAGTGAGAGAGTGAATAAAGAAAGAATAGCACACAGTGATGCTTCATATGAGAATAGAATCATTTCGTTCGAGCGCTGGCAGCGAACTGAAAATCAACTACGATATTTTCGCTGCCCGAGCAGCAAATGACAGAGCCGAGCAAATACGAAGATGATTAGGACGCCAAATCAAAATCTGGTTCGTGAAAAAAGTTTGTTCTAGTTGTCCAGTCTATGTGTTGTATGGCTAGTGGCGCTATGGAAGCTATACTTAGGTGCGTGGGTTCGAATCCCGCAGAAATTTTTTTTTTTATTATTTTTTTTTTTTTTTAATATTTGTTTGAAATGCTTGCTGCCAATTGATAATAATTTATAAACATACGCATATGAATTGTGCATTTAAGCAAAAACTAAAACAACTTTTCCGATTTGACACACTGTGTAGCAAGCAGTTTTTCTATGCATGCATATATGTATGTATGTATGTGTACATGTATACACATCCAAGTGTGTATACATTTTGCAAGAATTGCGATTGTATTGTTTTGTTTTGTCACAAGCTGCTGATTAGCTGGTCAGCTGATCAGCTGTGAATTTATTTAGGTTTAGCTAACGATTACATGTTGTTTTCAAAAGACCTGGGTTCGAATCCCGCTGGAAACTTTTTATTTATTAATCGAAAACTTATAAATTTTATTTTTTAAATTCATTAATATTATTATATTTATGTTAAAATGTTTTTTGCCATCTTAGCAATTGATACTAAGCTATTATATGCATGAATTATGCAGTTGGCCACAACAAACTTCTTTGCCGATTTGCCATGCCCCCAGTGAGCGTAGACGCATAATTTTTAGCCAGTTTTTAGAAAAAGCCGACACTAACATGACTGCAAAATTTGGTTGCTTACATTCCAAAAATGCGAAAATTACAGGGTATTTTTCGATATGCCACGGATCCCAAAGAGGCAGAAAAATTATTTTTGGGGCATCGACAGAGGAGAACATTAGGAACTCAACTATCCAAATTTCAAACTTCTAGCTCTAAAACTGTAGGACATATAAACGTTTGCGGTTTGCCACGCCCCCTGTGGTCGTAGATATATCTACCATAGCTTATTGATCTTGGGTTGTCAACCCGAGTATACATGCAAAATTTCAAGTCTCTAGTGTCAATAGTGTTCAAAATATAGCACAATTTGAAAATATATGCTTAAAATTTCAAGTCTCTAGCTCTAATAGCGCCGAAAAATATTGCGTTCATACGGACAGACGGACAGCAAGACGGACATTGCACAAACCGCATATACTTTTTCCCCTTCGGGAACAAAGTATAAAAAAAAAATAATTTTTGAAAAATAAGTTTTCTGCGCGATTCGAACCCACGCACCTAAGTACAGCTTGCATAGCGCTTACCACCAGCGCCACTGCCCTGACCTGGCGGCATTCGTTAACTAAAACCAAATAAGGCATTGCTAGAGCGTCTCTGACAAAACTAAAGTAATGATCGAAAAATTCCTAATTCAGTCACAATTCTTAGAATATTCTGGCATGTAAACTTTTGTATGCATACATAGAAAATTGTGTGTATACTCGTATAGTTTTTACATGTGAAAATCTGTATGTATGTGTAGAAAAACGTTTGTTGCTTGCCATGTATGTTTTCTAATTGCCGAAATATTTCGTTAATTAAATGTTTATTAAACAAATAAGATACACCTATGGGAACAAAGTATATCGCAGTTAGTTGCGCCTAACTGCAATGTTCTTACTTGTTTTGAGAGAACTTTGATGATTAATAATTCTATTTCGAGATGGACAATCGTATTGATATCTTCAGATTATGATTATGATATTCATATCTACATATATGCTAAACCAAAGTGCATGTCTCTAGTTTTCTAAATGCCTTTTTTTTTGTCATATTTGTGGATGGTGGGGCGAAGTGGGGACCGAAATCCAAAATCTGACAAAAACCGAAATTGTATTAAATTAGTATCTATATATATGCAGAAGGCTTGGAAACTCTAACTCTAAAGATGAATTAGCTAGAAATCTATAACTGGTTCCCGATAAACTCGATTATCGATAACTTTACAAATATACAAGTTATCGAATTTTTGAAACAAACTCGTACTGCGCGTGCAATATACGGACCTAACACAAAAAGAATTAACTCTCTAGCTTTTGTATCTTCGGAAATCGACGCGTTCAAACATACGGACAGACGGACATGGCTATATCAACTTTTCTCGTCACCCTGATCAAGAATATATATACTTTATGGGGTCTGCCATGCCTCCTTCTGCCTGTTACATACTGTTAGAGAGTCGAAATGAAACACTCAACATTTACCGAATTCAAAAATTGAACTGTATATTTCATAAAATCCTAGTGCTTATATACCTTAAAATACTTCCAGGCACTGGAAGGCTATAATTAATTCCATGCACACAAGTGCACAGATGTTTGTCAAGTGTCCCTTTTCGATCGCTAAGCCGTTCTCACGTCTCGCTTTACATTTTTATTACTTGCTGCGTTGGTCGCTGCAGCTAAGGGATGACATGTTTATTGTTTGGCTTCAGATAACGCGCAGGTTATCGACTATTGCCTATTTTTAATATGTTTGTATATAAGTGGCATGTTCATGCTTGAACATACTGCCAGGGGCCTAAAATTTGCGGCTGGGAAATTTTAATTTTTTAGTATTTTAAGTTTGTCGCATGTTCATGTTTGAACACATAGTTTTAACAAAACCATTATACCCTGATTTCCCATTTCCCAATGGGAAAAAATAGACACAGTTCTTTTTGCCCCCCTTCGTCAATAAATAACTGCTCTTAAATGTAAATTAATCATAATTTAATAATTTCCCCATTATTGAAAGGGTACTAATAGAAATAATATTAATTTAAGCAGTTTACTTAAACGTTTTTGCCTACTGTACATGTAAAATTTGATTTGTAGCTTTTGTAATTTGCGAGATCTCTGAGTTTATACGGACTGACATGGCTATATCGGCTCAGCTCACCGCGCTGATCAAGAATATATACACTTTAAAAAATTACACAATGCTGTATCCATAATATATGTACATATGTCTAAATATATAATATATAAACATATAATATACATATCCACAAGGAAATATCGAATAAATAAAATAAACCCGTGCTGCGCATGTAACATTTGTACAATTTCAGCTATCTAGCTTTTGTAGTTTACGAAATATGTACATACATATCTGCGTTCAACAGACAGATGGAAGGTCAGGACTTTGTCGCCTCTGCTCGTTGCATATCAAGAATATATACTTTATGAGATCTGCCACGCCTCCTTCTGCCTATTACTTGCATTATCACAAAACCATTATACACTGAATTCCCATTTCCAATGATATGAGTTTAATTTATGAAAAATTATATTTTAATAAATTTATTTTTTTACACTCTGTCTCGATAGAATGTTGCAAATTACTTTTATAAATAAGTGAATTTTTGTTTATGAGTGAATACAAATTTAATGGGGTAGTTCATTTTATTTCAATACAATTTTGTATATACTGTAAATATATATTAATTTTACTTGTATGTATTACTGAATTTCATTTATTTTTGTTTCTCAAAATTTAACGACCTCGGCATTAGGTCGAGATTCTGAAGACATGCATAAGCTTCCATAAGCTTCCATGCATAAGCTCCATAAAAATTTGATCTTTGGTTTTGCCGCATGCAACTCGTGCCCATTTCGGATCCAGAATATTCTCATTGGAAGCAGCGCGAAACCTTTGACCGCATGGTCTATTTTCTTTTTTGCCCTCATCAAATAACAGATCCTCTTCATTTCCTAAATTTTCCTCAATAATGTTAATTGGAGAGAAATGTGTAACCGATTGTCCTGACATAAGAAATTTGCTAGGTGTCTCTGTTTCGAACGGTTGGGCTTTTTTTTATACCCTGAACCCATTGAAAATGGGAATTCAGGGTATAATGGTTTTGTGAAATGTATGTAACAGGCAGAAGGAGACGTCGCAGACCCTATAAAGTATATATATTCTTGATCAGCATAAAAAAGTAAGCTGATCTAGCCCTGTCCGTCTGTCCGTCCGTCCGTATGAACGTCGAGATTTCGGAAACTACAAAAGCTAGAGAGCTGAAATTTCACATGAACACTCGTATGTTAGCTACGCAGTACGAGTTTATTTTGTTTTTCGATAACTCATCCCATTTCCCAATTATCGATAAGAAATCGAAAATTCTTTTCCATTTTTTATGTTTTTTGGGTATAACTTCTACATCGTTTTAGCTGGAGAATTCAACTTTAAATATTTAGATAGATATTATGAATACGCAGATTTTGTGATTTTCAGATTTTACGTGCCACGCCCCCTCCGCCCACAATTTGAAAAAAAAAACGCATTTCAAATACTAGAGACTTGCAATTTGGCATATAGATAGATTAAGATACCCCTAATCTACTCTGAAATGTCATCAAGATCGTCCATCTAGAAATGGAGTTATAAGCGTCCAAACTTCAGCCCAACCCACCCCCCCAGCCAAGGCAACAACTGCGCAGTTAGCAGAGTGCGCGCTTATAAGTGCGTAAAGAAGAAGAGTATCGCTTTTTTGCAGGGTTCAGGGTATCTCGTAGTCGAGCCGTCTCGACTAGAGCCTTCTTACTTGTTTAATTTCCATTCCTTTACGGTTATAAGTTTTGGAAACTGGTGTACTTGCTGGCAAACTCATATCCTCAAATGTAAGACATGGCGATTTAAGGAACTGACTTGGTGAAAAGGGCAGCAACTTAATAGGGGTTATTACTGACGTATGGGGCAATTTGGATTTTATGTCAGTTTTCAGTGAATCCGAACTTTTTGATGCATCAGTAATATGATTGCGGGACCGTTTCAATATATTAGGTGTAGGTCTCAGTTTTACATCATATTGTAAAATAGGTAGCGTTGTCATGAATGTGCCTTTCATCAATTCATTTACATTTTGCTTATCAAAAGTTGAGGAACCAGCAGTTGTTTCACTGTGTGCAGTGTACATATCTATAATTACACTCTTAGTGTTCACAACGTTTAGAAAAGCTTCTCCATAATATGAATCAACAGCTTTATTGGCTTCAATATTATTTAAATCAAAAAGTCTGTTTTTGAAAGGCGTCGATTTGGTATATAACATTTTCGGGCTCTTATTAATTCCACCTGTTTTAATTAGCTCTATAAGTCGAGTGCGTGAGCTTTTTAGATCGCTACCAGCTACTGTAATTGTAGATCTGCGTTCAGCGTCATATTTACGACGCATTGTAGAATTCCAATGATTTTTTATAGCATTATCAGTTCGACCTGGCAGCAGTTTTGCAATTTTAGCCCATTGATTTCCTAGCTTAAAATGGGCATTGTAAATAATGGTATCTTCCTCATCCGTCTCAGCGGTTTTCTTAATATTTGGATTAAAATGGTTATGCCAACGTTCACGACATTGTTTTCCAATACGTCCATTTAAATATCGAGCAATTAACGTGCATTTTTTTTGGTCCAAATCGACGCACAAGTTCATTGACTTTCTCATCTTCTTCGCGCGTCCACGGGCCTTTAATGAGCTCTGAGTTTAAAACCTTAACACAACGCTGCTGAACTTGTTGTTCAAGTCTATCTTTAAAATGTGACCCAATAATATTCACGATATTTTTCAACTAGGGACTTTGTCTATTTTGTTTTTTTCGATAACTCGTCCCATTTCCAAATTATCGATAAAAAATCCTAAATTCGTTTTCATTTTCAACGTTTTTTGGGTATAACTTCTACACCGTTTTAGATAGAGACTTCAACTTTATATATTTAGATAGATATTATGGATACGCATTTTGTAGTGTTCAGATTTTGGATACCACGCCCCCTCCGCCCCAAATTTGAAAAAACGCATTTCAAATACTAGAGACTTGCAATTTTGCACATAGATAGATTTAAATACTCTTAATCTACTCTGAAATTTTTCATGAAGATCGTCCATCTAGAAATGGAGTTATAAGCGTCCAAAGTTCAGCCCAACCCACCCCCAAGCCACGGCAGCAACTGCGCAGTTAGCAGAGAGCGCGCTCATAAGTGCGTAAAGAAGAAGATTATCACTTTTTTTGCAGGGTTCAGGGTATCTCGTAGTCGAGCCGCCTCGACTAGAGCCTTCTTACTTGTTATATTCTGTGCCTGTTGTGGGTGCGTTGTCATCTAGGTGCCGCTTCTTAAAAGTGTGGGCTTGTAACTGCTGCTGCATATCATTTCGGGTTTTAATATTGTTTGTGAAAACCCAGTGCGCCAATTTGCCGTCAATTTGTGCCATGTGGGCCAGGTCGACCGATTTAAATTTTGCCATTAGCAAAGTGACAATTCGGCTGCCATACTCGGTGTAGCTTTTTCTAGGCTTTGGTCGCCCGTTTAGAATTGTTGTCAGTATGGCAGCAGACGTTTCGATGCCAACAAGGCGTTGAATGAAGAGATCTTTAAATTGGGACCATGTAACTCCAGCGAAGCATATCTGGGACAGCCATTGTGATGCACTTCCCTCTAGCGCCTTGCTATCTATCTATCATCAGACTGCTACCTTGGGGCATTTGGTCAGCAGAGATGAGATCCACTGTCGTACACCAAGCTGAAGCATCTGCACTTGTTGTTACTTTTCTGAGACTCGTCCATCATATTGTCATACACAAACTTTTTTTAGAGCGAAGCGAATTCCGATCGGCGTGTGTAATTGTCTGTATGCGACTGACTTTGTATTTCTTTTTGATCACGCATTGATCTATGCTTCGACTACACTCAGC
Source organism: Drosophila borborema (assembly GCA_030914335.1). NCBI lineage: Eukaryota > Metazoa > Arthropoda > Insecta > Diptera > Drosophilidae > Drosophila > Drosophila borborema. Next base: position 294,104 of record JAUESP010000080.1, read on the forward strand.
GACAACGCCGTCGCCTCAATAGTACAGTATTTTGGCGCCAGTCATATGCTATGCTGTATGCTATTCCAAATTCTACGCTATAGTCAAATTCTAAGAACTATAACACACTATACCAAACTCAATACGCAGATGCGTCTTGCAAGCACAGTGGGCAAACTATGCTCATAACGTGAAATACAAGTACAGTGGTCACAACTTGATTATATTGCGACATACATATATATCTGAGAGGCATAGAGAGAGTGAGTGAGGAAGAAAGTAAAGAAAGAATAGCACATAGTAATTTTCATATGATAATGGAACTACAGACATATTTTGTTCGAGCGCTGACTATCAAGTACTATATTTCCGCTGCCCGAGCCAAATACGGCAGAGTCGAGCTAAAACGCAGATATATGCATGTCCGGTCTATGTTTAAAAATTTAATTAAAAGAAGGTTCTTTGACAAAATTTGATGAAATAGTTTCTAAAACAAAAGTAAATCAAACAAGTAAGAAGGCTCTAGTCGAGACGGCTCGACTACGAGATACCCTGAACCCTGCAAAAAAAGTGATACTCTTCTTCTTTACGCACTTATAAGCGCGCGCTCTGCTAACTGCGCAGTTGCTGCCGTGGCTTGGGGGTAGGTTGGGCTGAACTTTGGACGCTTATAACTCCATTTCTAGATGGACGATCTTCATGAAATTTTCAGAGTAGAATAAGGGTATATATATCTATCTATTTGCCAAATTCCAAGTCTCTAGTATTTGAAATGCGTTTTTTTCCAAATTGTGGGCGAAGGGGGCGTGGCATCCAAAATCTGAAAACTACAAAATTTGCGTATCCATAATATCTAACGAAATATATAAAGTCGAAGTCTCTAGCTAAAACGGTGTAGTAGTTATACCCAAAAAACCTAAAATATTGAAACGAATTTTCGATTTTTTATCGATAATTTGGAAATGGGACGAGTTATCGAAAAAACAAAATAAACTCGTATTGCGTAGGTAACATACGAGTGTTCATGTGAAATTTCAGCTCTCTAGCTTTTGTAGTTTCCGAAATCTCGACGTTCATACGGACGGACGGACGGACGGACGGACGGACGGACGGACGGACAGACGGACAGGGCTCAATCAACTTATTTTTTTATGCTGATCAAGAATATATATACTTTATGGGGTCTGCGACGTCTCCTTCTGCCTGTTACATACATTTCACAAAACCATTATACCCTGAATTCCCATTTTCAATGGGTTCAGGGTATAATTAAATGAAAACAAGTAAGAAAGCTGTAGTCGAGACTGCTCGACTACGAAATCCCCTGAGCCCTTCTTCGAACGAATCATATTCCAAGAATGCTTCGTTTCGATTCTCTACGCGTAAGAAACTATACATGCATAAACACTAACACACACACGCTTGTAAGCATGTATGTGTGTGAGCAATGCAGGCGGCTTGCTGTCTCTCTGCCTTTGTTGCTGCTCCACATGGGTTTTGATGAGAAAACTTTGATGATTAATAATTCTGTTTCTAGATGGACAATCGTATTGATTTTTTCAGATTATGATTATGATATTCATATCTATATGCTAAACCAAACTGCATGTCTCTAGTATTTGAAATGCATTTTTTTCACATTTGGGGGTGGTGGGGTGAAGTGGGGACCGGAATCCAAAATCTGACAAAAACCGAAATTGTATTAAATAAGTATCTATTTATATGCAGAAGACTCAGAGACTCTAGCTCTAAAGATGAATTAGCTAGAATTTTATAACTGGTTCCCGAAAATTTCGTTTATCGATAACTTTGCAAATATACAAGTTATCGAATTTCTGAAACAAACTCGTACTGCGTGTGCAATATACGAACCTAACACAAAAAGAATGAACTCTCTAGCTTTTGTATCTTCGGAAATCGACGCGTTCATACATACGGACGGACGGACAGACGGACAGGGCTAGATCAACTTTTCTCGTCGCCCTGATCAAGAATATATATACTTTATGGGGTCTGCCACGCCTCCTTCTGCCTGTTACATACATTTAACAAAACCATTATACCCTGATTTCCCATTTTCAATGGGCTCAGGGTATAAAAAGTAAGAAGCCTCTAGTCGAGACGGCTCGACTACGAGATACCCTGATCCCTGCAAAAAAAGTGATACTCTTCTTCTTTACGCACTTATGAGCGCGCGCTCTGCTAACTGGGCAGTTGCTGTCGTTGCTTGGGGAGGGTTGGGCTGAACTTTGGACGCTTATAACTCAATTTCTAGATGGACGATCTTCATGAAATTTTCAGAGTAGATTAGGAGTATCATAATCTATCTATGTGCCAAATTGCAAGTCTCTAGTATTTGAAATGCGTTTTTTTCAAATTGTGGGCGGAGGGGGCGTGACATCAAAAATCTAAAAATTACAAAATCTGTGTATTCATAATATCTATCTAAATATAAAAGTTGAAGTCTCTAGCTAAAACGGTGTAGAATTTATACCCAAAAAGACTAAAAAATGGAAACGAATTTTCGATTTTTTATCGATAATTTGGAAATAACTCGCCATCGAAAAAAACAAAACAAACTCGTACTGCGTAATTAACATACGAGTGATCATGTGAAATTTCAGCTCTCTAGCTTTTGTAGTTTCCGAAATCTCGACGTTCATACAGACGCACAGACGGACGGACGGACTGACGGGCAGACGGACGGACGGGCAGACGGACAGGGCTCAATCAACTTATTTTTTTCTACTAATCAAGAATATATATATTTTATAGGGTCTGCGACGTCTCCTTCTGCCTGTTACATACATTTTCACAAAACCATTATACCCAGAATTCCCATTTTCAATGGGTTCAGGGTATAACAAGTAAGAAGGCTCCAGTCGAGACGGCTCGGCTACGAGATACTTTGAACCCTGTAAAAAAGTAATACTCTTCTTCTTTACGCGCGCGCTCTGCTAATTGCGCATTTGCTGCTGTGGCTTGGGAGTGGGTTGGGCTGAACTTTGGACGCTTATAACTCCATTTCTAGATGGACGATCTTCATTAAATTTTTATACTCTGAACTCATTGAAAATGGGAATGATGATGGGATGAGTTATCGAAAAAAACAAAACAAACTCGTACTGCGTAATTAACATACGAGTGTTCATGTGAAATTTCAGCTCTCTAGCTTTTGTAGTTTCCGAAATCTCGACGTTCATACAGACGCATAGGCGGACGGACGGACAGACGGGCAGACGGACGGACGGACAGAAGGACAGGGCTCAATCAGTTTATTTTTTTCTGCTGATCAAGAATATATATTTTTATAGGGCCTGCGACGTTTCCTTCTGCCTGTTACATACATTTTCACAAAACTATTATACCCTGAATTCCCATTTTGAGAGAACCCATTTGAGAGAACTTTGATGATTAATAATTCTATTTCTAGATGGGCAATCGTATTGATATCTTCAGATTATGATTATGATATTCATATCTACATATATGCTAAACCAAAGTGCATGTCTCTAGTATTCTAAATGCCTTTTTTTTTGTCACATTTGGGGATGGTGGGGCGAAGTGGGGACCGAAATCCAAAATCTGACAAAAACCGAAATTGTATTAAATTAGTATCTATATATATGCAAAAGGCTTGGAAACTCTAACTCTAAAGATGAATTATCTAGAAATCTATAATTGATTCCCGATAAATTCGTTTATTGATAACTTTACAAATATAGAAGTTATCGAATTTCTGAAACAAACTCGTACTGCGCGTGCAATATACGGACCTAACACAAAAATAATTAACTCTCTAGCTTTTGTATCTTCGAAAATCGACGCGTTCAAACATACGGACAGACGGACATGGCTATATCAACTTTTCTCGTCACCCTGATCAAGAATATATATACTTTATGGGGTCTGCCATGCCTCGTTCTGCCTTTTACCACTAACCATACAACACATAGACTGGACAACTGGAGCAAGTTAATGTGCACACTTATTTTTTGACTTTAGAACCCCCTCAACTTCGTATTTGCTCGGGTTTTTACTTTTAGGGTCGGGGGAGAAAAATTGCTGATGGCAAAATCATTCCGCTTCGAGCGCTCGACGGTGACGGTCGATTTTCCAAAAAGGACTGACATGTGCCGCTCATTCCCTTGCTCTCTTTCTCTTTCTGCCCCATGCTTTTTACTCTCGGCTCTCTTCTCACAAAAATATATCAGCATACATTTACAAACGTACACAAACAGCAAGCAGCTCACAAAATTGAAATTTCTTCTCGACTCGCGATCCCATTGGTTCCCTTCTGAGCGAAGAGTATACCGAATTCTTAAACTGCTTTGCCATGCTCATGCAAAATGTTAGCGTTTTTATGATTATTTGTGGAAAGGGTATGAAACTGTTGATGTGCATAACGAATATTATTTCCCTATAACCATACACACACACATTTACACTTCCTCGCTAAATGTGCATTTATGTGCTTGTGTGCGATAGATATTCTTGCTGCCTGTAGCACTATTAAAACCCCCAGCAGTTGATATTCGTTCGGTTTGGTAGCGATGTGAGCTTGCATACACACACACATTTACACTTCCTTGCTATATGTGTAGGCATTTATGTGCTTGTGTGCAATATTCTTGCTGCCGCCTGTAGAGCACTTATAGAACCCCCAGCAGCAGTTGATGTTCGTTTGGTTAGGTAGCTGCTCTGAACTTGCATACGCACACACATTCACATACACATTTACACTTCCTTGCTATATGTGTAAGCATTTATGTGCCTGTGTGCGATACACTTGCTGCATGTAGCTATTCTAATTTCCCAGCGATTGCTGTGTGGTAGCTGATGTGAGTCTACACACACACATACATATGTGTACGTTTGTGATGTGATAATCACAATCGCCGAGTATCACTTGTATAGGCATTTGAATGAATGCTCTGCCTGGGGCATTTGCATGTTTCGTGCATGGGTCTCGAATATTGGGCGTGTGCCTACCTCAAGGGGGAACCAATGGGATCGCGAGTCGAGAAGAAATTTCAATTTTGTGAGCTGCTTGCTGTTTGTGTGTGTTTGTATATGTATGCTGATATATTTTTGTGAGAAGAGAGCAGAGAGTAAAAAGCATGGGGCAGAAAGAGAAAGAGAGCAAGGGAATGAGCGGCACATGTCAGGCCTTTTTGGAAAATCGACCGTCACCGTCGAGCGCTCGAAGCGGAATGATTTTGCCATCAGCAATTTTTCTCTCCCGACCCTAAAAGTAAAAACCCGAGCAAATACGAAGTTGAGGGAGTTCTAAAGTCAAAAATAAGTGTGCACATTAACTTGTTCCAGTTGTCCAGTCTATGTGTTGTATGGTTAGTGCTGTTACATACTTTTAACAAAACCATTATACCCTGATTTCCCATTTCCCAATGGGAAAAAATAGACACAGTTCTTTTTCTCCCCCTTCGTCAATAAATAACTGCTCTTAAATGTAAATTAATCATAATTTAATAATTTCCCCATTATTGAAAGGGTACTAATAGAAATAATATTAATTTAAGCAGTTTACTTAAACGTTTTTGCCTACTGTACATGTAAAATTTGATTTGTAGCTTTTGTAATTTGCGAGATCTCTGAGTTTATACGGACTGACATGGCTATATCGGCTCAGCTCACCGCGCTGATCAAGAATATATACACTTTAAAAAATTACACAATGCTGTATCCATAATATATGTACATATGTCTAAATATATAATATATAAACATATAATATACATATCCACAAGGAAATATCGAATAAATAAAATAAACCCGTGCTGCGCATGTAACATTTGTACAATTTCAGCTATCTAGCTTTTGTAGTTTACGAAATATGTACATACATATCTGCGTTCAACAGACAGATGGAAGGTCAGGACTTTGTCGCCTCTGCTCGTTGCATATCAAGAATATATACTTTATGAGATCTGCCACGCCTCCTTCTGCCTATTACTTGCATTATCACAAAACCATTATACACTGAATTCCCATTTCCAATGATATGAGTTTAATTTATGAAAAATTATATTTTAATAAATTTATTTTTTTACACTCTGTCTCGATAGAATGTTGCTTACTTTTATAAATAAGTGAATTTTTGTTTATGAGTGAATACAAATTTAATGGGGTAGTTCATTTTATTTCAATACAATTTTGTATATACTGTAAATATATATCAATTTTACTTGTATGTATTACTGAATTTCATTTATTTTTGTTTCTCAAAATTTAACGACCTCGGCATTAGGTCGAGATTCTGAAGACATGCATAAGCTTGCTTCTCCATAAAAATTTGATCTTTGGTTTTGCCGCATGCAACTCGTGCCCATTTCGGATCCAGGATATTCTCATTGGAAGCAGCGCGAAACCTTTGACCGCATGGTCTATTTTCTTTTTTGCCCTCATCAAATAACAGATCCTCTTCATTTCCTAAATTTTCCTCAATAATGTTAATTGGAGAGAAATGTGTAACCGATTGTCCTGACATAAGAAATTTGCTAGGTGTCTCTGTTTCGAACGGTTGGGCTTTTTTTTCATACTGTGAGATGTGAACGTTCCAACTAGGAAGCAAGGATTTTCTGGCTCGCTTTGGCGCAGGTGATAGCAGACTTAGACTTGCAAGGGTATTTGAATATTCTGTGTTGGAAAGGTTATCGAATCTTTTTTCTGATTTGCTGATATTTATTTCAGAGTCTATCAGCTGTTCCTCACTAATTATTTCTGCAAGGTCTTCAGCCAGACTCGAAGGACTCGAAGGTACGTAAGAGCGTCCATCCAATTTTTTCCCAATAGCAGCAAGAGCATTTTTAAATGGAGTTGGAGTACGTGGGCCAATTAAACCTGTTGAAAGGTTTAATAATTTGATTGATTATTATAAAATGTAAAATAACGTAATATAGTGTTACTTACTTTTATGTGGTGTTTCAATTGATGTAGTTTCCAATTCTTTTTTAATTTCCATTCCTATACGGTTATAAGTTTTGGAAACTGGTGTACTTGCTGGCAAATTCATATCCTCAAACGTAAGACATGGCGATTTAAGGAACTGACTTGGTGAAAAGGGCAGCGATTTAATAGGGGTTATTACTGGCGTATGGGGCAATTTGGATTTTATGTCAGTTTTCAGTGAATCCGAACATTTTGATGCATCAGTAATATGATTGCGGGACCGTTTCAATATATTAGGTGTAGGTCTCAGTTTTACATCATATTGTAAAATAGGTAGCGTTGTCATGAATGTGCCTTTAATCAATTCATTTACATTTTGTTTATCAAAAATTGAGGAACCAGCAGTTGTTTCACTGTGTGCAGTGTACATATCTCTAATTACATTCTTAGTGTTCACAACGTTTAGAAAAGATTCTCCATAATATGAATCAACAGCTTTATTGGCTTCAATTTTATTTAAATCAGAAATACTGTTTTTGAAAGGCGTCGATTTGGTATAGAAGACTTTCGGGCTCTTATTAATTCCACCTGTTTTAATTAGCTCTATAAGTCGAGTGCGTGAGCTTTTTAGATCGCTACCAGTTACTGTATTTGTAGATCTGCGTTCTGCGTCGTATTTACGACGCATTGTAGAATTCCAATGATTTTTTATAGCATTATCAGTTCGACCTGGCAGCAGTTTTGCAATTTTAGCCCATTGATTTCCTAGCTTAAAATGAGCATTGTAAATAATGGTATCTTCTTCATCCGTCCAAGCGGTTTTCTTAATATTTGGATTAAGATGGTTATGCCAACGTTCACGACATTGTTTTCCAATCCGTCCATTTAAATATCGAGCAATTAACGTCCATTTTTTTGGTCCAAATCGACGCACAAGTTCAATGACTTTCTCATCTTCTTCGCGCGTCCACGGGCCTTTAATGAGCTCTGGGTTTAAAACCTTAGCCCAGCGCTGCTGAACTTGTTGTTCAAGTCTATCTTTAAAATGTGATCCAATAATATCCCAGCGTTCACGATATTTTTCAACTAGGGACTTCAGTAAAATGTCTTCCGATTTAGACCAACGCTTACCAAACCCATAGTTGGGATGTCCAGTTACCAATTTCGATGGTGTTTTCGTCTGATATTTAACTGGCAATCTGTTTTCTATATGTGTTTCAGATTTTGAATTCATATGGTTTAAATTGATGGATTTTTTAACGTTGTTGTTTGAAGAGACAAGTCCATTCAAATTTTCATGTACATCGTTAAATTTTTGAATGGTTTGTAATTGCGAATTATTAAATAAACTGTTTACTCCATCATCATTTTCGGAATATTCTGACGTCTCTGATTCTTCTGTTAAGGGGCCAAATTCCAGGGTAGAATTTTCTTTAGTTAAATTGGCGTCAATATCTTCCATGTTTACAGATTTTGTAATAATCCTTGCTTTCGTGGTGAACAATAGTGATAAACTTCTGGACACACTTTCTTAGATCGTAGATAGTGATGAACGTTTCCACTGCAATATAAACACTTGATAAAACTTTGCAGATGCGGATATCCCATATAATGTGCGCAAATATCATTTAAAGATTTATTCTGTATATTCCTCTTGCAGCTCAGACAGTGAACAAATTCTGTTGGATGCCGATCCGCTCGAAGCAAGGGGTGTGTTGCATCGTTTTCTGAATGGTCAAAAATCTCTATTTCCGATGGATTATACGCACTTTTTGATTCGTTAAAAAGTTGTTTATCAAACAACAAATTCTCATCCATTTAAACAATGATGTATTTGATATATATATATATAATATTTCTGGATATCAAATATTTGCAGATATTGCATCAATAAAAGTTTCGACTATTAAATGAATCAACGAACTAAATTATTATCTTTGTACTAATAATTTACATCACTCATTGTTTTTACCACCTCTCATTGTAAAAAGGCGTCGATTATTATTAATCGACTAAGTTATTAACAATGTTGCTTTACCAGTACTCCATTTCAAATTTAAGTGTTTACAATCTATCTCCCTATAGATACAAGGGAATTGTAACAAAAATATCGTGCAATTTGAGCACCAAATAATTATTTCCAGCCACCACTAACCATACAACACATACAACACTGGAACAAGTTAATGTGCACACTTATTTTTTGACTTTAGAGCCCCCTCAACTTCGTATTTGCTCGGGTTTTTACTTTTAGGGTCGGCAGAGAAAAATTGCTGATGGCAAAATCATTCCGATTCGAGCGCTCGACGGTGACGGTCGATTTTCCAAAAAGGACTGACATGTGCCGCTCATTCCCTTGCTCTCTTTCTCTTTCTGCCCCATGCTTTTTACTCTCGGCTCTCTTCTCACAAAAATATATCAGCATACATATACAAACGTACACAAACAGCAAGCAGCTCACAAAATTGAAATTTCTTCTCGACTCGCGATCCCATTGGTTCCCTTCTGAGCGAAGAGTATACCGAATTCTTAAACTGCTTTGCCATGCTCATGCAAAATGTTAGCGTTTTTATGATTATTTGTGGAAAGGGTATGAAACTGTTGATGTGCATAACGAATATTATTTCCCTATAACCATACACACACACATTTACACTCGCTATATGTGTAATCATTTATGTGCTTGTGATATAGATTACTTAATTCAAAGTTGAGGTAGGCGGCACACGCCCAATATTCGAGACCCATGCACGAAACATGCATATATATTGCATATATATAGCGAGGAAGTGTAAATGTGTGTGTGTATGGTCATCGGGAAATAATATTCGTTATGCAGATCAACACTTTCATACCCTTTCCACAAATAATCATGAAAACGCTAACATTTTGCATGAGCATGGCAAAGCCGTTTAAGAATTCGGTATACCCTTCGCTCAGAAGGGAACCAATGGGATCGCGAGTCGAGAAGAAATTTCAATTTTGTGAGCTGCTTGCTGTTTGTGCCAACATACATATATTTTTGTGAGAAGAGAGCAGAGAGTAAAAAGCATGGGGCAGAAAGAGAAAGAGAGCAAGGGAAAGAGCGGCACATGCCATGCATTTTTGGAAAATCGACCGTCACCGTCGAGCGCTCGAAGCGGAATGATTTTGCCATCAGCAATTTTTCTCCCCCGACCCTAAAAGTAAAAAGCCGAGCAAATACGAAGTTAAGGGGGTTCTAAAGTCAAAAAATAAGTGTGAACATTAACTTGTACCAGTTGTCCAGTCTATGTGTTGTATGATTAGTGGTTGTATGGTTAGTGACAGTAGTAAATTGTTCTCAAAATACTGCACCCATTTCATTACTGTACAGTATTGTCTAGTGTGCAGAAGAATCGAGTACAGCATTTCAAATGTTCTCAACTAAAGTGAGAACAGTAAAATGTAGTACACTTCGTGAGCAGTGCTGCCAGTTTGGCAATTTGGTGGCTAGATCTGGCCACTTTTAAAAAAATTTGCAATTATTATTTTGTAAATGCTATTAGCCACAAATCTAGCAATTTTAAATTATTTTTTTAGCTATTTCAGCAACTTTATTATAAAACTAGCAATTTTTTTATATTTCTTCAGTGATTTTGCATTTTGTATGCCTTTTTTACGATTAAGATATCAGAACTTGTATTTAACCCAGTTGTTCGATTATATGAACTAGTTTATGATGTTTGATAGCTCTTTAAATGTGATTGGTGAACAAGAACAAGATGCTGAAAGTTTATAAGCAAAGTTTTCGTGATGCCTGGCTGCAAGTGACGAGTTCAAGCAATGGATTCGTAAGGATTGCACTGATCAAGCACCAGCTCTTTGTGCGTATTGCAAACTATTAACGCTTAGCTTTTTGACATCCGCCACCACGGTGCGGACTAGGTATGGACTAGAAGGACATGAAAAATGTTGCCATAACTATGATCTGCCATATGAGTACTTGATTCAAATTACTAGTAGTGAGAAGTACGCTACTGAATGTGAAGCTGAGGAGCTGGAAAATATTTGAAGTATTACTTAGTTATTATTTAGTTTCACTTCTTACTTTTTTTTAGTTTCAATTTTTAATAAGTTGCTTCTAATTTTTATTTGTTTTTTGTTTGAAAATACATATGTATATATGTTAAATATGTACATTCTAATGGTTTAGCAATTTTTTTTTGTGGCATTTTTCACAACATTGTTGGAAGCTGCCAAGCTTTTTCGGCAACTCTGGCTCCAATCATTTACGAAGGCACAAAATAAAAAGCCAATACGATTTAATTTAGCTTATTATTTATTAATTTAATGCCGAGTCCGTGATATTTGTTTAGGCAAAGTTAATTGTATGCGAAAAGATAAGAGAGATGTTGCGCGCTTGCAGACAACTTTCGTACAGAATTAGAGAATTTAAAGAAAAAAAGTTACAAGTATAAGCAAGTAAAAGGAAGGCGAAAATTACATATGTATGTCTGTTATGCTTTCTTATGTGTATGAGTGCAATTAACAGCGAATGAAATGATATAGAGAATAGACTAATTTAAGAGAAACTTATTTAAGAGTATTTATTAGCTGCTGCGCCGAACATCCTCCCCCCCGTTGAAAGACCAAGTCTTTCAACAGGATCATCAACCGAAGGACGCACAGCTTATTGACAGCTCGACGTGTAGTTCCAGTGGGCGTAAACAGCAACTCTCACGACACCATCAGCTCCAGCAATGATCTCAACGACCCGGGCTAATGGCCATTTCAAAGGTGGCAAGTTTTCGTCTTTCACGCATACGACATCGTTGACTTTGATAGAAGACTGCGGGGTGCGCCATTTTCCACGCTGTTGGAGAATGGTGAGGTATTCATCACTCCAGCGTTTCCAAAACAACTGCTGTATGTACGTCATGCGTTGCCAGCGATCAAGGCGATTGTGGTCCAACCCAGTTACGTCTGGCTCGGGGAAACTGATGAGTGGTCGACCAATCAAGAAATGTCCTGGAGTGAGAACTCCAAGATCATCGGGATTTTCTGAAATTGCAACAAGAGGACGAGAATTGATTATGGCCTGAATTTGGCATACCAAAGTGCGCAGTTCGTCGAAGCCAAGAAGTGCCGATCTCATAGAGAGATATAAATGTTTTTTAGCTGTCTTCACTGCTGCTTCCCATAGGCCGCCGAAGTGTGGCGAACGAGGAGGTATGAACTTCCAATCGAAGCTGTTGTTGATGCAGTAGTTGTGGACTTCAATGCGATGTTCCTGGCTCAACAATAGGCGCCGCAAATCCGCCAACTCGTTCCGTGCACCCACAAAGTTAGTAGCATTGTCAGACCAAATGCATTTTGGAATGCCACGCGTACCAATGAAACGCTTGAGGGCGCCCAAAAAAGCAGCTGTCGAAAGATCCTTTGCGAGTTCCAACCATACAGCCTTGGTTGCGAAGCAAACGAACACGCAGATGTAGCACTTTACAGAGGCTTTGTTTCGTCCATCAGGCTTGTAGTAAAAAGGACCACAATAATCCACTCCAGTGACTGTAAATGCCGGTGAGCACTGTGCACGATCCTTGGGCAAGTCCGCCATTATATGCTCAACGAGACGAGGCCGAGATCTGCAGCAAATTATACATTTTCGCAATGCTCGGGCAACCGTTTTCATGCCACCTATGGGCCAGAATTGCTGTCGAATTATTCCAAGCAAAGCCTGCGGTCCTGCATGGTGATACTTCTGATGAAAATGCGAGATTATAGCGAAGGTTAGGGGATGCTCTTTGGGCAAGATAATTGGGTGGCGCGCATCGAAGCCGAGAGTAGAGTGTCGCAAACGACCACCGACTCTAAGTAGACCAAAATCATCCATAAATGGAGAGAGCGAAAGAGTGGAGCTTGACGAATGTATATTCTTTCCATTCTGTAGGGCAGAGTATTCTGGCTGCAACTGAGTTCTTTGAAGAAGACGGCATAGTAGGAACGATCCCTGACGAAGATCGTCTGATGACAACTCAGCTGACTTTATTTTTCTGATAAATTTGTGAATGTAGCCAAAAATGCGCTTCATTATTCCGAATGAATTTATGTGTTTGAATGACAAAGAGATATCTACGTGCTCAGCTGAGAATAAAACCTTTTGGCGCATTTCAGGAAGACATGCTTCAGACAAGCAGTGCCTTGGCCAATAACATTTCTCCTTTTGCAAGAAAGAAGGTCCATGCATCCATAATTTTGAGTGCAAAAGTTCCAACGGTGCTGCTCCCTTGGATAACATATCCGCCGGATTCATCTCGGTTGGCACGTAATGCCACTCCATGCCGATCGTGAGCTGCTGTATGGCACAAATCTTGTTAGAGACAAACACATTGAATTTGGATGGCTCTTCCTTTAACCAAGACAAGACCACGGCTGAATCTGACCAACAATGCATCTCACACTCGAACAAGTTCATTTTGTTTATTTCGCTTACCAAGTTCGCAAGCAGAAATGCAGCGCATAACTCAAGTTTAGGCACAGTAAGAGTCTTTAGTGGGGCGACCCTGGCTTTGGAACAGAGCAACTGAACTTGAACAGCATTCTTCGATGAGCGAACATAAACACAAGAGCCATAAGCCTGAAGACTAGCATCGCAGAAGGCATGCAGTTCGACCCTTGCTTTAAGTTGGAGTACATAACGAGGAAATACTGCATGGCTCACTTGCTGAAAGTCCTTACAAAACTCGCTCCAAGCCGTTTCCAATGGTTGCGGTAAGCTCTCATCCCATTGCAGCTTGTCTCTCCACAGGCGTTGCAAGATGATTTTGGCCCTAGTTAAAGTTGGTCCGATCAAACCTAACGGATCGTAACATCGCGCAATGGTTGATAAAACCGAGCGTTTTGTGTGTGTGCCAGTATTAATTTTGGGCTCGAAAGTGAACACGAAGCTGTCCTTCCGAGGCTCCCAGATGAGTCCAAGTGTTTTTGTCACATCGCTGCCGTCGTCGAGTTTGAGAAAACTCTCCTGCTCAGTTTCTGGAACTCCGCGAAGTATATCAGTTGAGTTAGAGCACCATTTTCTCAATTTAAAATTTCCTCGGTCAAGAAGATTTGTAGTTTGTCGCATCATGTCTCGAACTTCTTCAACTGAATTGCCTCCTGATATCAAATCATCAACGTAGAAATCTCGCAAGACAGTTTTAGATCCTAATGGGTACGACGAAGACTCATCCATTGCTAGTTGATGCATTGCACGAATTGCCAAAAAGGAAGCGGGTTTGGTTCCATACGTGACGGTATTCAATTTGAAAACTTGAATATCATGGTCTGAAGAGTCTCGCCACAAAATGCACTGAAGCATAGAATCAGGCTCTGAGACTTTAACACACCTATACATTTTACCGATATCTCCTGTAAGTGCAATGGAAAATGTGCGAAAACGAACGAGCGTGTTAAACAATGTAGCTTGAATAGTCGGTCCTGACATAAGCAAATCGTTTAATGAGAGCCCAGATGTGGTAATGGCTGAGCCGTCAAAGACAACTCTCAGCTTTGTTGTCGAACTCTCTTCTTTGTATACGCAATGATGGGGTAAGAAATATTTGCATTTATTGATATCTGCGCTGGGCACCAGTGACATATGTTTGAGGTCAATATATTCCTTTATAAATGCTGAATATTTCTCCTTGAGAATTTCATTTCGAGCGAATTTACGCTCCAAGTTTACGAGTCGACGCTTGGCCTGCAAATAAGAGTCGCCCAAAGATTCGACGCCTAGCTTTTTTGGCAAGCAAACTGAATATTCCCCTGATGACAATCGACGATAGTTTGCGATGAAATGCTGCTGACAATGGAGCTCCTCGGTTGTTACCTTGGCTATAGGCTCGAAGACGTGCTCCACTTCCCAAAATTGACGCACTAACTCATCAAGCCGAGTGCTGTGATTAGTGTCATCCGAAGCTCTTTGGGTTGCGATGAACGATGAGAGTTTGGGGGCTGATTGCCCGCCACCTGACACGATCCAGCCGAGTTGAGTTTTCTGCAAAATTGGTAAACCAGGTGCTAACAGAATTTGACCAACACACAACAGCTCGAAGAAAAGACCAGCTCCGATGAGAAGATCAATCCGTTGTGACTTATGGAATAAGGGATCAGCTAGCTGTATGTTTGAGGGTATATTCCAACTATTAGTAGACATTGACATCCCAGGCTGATTGTCAGTAATCATTTGGGCAACGATTGCAGTGATAGTAGTAGAATAATTTGAAATCCGCGATTTCAAAACGAGATCGACTGAGTATCCTTCAGTTGAGAAGCTAGCATCTCCAATGCCAGAAACTGCAGTGAGCGATTTGCTTTTTCGAAGCTGAAGCTGATTTGCGAAACGACTGGTGACGAAGTGAAGTTGAGATCCTGAATCCAAGAGTACACGACACGGAACGAATGTTCCAGCTCGATTCTTGACAAGGATTATTGCAGTAGCTAGAAACACAACATCAGACGAACTAGGCGATATGTGGGCTTGAGGCAGAGAAGGTGACATTGCAACCATGGCAGTGGGATGTATTGTATGTGCTTGTTGATCAGGTTTCAACACAGCGTTGGATGTAGCTATCGAAGACTGATTGTAATGCAATAGAGTATGGTGCTTCGATTGGCAAGTACGACAGGAGCTAGATTTACAATCCTTTAGCTGATGACCTTTTCTCAAACAATTAAGACAAAGCGCGAGTCTCTTGGCCTCCTTATGTCTTGCCATTGGCGACAATTTCTCAAAGCGCTTACATTGAAATATCATGTGACTTGTGTCTTCGCAAAATACACAACAACTAGGAATCTTGGAAGCAACAAATGATTTTCTTAAATGTGTACTCACGATCTTCCCTAACTTGCCAACCTGACCATCTTGCAAAACTTGATCCACATTTTCAAGCATTCGACATCGCCCTTGCAAGAAAGCTGACAATTTGGCCCACGATGGTAACTCATTAGCAGACGAGCTTTCCTCCCATTTGACCTGAGTTGACTTATCCAATTTCTGCAACACTGTCTGCACGATGATAATATCAGCAACTTCTTCCCTCGACGCTAAAGAATCCATAGCACGAAGGTGAGATGTCACTTTATCTGTTAATTGCCTCAGCCTACCTACAGAGGTATCAGCCTTCTCAAGCCCAAATATCGCTCTGATGTGTGCCTGTAAGATAAAACGTTTATTATCAAAACGACGTTGAAGAATATCCAGAGCGACGATATAGTTAGCCTTGTTAATTTCCAAAGAGCTGATGGAATCCAAAGCAGAACCGCTTAAGCAAGATCGAAGATGCTGGAACTTCTCAACAGGATTGAGATCAGGATCAGTATCTATGATCGTTTTGAACATAGAGTAAAAGTTTTCCCACTCAGTGTAGATTCCATTAAATTTTGGCAGCTTCAGCTGCGGCAAACGCGATCGATTAGACATGACGACCATTGGATGAGCATTTGTAAAACTTGTATTGAGCGTTGAAGATAGCTGTGGATTCGGCCGACTTCCCAGTTCACGCTGAAGCAAGGCCTTAAACTTTAGTAGAGTTGATTCAAATTTCGCAGGTAAATCACTAGATATGGATTCAAAATCTGATTCCTCTAAGCTAGTGTGAACCGCTTCAAAATTTGACTCTAACTTGGTGATCGAATCCAACAGCACACGTAGCTCACACGAATCCATATGACTTAATTTTTCCACGTCTAATTCGGCATATAACCTTTCAAGTCTGTCGAAAAGAGCTTTCGTTTTAAGCCTTAAATAAGTGACCTGAGATGCAGGCACTCCATCAGCATTAGATTCTGAGTTATTCATTTTGATACGTCACAAATTCACTTAAGTTATGCTCAATTCAATTCAATTCACAAGTTCAATTGCAAAGTTGATGCACAAGCTAATAGACTCACTAATGCACTTCCAATTTAGCTGCACCTTTTATATGCAAGCTCACTGTGTGTGTATGTTTGTATGTGTGTGATCTAACACAGCTATTTTCGGATTAGCGGGCCTTCTATGCAGACGCTGCACAAAAGGCGCCAACGGCGACGAACGAAGCGAACGATTAAAAGAGAATGAGAAAGACAAAGATAATGCTCGCACAACTGCATACACTGAATTATGCACTTTGAACAAAATTATTTGTTCACAAATGCTAATGTTTTACACTGTTGCGTTAGGATGAAATTAATTGTTAATTTGAATGCACTATTTTGCACAAATGTTTATAAATTTCACGGAGAAGGCTAATGTTTTACACTGTTGTGTTACGATGAAATTGATTGTTAATTTGAATGCACTATTTTGCACAAATGTTTATAAATTTCACGGTTGAGCGACGACGAAATAGATTAATAACTTTTAGCGCACTAAACGAACATCACGAAGTGTATAAATCACGTCGGGGTCACCAAAATGTTGGAAGCTGCCAAGCTTTTTCGGCAACTCTGGCTCCAATCATTTACGAAGGCACAAAATAAAAAGCCAATACGATTTAATTTAGCTTATTATTTATTAATTTAATGCCGAGTCCGTGATATTTGTTTAGGCAAAGTTAATTGTATGCGAAAAGATAAGAGAGATGTTGCGCGCTTGCAGACAACTTTCGTACAGAATTAGAGAATTTAAAGAAAAAAAGTTACAAGTATAAGCAAGTAAAAGGAAGGCGAAAATTACATATGTATGTCTGTTATGCTTTCTTATGTGTATGAGTGCATTAACAGCGAATGAAATGATATAGAGAATAGACTAATTTAAGAGAAACTTATTTAAGAGTATTTATTAGCTGCTGCGCCGAACAACATTTTTAGCTAGTTTTAGCCACATTTTTTCCAAATCTAGCAATTTTTGCTTGTGAGATTCTGGCAGCACTGTTCGTGAGTGAGGACAATTTTTGTCTCGTTTCTACACGTTGTACACCATATACAATTATGAGCATTTCTGTCATGCCTAACAGCTGTGCAATAGAGCTGGCAAACTATCGATAGTGGCGCCATTCGATATTTTCGATGTTTTCAAGAAAAAAATCGATACTATCGATACTATCGCTAAAACCGTCTTTATTTTCATTTAAATTTAAAAATTACGAAAAATAACAAATTAAAAAATTATAACAAGAAAACTTAATATGCAAAATAACAAAAATTATATTAAATTAAAAAAATAACAAAAATTATATTAACTTAAAAAAACAATCAGTTTTACTTCATTTTCAACAACGGAAAATGGTCGCATGTCTGATGATATATACTCCATAAGTGCTATATTAAGCTCCTTTTTACGCTTGTTTGAAGAATCATATGTTGCGCTTACATAGCTCTCGATTTTGTTAACAATTGGCAATTCATTTATTTGCAGTGTTGGATGTACATGTTTGAGGTGGTCGAATAAATTAGATGTATTTCCAATTGTCTTGTATGTTTTATCACATGAACGACACTTTGCCAATTTACCATCTTCCTTTCGGACAGCGAATTTGAAAAGGTCCCGCGTAGTCAATGCCAGTGTTTTGAAATGGATAATCGCCAGTTAATCGATACACTGGTAAATTTCCCATCAATTTCTTGTCTGTACTGAATGCAGGTAACGCATTTGCGTAAGTACTTTTTTTATGAGTTCTGTAAATTAAAAATCCAGAACTCCCTTTGCACAATGTTTCTCATTAGCTTCAGTCCGGATGGAGAGTTTCTTTATGTGCGTTGTTCATAATTAGCCAGTCCAGATGCGATTTTCCAATAATAATTGGATGTTTTACGTTGTATGGCACTATTGCACTTTGAAGACGGCCTCCTACTCGAAGTACTCCATTTCCATACAGAGAGGGATTAAGCGCCAGCAACTTACTCTTGGCTTCCAGAGATTTTTCAGCTTTGAGTAAGTTGAGTTCTTCTCCAAAATCAAGTTGTTGTAATTTTACAAGAACTGTTGTGGCATTCCTCATTTCTTCGACTGTGTGATACGTCGGCTGGTGCTTCTTTCTTCTTTCGTGGATATAGTTGCTACTATAACTACTTCTGGCTCTTGTGGCCACTAATCTGGCTGTTTTGTCAACCACTCAGGTCCTTTCCACCATATGTCGCATATTGCTAAGCACTTCGGGGCAATTCCTCTCGAGCCGACGACTGCTAAGTTGTCTGCTGATTTCACGTATTTCCATTCAACGTGCGGCAGTTTTTTGTTTATTTCGTTGACCCTTCTTTTGACGAACTTGTCTTTGCTCCGCTTGTTCTTATACCCTAAACCCATTCTTATACCCTAAACCCATTGAAAATGGGAATTCCGGGTATAATGGTTTTGTGAAAATGTATGTAACAGACAGAAGGAGACGTCGCAGACCCTCTAAAGTATATATATTCTTGATCAGCATAAAAAAATAAGTTGATCTAGCCCTGTCCGTCTGTCCGTCCGTCCGTCCGTCCGTCCGTCCGTCCGTCCGTCCGTATGAACGTCGAGATTTCGGAAAATACAAAAGCTAGAGAGCTGAAATTAGCTACGCAATACGAGTTTATTTTGTTTTTTCGATAACTCATCCCATTTCCAAATTATCGATAAAAAATCGAAAATTCGTTTAAATTTTTTAGGTTTTTGGGGTATAACTTCTACACCGTTTCAGCTACAGACTTCCACTTTATATATTTAGATAGATATTATGAATACGCAGATTTTGTAGTTTTTAGATTTTTGATGCCACGCCCCACTCGTCCACAATTTGCAAAAAACGCATTTCAAATACTAAAGACTTGAAATTTGGCCCATAGATAGATTTAGATACTCTTAATCTAATTTAATGAAGATCGTCCATCTAGAAATGGAGTTATAAGCGTCCAAAGTTCAGCCCAACCCACCCCCAAGCCACGGCAGCAACTGCGCAGTTAGCAGAGCGCGCGCTTATAAGTGCGTAAAGAAGAAGAGTATCATTTTCTTTACAGGGCTCAGGGTATCTCGTAGTCGAGCCGTCTCGACTAGAGCCTTCTTACTTGTTTTTTTTTTTTTTGAAACGGTGGTTGTTTCCTGTAACGTCTTTTCACAATCGTTGTCATCTTCGGTGTCGCTTGTGTTACTTTCAAGCCACCAGAATCGCTCGAGATCTTTCAGACATATTGTTGCTGTTGCGGTGACCACTTTGTTGCTTGATGATCTAGCCATCTATGTTGCCGGAAACCATCCATCCAAGTTCTGTTTTCTGTTCCAGAATTTCGACGATTTTCTATACCTTTTCCTACATTATTAGTGGAAGTAAATCAACGCCTATGATTACATCAATTCAGCTGGGCTCGTTGAAGTATGGGTCTGCTAGTTCGCAGCCCATTTAATCTTCATTGACATTCATGTTAATTTTCTGGCTCGGTAGAGCTCTTTGGAGTATTGGCATGACAAGTACCTGCGTTGTGGTGATGAATTTGCTTTTCATCCTTGGCTTGATTGTTAAGTGAACACTGAACATCTTGTGAAATCCCTTGAACTTCCACGTTCGCTTGATACGACTCCGTTTTAGTTTTGTGCAGCCTCTTGATATTAATGTTTTTTGTGAGCCTCCATCGATGAAGGAGCTTAGCTGCTTATATTTCCCGGACTTATTTTTGATCCGAATGAGCGCAGTTGCCAGCTTTAATTGCTTTGCTGTGATCTCAAAAGAAGAATTTGGGTTAATAATATAATTTTTTATCAGTTAGATTTGCAGACGCAGTCGCAGTTTCCGCGGAAGTTTGATCATATGTCGTGCTGCTAACAGTGGTAATATC
The DNA here is from genome assembly GCA_030914335.1 of Drosophila borborema. Classification (NCBI taxonomy): domain Eukaryota; kingdom Metazoa; phylum Arthropoda; class Insecta; order Diptera; family Drosophilidae; genus Drosophila; species Drosophila borborema. Next base: position 314,714 of record JAUESP010000080.1, read on the forward strand.
ATTAAATTGATTTATCTTCAGCGGTACTCAACGCTGATGTCGATGTTGAAGATGTGGCAACACTCTCGCATCCATCCTTTATAGCCTCAGACTCTTGAGGTTGATCCTTTGTTTGATTTGGTAGTGAACAGACTTCACTTACATTTGTTTTGCTTGTTATATTTCCCCCCATTTGGAGGTCTTCCAGCAGGGAGAAAACAATTGCATCCAAAGCAGCCTGATATGCTAACTTCTGATCAGCGGTAACGTTGTCATTGTAAACGGAGGTGCTCACGAACTTGCGGATACTGCCGTCATCGTTGTTCTTCGACAGTTCCGTGTCTACTGGCTTTTCAACAATATAGCGTTTGTAGCGTTTACATAAATAGTCCAACGCTCTATTGTAGTTAGTCGATTCAAATGTGAAATGGCTTATCACTTTTAAGCCGTCTCCTCTGAGGTATAATTTTAGGTACATCAGCTCAGTCTTGTCGCTGATATCCTTCCTGTTGTGAATTATGTTGGAGAGCCGTTCGAAAAACGTGGGCCACACCTTCGGATTTCCATTAAAATGAGGAAGTGTCGGTCTCGATGGCTTTGGAACGTCTTCTTTTATAGCGTCCAAATCCCTTATTTTTCTGTCAAGTCTTCTTGACGGTACGTAGACTTTTCCTTCCAATGCGTCCATGCCCTCGATTTCGTCAGTAGGTTTATTATATTTGTTAGAGAGTTAAAGTAAAAGCAACTCCACATTTGCCGAATTCAAAAATTGAACTCTATTCCGTGAATTCAAAAATTGAACTGCTTATTTCTTAAAATCCTAGAGCTTATATACCATAAAAATACTTCCGGCACTGGAAGACTACAATTCCATGCACACAAGTGCACATATGTTTGTCAAGTGTCCCTTTTTCGATCGCTAAGCCGTTCTCACGTCTCACGTTACATTTTTATACCCTGAACCCATTGAAAATGGGAATTCAGGGTATAATGGTTTTGTGAAAACGTATGTAACAGGCAGAAGGAGACGTCGCAGACCCCATAAAGTATATATATTCTTGATCAGCATAAAAAAATAAGTTGATCTAGCCCTGTCCGTCTGTCCGTCTGTCCGTCCGTCCGTCCGTCCGTCCGTCCGTCCGTCCGTATGAACGTCGAGATTTCGGAAACTACAAAAGCTAGAGAGCTGAAATTTCACAATACGAGTTAATTTTATTTTTTCGATAACTCGTCCCATTTCCAAATTATCGATAAATAATCGAAAATTCGTTTCAATTTTTTATGTTTTTTTGGGTATAACTTCTACACCGTTTTAGCTAGAGACTTCAACTTTATATATTTAGATAGATATTACGGATACGCAGATTTTGTAGTTTTCAGATTTTGGATGCCACGCCCCCTCCGCCCTCAATTTGGAAAAAACGCATTTCAAATACTAGAGACTTGCAATTCGGCACATAGAAAGATTTAGATACTCTTAATCTACTCTAAAAATTAAATGAAGATCGTCCATCTAGAAATGCAGTTATAAGCGTCCAAAGTTCAGCCCAACCCACCCCCAAGCCAAGGCAGCAACTGCGCAGTTAGCAGAGCGCGCGCTTATAAGTGCGTAAAGAAGAAGAGTATCACTAAAAAAAGTGCAAAAAAGCAGGGTTCAGGGTATCTCGTAGTCGAGCCGTCTCGACTAGAGCCATCTTACTTGTTATACTTTGTTCCCAAAAGGAAAAAAGTATATTGGGTTTGTGCAATGTCCGTCTTGCTGTCCGTCCGTCTGTCCGTCTGTCCGTATGAACGCAATATTTTTCGGCGCTATTAGAGCTAGAGACTTGAAATTTTAAACATATTCTCATATATGCTGCCGAATTATAAAGTGTTAAAATTTTCCCGATCCGCCCACTGACAACCCAAGTTCAAAAAGCTATGGCGGATATATCTACGCCCATTGGGGGCGCGGCAAATCGGGAAAAACGTATCTTCTACACCGTTAAAGCTAAAACGCTGAAATGTGAAATGTGCATGTGAGTTAAGGTTATGATTCTAAGAAGATCGATCAAAAAGTTTTATGTCTACGCCCATTGGGGGCGTGGCAAATCGGACCTGAATATATAGTGATTTTTCAAATTGTGCTATATTTTGAAAAGTTTCCAGCGGGATTCGAACCTAGGTCTTTTGAAAACAATATGTAATCGTTAGCTAAACCTAAATAAATTCAGCTGGTCAGCTGATCAGCAGCTTGTGACAAAACAAAACAATACAATCGCACTTCTTGCAATATGTACACACTTGGATGTGTATACACAAATGCAAACATCTGTGTACATACATACATACATATGTATATGCATCCATAGAAAAACTGCTTGCCAAGAAAGCAGCGTGGCAGATCGGAAAACTTGTTTTAGTTTTAGCTTAAATGCACAATTCATATGCGTATGATTATAAATTATTATCAATTGGCAGCAAGCATTTTATAATAAATATACAAATATGAAAAAAATTATAATTTTTTGAAAAGAAAAAGTTTTTTGCGGGATTCGAACCCACGCACCCAAGTATAGCTTGCATAGCGCTTACCATCAGCGCCACTGCCCTGACCCGGCATTTGTTAACTAAAACCAAATAAGGCATCGCTAGAGCGCCTTTTGACAAAACTAAAGTAACGATCGAAAAATTCCCAATTCAGTCACAATTCTTAGAATATTCTGGCATGCAAACTTTTGTATGCATACATAGAAATTTGTGTGTATACTCGTATAGTAGGAAAAACGTTTGTTGCTTGCCATGTACGTTTTCTAATTGCCGAAATATTTCGTTAATTAAATGTTTATTAAATAAATAAGATGCACCTATGGGAACAAAGTATATCGCAGTTAGTTGCGCCTAACTGCAACGTTCTTACTTGTTATACCCTGAGCCCATTAAAAATGGGAAATCAAGGTATAATGGTTTTGTTAAAAGTATGTAAAGGTATGTAACATGTCGGAGGCGTGGCAGACCCCATAAAGTATATATATTCTTGATCAGGGTGACGAGTAAAGTTGATGTAACCATGTCCGTCTGTCCGTCTGTCTGTCTGTACGTATGTTTGAACGCGTCGATTTCCGAAGATACAAAAGCTAGAGAGTTCATTCTTTTTGTGTTAGGTCCGTATATTGCGCGCGCAGTACGAGTTTGTTTCATAAATTCGATAACTCGTATATTTGCAAAGTTATCTATAATCGAATATATCGGGAAGCAGTTATAAAATTCTAGCAAATTCATCTTTAGAGTTAGAGTTTCCGAGTCTTCTGCATATATATAGATAATAATTTAATACAATTTCGGTTTTTGTCAGATTCTGGTCCGCACTTCGCCCCACCACCCCCAAATGTGAAAAAAATGCATTTCAAATAAGAGACATGTTGTTTAGTTTAGCATATAGATATGATTATCATAATCATAATCTGAAGATATCAATACGATTGTCCATCTAGAAACAGAATTATTAATCATCCAAGTTTTCTCATCAAAACCCATGCGACCCAGCAGCAAAGCAGCGAGACAGAAGACGCTTGCAATGCTTACACACATACATACACACATACATGCCTACAAGCGTAGATTAACGTCTATGTGTGCGCGTGGTTTTGCATGTACAGTTTGTTATGCGTGCAGAATCGAATCGAATAATGCTTGGAATATTATTCGTTCGAAGAAGGGCTCAGGGGATTTCGTAGTCGAGCAGTCTCGACTACAGCTTTCTTACTTGTTATTACTTGCTGCGTTGGTCGCTGCAGCTAAGGGATGACATGTTTATTACATATTGAATATGGGAATTCAGGGTATAATGGTATTGTGAAAATGTATGTAACAGGCGTCGCAGACCTAGCTACGCAATACGAGTTTATTTTGTTTTTTCGATAACTCATCCCATTTCCAAATTATCGATAAAAAATCGAAAAATCGTTTTCATTTTTAAGGTTTTTTTGGGTATAACTTCTACACCGTTTTAGCTAGAGACTTCAACTTTATATATTTAGATAGATATTATGGATACGTAGATTTTGAAGTTTTGGATGCCACGCCCCCTTCGCCCCCAATTTGAAAAAAACGCATTTCAAATACTAGAGACTTGAAATTTTGCAAATAGATAGATTTAGATACTCTTAATCTACTCTAAAAATTGCATGAAGATCTTCTATCTAGAAAAGGAGTTATAAGCGTCCAAATTTCAGCCCAACCCACCCCCCAGCCACCGCAGCAACTGCGCAGTTAGCAGAGCGCGCGCTTATATGTGCGTAAAGAAGAACAGTATCACATTTTTTGCAGGGTTCAGGGTATCTCGTAGTCGAGCCTTCTCGACTAGAGCCTTCTTACTTGTTAATATGTTTATTTATGAGGCATGTTCATGCTTGAACATACTGCCAGGAGCCTAAGATTTGTGGCTGGGAAATTTTAATTTTATGTTTGGTAACGCTCAGGTTATCCGTAATGTTTATTCTTATACATATGTTTTTATTTGTCGTGTTCATGTTTAAACATTCTGCACGGGGGCCTAATTTCTGTGTTTTTGATAACGCGCAGGTTATCAGATATTTTGTCAATTTGGATTCTAAATTATATAGGACCAGGAAATGCTATAGCTATTAATCGTCTCTTTACATTACATTTTCTTATGGCATATATAACTAATATTATTACAATTATAATGCTTAATATCATTGATGTGTGTCCTGATATATGATGAAAATGGGGCCCGTTTAACTCTAAGTGATTTTTCTACATATGCTGTATTGCTTTTTGTAAATGTTCCATCTCTTTTGTGTGATTAATTATACCCTGAACTAGAGGTGCCAAACTATCGATGGCACTATCGTCACCATCGATGGTAGGGCACTATCGAGCTACTGAACTATCGATGGTTAAGTTGGACGATAGTTGGACGATAGAAAATGTGAACGTTTTGTTGTTTTTGAACAAAAATCTTTCGCTATAATAAATAAATCATATAGTTTTCAAGTTTTAGCTTCTAAGTCTTTTAAAAGGCTTTTGTATTTTTAGCTTTTCCCCTAAAATATAATTTTATAAAATGTAAGCAAAGTTCCTTGAACTTATAAGCTCAATATTTTGGCAGAAGAGACCCATAGCCTGTACTCTTACTCTTTTTTTGCAAATGTAAATCACTCACACTTGCGAAAATATATAGTTGTTTTAAAGTGTTCCTTATGAATTAAAATAAAATTGAAATTATTTGTTTTTTCTTACAAATTTCAATGATTTTCAATCACTGTTTTTATACCCTGAGCCCATTGAAAATGGGAATTCAGGGTATAATGGTTTTGTTAAATGTATGTAACAGGCAGAAGGAGGCGTGGCAGACCCCATAAAGTATATATATTCTTGATCAGGGCGACGAGAAAAGTTGATCCAGCCCTGTCCGTCTGTCCGTCCGTCCGTCCGTCCGTCCGTCCGTATGTATGAACGCGTCGATTTCCGAAGATACAAAAGCTAGAGAGTTCATTCTTTTTGTGTTAGGTTCGTATATTGCACGCGCAGTACGAGTTTGTTTCAGAAATTCGATAACTTGTATATTTGCAAAGTTATCGATAAACGAAATTATCGGGAACCAGTTACAAAATTCTAGCTAATTCATCTTTAGAGTTAGAGTCTCCGAGTCTTCTGCATATATATAGATACTAATTTAATACAATTTCGGTTTTTGTCAGATTTTGGATTCCGGTCCCCACTTCACCCCACCACCGCCAAATGTGAAAAAAAATGCATTTCAAATACTAGAGATATGCAGTTTGGTTTAGCATATAGATATGAATATCATAATCATAATCTGAAGAAATCAATACGATTGTCCATCTAGAAACAGAATTATTAATCATCAAAGTTTTCTCATCAAAACCCATGTGGCGCAGCAACAAAGGCAGCGAGACAGCAAGCCGCCTGCATTGCTCACACACATACATGCTTACAAGCGTGTGTGTGTTCGTGTTTTTGCATGTATAGTTTCTTACGCGTAGAGAATCGAAACGAAGCATTCTTGGAATCTGATTCGTTCGAAGAAGGGCTCAGGGGATTTCGTAGTCGAGCAGTCTCGACTACAGCTTTCTTACTTGTTTTTATTGCGACTATCGACCACTATTGATGATACTATCGACCACCATCGATGTTTGAAAAATCACTATCGTCCACAATCGTTGGCGGCCACTATCGATAGTTTGGCACCTCTAATCTGTATACACATACACACATACATATATGCATGTATGCATGTATAGAAAAATTGCTTGCCAACAGCAGCGTGGCAAATGAGAAAAGCAGTTTATAAATTATCAATTGGCAGCAAGCATTTTATAATAATAATAAATACAAATATAAAAAAAATTAAAATATAATAATTTTTGGAAAAAAGTTTCCTGCGGGATTCGAACCCACGCACTCAAGTGCAGCATGCATAGCGCTTACCACCTGCGCCACTGTCCTGATCTGGTCTTTTGACAAAACTAAAGTAACAATCGAAAAATTCACAATTCAATCACAATTCATAGAAATTTTAGCATGCAAACTTTTGTATGCATGCATAGAAAATAGTTTGTATACTCGTATAGTGTGTGTATTTATAGGAAAACGTTTGTTGCTTGCCATGTACTAATGGCTTTAAAGTTTCGTTTATTAAATGTTTATTAAGTAAATAAACGGCACCTAGTGGAACAGAATCTCTCGCAGTTAGTTGCGACTGACTGCAACCTTCTTACTTGTTTTTTATTGCGACTATCGACCATTATTAATGATACTATCGACCACTATCAATGATTCTATCGACCAGCATCGATGTTTGAAAATTTTCTATCGTCCACAATCGATGGCGCCCACCATCGATAGTTTCGCACCTCTAGTAGAAGCTGACGTGTTGGTGCTACTCTACACTTTTACGTGATCAGGAGAATTTGAACCGTCCGTTGCAACTGTGAGTGTGTACCTGCAGCATCCGTATGTACGAATGAAAGCTTCACAAAATCCATGCAACGGCAACTCCTTGTGTTCGGCTGCATACATAATCGAGGTATTACCAGCGACGGATGATCCTTGCAGTCACGATGACTGGCGCTACCAGTCCCAATGGATAAAAAAGTGAAGATGCTACAGATAAAATTGTGTTCTTCGTGATGGAGCATTTGGGTCGAAGGGCAAATAGCAATATACCCTGACGTTGATTCAAAGCTAATCCCAAAGTCCTTATAACTAAGCCATCTTCTAGATTCAAATCCTTAATAGTGCTATCGTCGACAAAGTTCGGGTGGTTTGAATGTCAAACTTGTTCTTGCCAAGTACCCCGATGATCTCTGCCTAGAGTTGTTGCAGGCCTACCGCTGTGTTATGCCCACACACTAAGTCATCCACGTAGAATAATGAATTTATAGCTTGTGCTCCAAATTTCGGAGTTTGCATGTGTAGATCAGCCATATATGCCATCCTGTCACGATAGTCACCAAAACTTGCCTGAATATTTTCACAACATCTGCAGTGAGTGTGTATTTGTAAGTTCGAAACCGTAGCAGAAGCGTGTATAGATCCGTCTGAATGGTCGCTCCAACCATTAACAAGTCATTGAGTAATCGTTGCGATGGGGCTTGATTGGAGGCATCGAAGACAACTCTGAGCTTCGTTGAAGCGCTGTTTGGCTTAAAAACGCAGTGATGTGGTATGTAATTGTGTGGCTCGTCAAGCGTCATGTAATTCAGATGATCATATTCGCGCAGAAAATTAAGTGAGGATTGCGATTTAAGCGCAGTTCCAATGATTCAAATCTCAGCGTTTTTTGAAGCGTAGGAAGGCATGGACCTAATTTCCTTTGTCCACTGCAAGAGTTTCAAAAAATGTTTCCAATAAGTTAATCAATATGGTGAGTTGTGCGAAACTGCTCATCAACTGAGGGTGTATTCTTGGGTATATTCCAAGATGTCAGAATCCGGCAAATATGCAATGTGTAACGTCACGCAGAAATCAATGGGCATCTTGAAATCGTCCGTGACTGCATTGTGGCTGAAGTGCCAAACTTGATGTCTGTGTGTGATCCGCCAACGTTACAGACTCGCATATGCCGTCTGACCTTTGGCAAGCGTAGTGATTGTGCGAACTGTTCTGAGATGAAGTTCACCTGTGAGCAGGAATCCAATAGAGCACGACCGATCCTGTAGTTTCCAGTTGTATTCGTTACCTGGACGATGGCCGTTGCCAGGATGACTTAGTCTGTTCGATTAGTGTGTGTATGTATGACCACATCGTTTGAATTTGAAACGATCCCTCCCGATGTATTAAGATGTGATGAGGTCTCGAGCGGATTCAACCTATTTGAGTAGAGGGACACTACCTGGTGGCCCTTGCCAAGATAGTTTAGGCCTAGAACTTGTGAGACTGACGTACGGTGTCCACATAAGCCAGATGGTGAAGAGGTGCCAGCTCACACTAAAGAAATTTAACTGAATGCTAAGGAGCGACAGTAAACTGTCCCTCTACAGTAAAAATAAAATTGTAACGCGATTGTGGAACCTGTATTCACTCACGCTATACCATTATGGGGATCTGCTGCGCAAACGCACATTAAATAAGTAAGAAGGCTCTAGTAGAGACGGCTCGACTACGATACCCTGAGCTCTGCAAAAAAGTGATACTCTTCTTCTTTACGCACTTATGAACGCGCGCTCTGCTAACTGCGCAGTTGCTGCCGTGGCTTGGGGGTGGGTTGGGCTGAACGCTTATAACTCCATTTCTAGATGGACCATCTTCATGAAATTTTGAGAGTAGACTAAGAGTATCTAAATGTATCTATGTGCCACATTTTAAGTCTCTAGTATTTGAAATGCGTTTTTTTCAAATTCGTGGCGAAGGGGGCGTGGCATCCAAAATCTGAAAATTACTTAATCTGCGTATCCATAATATCTATCTAAATAAACAAATTTAAAGCCTCTAGCTATAACGGTTTAGTTATGGACGGACGGACAGACAAACAGGGCTAGATCAACTTATTTTTTTATGCTGATCAAGAATAAATATACCTTATGGGGTCTGCGACGTCTCCTTCTGCCTGTTATAACAAGTATGACGGTTCTAGACGAGACGGCTCGACTACGAGATACCCTTAACCGTGCAAAAAAAGTGATACTCTTCTTCTTTAGGCACGTATGAATACGCGCTCTGTTAACCGCGCAGTTGTTGCCGTGGCTTGGGGGTGGGTAGGGCTTATAACTCTATTCCTGGATGGATGATCTTTATGAAACTTTCAGAATATATTAATAGCATCCAAAAATTTCAAGTCTCCAGTATTTGAAATACGTTTCTTTATACCCTGAACCCATTGAAAATAGGAATTCAGGGTGTAATGGTTTTGTGAAAATGTATGTAACAGGCAGAAGGAGACACCGCAGACCCAATAAAGATATATATTCTTGATCAGCATAAAAAAAATAAAATGATCTAGCCCAGTCCGTCTGTCCGTCCGTACAAACGTCGATATTTCGAAAACTACAAAAGCTAGAGAGCTGCAATTTTACATGAACACTCGTATATTAGTGACGCAGTACGAGTTTATTTTGTTTATTATCGATAAGAAATCGAAAACTCATTTACTTTTTTTTACGTTTTTTGGGCACAACTTCCACACGGTTTTAGCTAGAGACTTCAAGTATTTTTAAGTCGATTAGATATTATGGATACGCAGACCACCTCGCCACCAATATGAAAACAAGTAAGAACGTTGCAGTTAGGCGCAACTAACAGCGAAATACTTTGTTCCCATAGGTGCATTTTATTTATTTAATAAACATTTAATTAACGAAATATTTCGGCAATTAGCAAACGTACATGGCAAGCAACAAACGTTTTTCCTATATATACATACAGATTTACACATGTACACACTATACGAGTATACACACAATTTCCTATGTATGCATACAAAAGTTTGCATGCCAGAATATTCTAAGAATTGTGACTGAATTGGGAATTTTCGATCGTTACTTTAGTTTTGTCAGAGACGCTCTAGCAATGCCTTTTTTGATTTTAGTTAACACAGCTCATGTCAGGGCAGTGGCTCTGGTGGTAAGCGCTGTGCAAGCTATACTTAGATGCGTCGGTTCGAATCCCGCAGAAAACTTTTTTTCAAAAATTATTATTTAACAAAAATTTTTTTTTTATATTTGTATATTTATTTTAAAATGCTTGCTGCCAATTGATTGCCAATTAATTTATAAATATACGCATATGAATTGTGCATTTAAGCAAAAACTAAAACTGCTTTATGCTTTCCGATTTGTCTCGCTGTGTGGCAAGCAGTTTTTCTATGCATGCATATATGTAAGTATGTATGTGTACGTGTATACCAGAGGTGCCAAACTATCGATAGTGGCCGCCATCGATTGTGGACGATAGTGATTTTTCAAACATAGATGGTGGTCGATAGTATCATCGATAGTGGTCGATAGTCGCAATAAGATAAACAGAGATTAAAAATCATTGAAATTTGTAAGAAAAAACAAATAATTTCAATTTTATTTTAATTCATAAGGAACACTTTAAAACAACTGTATATTTTCGCAAGTGTGAGTGATTTACATTCGGAAAAAAAAAGTAAGAGTACAGGCTATGGGTCTCTTCTGGCAAAATATTGAACTTATAAGTTCAAGGAACATTGCTTACATTTTATAAAATTATATTTTAAGGGAAAAGCTAAAAATACAAAAGCCTTATAAAAGACTTAGAAGCTAAAACTTGAAAACTATAATATGATTTATTTATTATAGCGAAATATTTATATATTTATATATTATTTACTCTTCGCTCAGAAGGGAATCAATGGGATCGCGTCGAGAAGAAATTTCAATTTTTGTGAGCTGCTTGCTGTTTGTGCCAGCATACATATATTTTTGTAAATAAGTGTGCACATTAACTTGTTCCAGTGGTCCAGTCTATGTGTTGTATGGTTAGTGCTTTGCTCGTTCAGTCATGGAGTTAAGTTGAATTTGTGGAAACGTCTCAGTACTTGAAATTATAACTTGGTAAACTCGGTGGAATCACGTGTGTAAGAGATTATTAAACATAAAGGAGATCATACAAAATAATAATTAAATAATTCGTTGATAATTTGGAGTGTTAAATGCAGTGCACGAAGTTTTCTTTAGTTTTAAATGTTATTTTGTAGAATAGAAAAGTAGTGAAGAGCTTTAATATATAATGGATGACAAATAAATAAGACTGTTGGGCCCAGCAATCAGCCCTTTATAAGAATTAAGAGCGGCAGTTCGCCAAACCTATTAGCATCTAAGAAAATTTTGTAAAGAGATTGCGCTCTCCTTTGTAAAGAAGCTCTATTGGTCGGGGTATAAATCTCGGTCTCGCCAGGTCCTTTCACAAGATAATTTGTAAAATTCGAGACTACGGAATGAGAGGTGTCTCTAGGCGCAGAATTTACCGTACGATAGTAGGGTAGAGTATGCACGGCCGGAGGTGGCCCGACCCGGGTGAGTACGAGGCGCTGCCCAGATTCCACAACTGCGTATACCGCGTGATGGGGAATCTTGGGTAACACTGCGTTTCACCGACGGGCTATGGATTCGGGCGAGGCGCCAATAAACTAACTGTAGGTGGCCGGAGGTGGCCGGGTATGCCGATACCGTGACCTGGATAACCACCGGCTCTGTCCAATTTTACAACTGCGTATACCGCGTGTTGTAGAATCTTAGGCGTCACCGTGGGCTATCGACGGGCTACGGTATGGGCGAAATCGCGATATGGGTATCACTGCGCATGGCCGGCGCGTCGTGGTGTGGGCGAATTCGTTATCCGGATAAATACAGAGTGCTGCCCAGATCCGACAACTACGTATACCGCGTGATGTCGTATACCGGGTATCGCGAGCCGCGATGCTGGACTCCACAGTCTAACCTTTCTTTATTTCACAGCAAAACTCTTCTTGATTTCACTTATAAATTTCTTTATTATTTCACTTGTATATTTCTCTACTATTTCACTTATGTAATTCTCTACTTTACTGGTATTTCTATGCTTAACTCGCGCCCCAGCTATGCTACCTCGTCGTGTCTACTGTCCGCGTGTCTACTGTCCGTCGATATTCACCAGTCGGTTCCGTTTGTGATTCCTTCCGAAGTTATTCCTTGCATGTCTGATGCCCGCCGAGGCCGCAGCCAGAGTGATCTGCATGTTGCGTTTCTGTCTGCTACGCTGGCGCATCTCCTCACTGCGTGGGCGGCTGCGCGATGACGCCGCTCTCTCACACCTTCGTTCTGCGCGTGTCTGTGTGTTAAGCTGCGTGCATTAGCTGCGCATGAGCCCTCACCTCTGCACGGCCGAGCGTCAGCGCGTGCTTACGCTATGTAGCGCGAGAACTTTCGGCTCGGCACGTGCTGTGTGTTCTTGTTCGGGTGGCTATGCTCTCCTAATGCTGCGCTGCTCGTGTTATCGTGGCCGCCGCTTAGCTTTGAGCGCGGCTATGCTCTCTTAATGCTGCGCTGCTCGTATTATCGTGGCCGCCGCTAAGCTTTGAGCGCTGCTATGCTCTCTTAATGCTGCGCTCTCTGGCTATCGCCGTTGCTATGCTGTCCGTTAGGTCTGTGTTGTCGTCGATGCTGTTGCTAGGTGCATTATTTGGCGAATAATGCAGCCTGTACCGCGATCGCCGTTAGAATTATCTGTCTTGTCTTTTGTCCCGTTCGTTTGGTTGTTGCGTTTGTCTGCTTGTCCGTCCGTTGCCGCGTTATGATATGTCGCCGTTCGCCGATCTCTCGCTACCCTGTCTTATAATTATGTACATCTGTATGAGGTTGTATGCTTATAAACTATTTATTAACTTATAGACTAATAATATGAAATTAATAGCTATCTTATACTACAAACTAATATCTATCAAAAATTGTGAGTCTTCACATCTTTTTTAACGTTCATTCGTTCTCCCACGCAGCGGTCTGTCTGATCAGACGGCTCGCGTAGATCGAATGTGTGCATATTTACTGTCGCTTGTTAACAAGAAACGTTTTCTGTAACATACATATGCATACTAACATCTAATAAACAATTAAGACTTGCTAATCAAATTGTGTTTTTAATCTTAAGCTATACGAAAAATCTCGATAGCTCAACATTTGGTGACCCCGACGTGAATCTCTCTATGCATATATGTACATGTACTTACATATATGCATGTGTCCGTAAAAACAGTGCGTATAACCTTATTTTTACAGACATACATACATACAGTATGTCCATTAATTGTTTGCAAAACGAAAAAATTCATACAAATGCGACTTTGACATCATATTTTACTAGGAAAGACACTTTTATTCATAATTTTTATTTACAGCGTTCTTCTCTTATGTATTCTTAATGATACTAAATAAAAAAAAATAATGAGAATAGCAACAGAAACAAAAAAACATAAATATGTGCTCATCAGTTGTAACTTATTGGTGTACATACAAGTAACAAGTGACAAGTTAATAAACAATTAATAGCAACTAATTTCGGAACTGTGAGTTTCTATAACTTCGCACTCATACGTCGATTAAGCGTGCATAATATCAGTGCTTGCCGTTAATTCTGTTGTTGTCATTGCACTCATTCGGTTCGGCTGCAATACTATCGCGTCCATAATAACGTTGCCAGTGCGCCTTAATTCATACGCATGCAATAATTGGGTGAAATAATAGTGGCATATAATTGGCAATTAACTAAACTCTGTGCTGTGATCAGTAAAATAACTCAGAATCTGAGTTTTGCGCCCGTGCATATCAGCAACTGTGAACTCTATCGGTAATTCTCGTGTGTTTTACTCATCATGGCGAGTTTAAATGCTACTACAGTTGCGCCCGAAGAGAGAGCGAAATTTTATAAGCTCAAAGTCAAATCGGTGCTTGAACGCATAAAAAGACTGCAAGCCAAGGTTGATTCTGATGCGCTTGCCGATCACAGTGACAGCACTTTAAACGTTCTTTTGGAGCATATTGGTAAGCTAAGCAATTCTTTTAGTGAAGCCCATGAAACTCTAGAGGAACTTGACTTTACTGAGATGGGCAGCGATTTACGCGTTGACTTCGATGACTTAATAATGGTCATGCAGTCAACCATAATGTCCGAAATTCAAGGTCGTACCGCTCAAATGCCCCATAGTTCCATGTTTAGTAGACCGATTGTCCCTATTCAAGTTTCCGCTGCCAAGGTACATTCCGCACCTGCACTGCCGCCTTTAAAGCTGCCTACGTTCTGCGGTGGATATGCCAATTGGGCTGATTTCTACTCAATGTTTTCAACAATCATTGATAGCAGGCCAGAAATCAGCAACATGGAAAAGTTTCAGCATCTACGGTCTTGTCTGGATGGTGCCGCGTTGGATACAGTTCGATCTTTGGAAATTTCTAACGACAACTATACGATGGCTATAAAGCTATTGAAACAAATATATGATAACCGACGTTTAATTTTTCAAGCCCACATCGTAAAGATCTTAGGGCTGAAAAGGGTAGAAAATGGATCCATAACCAAGCTGCGAGAATTGTCCGACAGCTTCAATGTACATATGCGTGGGCACAACAGAACAGATAGCCAGTGCCATCATTGCTCAGTTGCTGTTACAGAAGCTTGATGTGGCCTCACAAGCTAAATGGGAAGAGAAATTGGAGGATTCGGAGATGGCGTCCTATATACCTGCATATGAAGAAGTGGCCTCTTTCCTTGAGCTTCGCTGCCGCACTTTGGAATCAATGGAATTTTCCCTAAATAACTATTCATCCAGTAAGCAGGTGAACTCTAGCAGTAAATTGGCCAACAGCCGGTCCACATTTCTTGTAACAGACCACAGTGCACACAGTTGCGTTTTTTGTAATGATCCTAAGCATACAATCTATGCTATGCTTAAATTGTTTGAAAGGCGGCCATCAGTCGCGACAATGTGGCTCGCGTAGTTGTCGGGCCTGTGGAGTCAAGCATCATACGTCATCCACCTTGGCAACTCCAGCACATCGCAGGCAGTAACTTCGTTCCATCAGCAATCCTCATCATCAGGGATGCAGATCACTCCTACTCAGCCCTCAGCTCCGTCCACTACTCTCCTGGCTCAAGATCTGAACAGCGATGTTGCGCTCCTGGCGACCGCAGTGGTTCTGGCCAAGAATCGGTTTGGCGAACTTGTTCCTTGTCGTGCACTCTTAGATTCAGGCCCCCAGGTACATCTTGTTACAGCCAGGTTTGCCAATCTGCTACAACTTAAGAGATCAAGGTCATATGCGTCTGTACGTGGCTTAGGCGACTCCAATTTTGCCACCAATGGAAGCACCATTTGCCTCACCTTGCAGGCTCACGCATCGGAGTATGCGACTAGCATAACGGCCATGGTAGCAGCAAATATAACCGGCAGGCAGCCCAGTTCTAATATAAATACAAGCAATTGGAGTATACCGCAGAATATAGTCTTGGCAGATCCAGCTTTCGATAGGCCACAGCGAATAGATTTGCTTATCGGAGTCAGCCTTTTCTATGAATTGCTCTGTGTGGGTCAAATAAAGTTGGCGCCTGGGCTTCCACTGCTGCAGAAGACTCGTCTTGGTTGGGTTGTATCGGGGGGCAAAGCTAGCGGCCACAATTCCACACTAATAGTTTCAAAGACGCCTTCGGATCCATTACCAAGGAGGAATCAGATTGCGAAGCGCATTTTGTGAGGCATTACAAACGATTGCCTAGTGGCCAATATTCAGTACGCTTGCCTGTTAAGCTTAATTACGAGCTTCTTGGAGAGTCTTATCAGCAAGCGCTGCGGCGGTTTCTTAATTTGGAGAAGAAATTGAATCGCTTGCCTCATATAAAGTCTCAATATTCAGCGTTCTTGGATGAGTATTCGAGCTGGATCACATGTCACGCGTTCCTCGCAGCTCATTTCATCAATGCAGATATTTTCTTCCTCATCACTGCGTTTTGAAAGAAGATAGCTCAACTACCAAACTTCGAGTCGTCTTTGATGGATCAGCAGCTACATCAACTGGTTATTCGCTGAACGACATTCTATTGCTGCGTTTCCGGTCCTATCCAGTTGCACTCATCGGTGATATTTGCAAAATGTATCGTTGCGTGAAGGTGCCTGAGCCAGACAGCTATCTGCAATGCATTCTATGGAGGAATTCACCAGATGATGAGTCACAAGTGTTCAAGCTTGATACGGTCACATATGGCACAAAACCTGCGTCATTCTTGTCTGTGCGTGCCATGCATCAGCTCGCCATAGATGAAAAGGATACCTTCCCAGTCGGTTCCGAGGCATTACTTCGCGATTTCTATGTCGACGATTTGATCTCTGGAGGAAATTCAGTCGAAGAGGCAAGACGCGTCATCCAAGAAACAGCTGGAATATTGGCATGTGGCCAGTTCAAGTTGCGAAAGTGGTGTTCAAGCCATCCCATGGTGCTGGACGGCGTAACAGAGTGCAACAAGGAATCACTCATTAGGTTCAATGATGGCAGCGACATTATCAACTTTTGTTCTCATATTTGGCTATGGATTTAACCACTAAGCCATCCAGCGTTCTCGCCTCTCTTTCGCCATTTCTTGATGAAGTCGGACTGCTGCGCGTAGATGGTCGCCTCAAAAATTCTACTCTTAACTTTGCTAGTCGCCATCCAATTATATTGCCAGAAGTCATCCATTTCTTGGTGCCCGCAACCAGCCTCAGGGGCTGAAGCGTCTATTCCTGTCTGACGCCCACCAGAATGCTGTGAAGGACTTCTGCCTGGCGGAATCAATCGAATGGCATTTCATCCCTCCACGATCTCCTCACTTTGGAGGCTTGTGGGAGGCTGCAGTGAAGACGGCGAAGCATCATTTCTATCGATCTGTTGGCCCTTCTGTCCTAACTTATGATGAGCTTCGCACACTGATCTGCAACATTGCTGCTGTCATTAATTCACGCCCCTTAGTTTCAATTTCAGAGCACCCAGCAGACTTGGACGTACTGACGCCTGCGCATTTCCTGAACGGTGGTCCTCCTTTATCCTTCAGCGAGCTTAACCTCACGAGGCTCAATTTCAATCGCTTGGATGCAGCGCGTAAGCTATCTCCAGCAGGTATTCTGGACACGTTGGCGAGACGAATACCTCAACTTACTACAACAGCGGGCTAAATGGAGAACTTCTAAGTCTGGTTTGGCGGTCGGTGACGTAGTTCTCGTAAAGGATGAGAATCTTCCGCCGCTTAAGTAGCCACTGGCCAGAATAATTGAACTTATCCCTGGAGGTGACGGCGTTGCACGGGTGGCCGTGCTCAAAACTGAAGCTGGCGAGACAAGAAGAGCTACAAACAAGCTGTGCTTACTGCCCCTTAAGGATTCTGTTTAAGACTAAGTCTTCAACGGGGGGAGGATGTTGGGCCCAGCAATCAGCCCTTTATAAGAACTAAGAGCGGCAGTTCGCCAAACCTATTAGCATCTAAGAGAATTTTGTAAAGAGATTGCGCTCTCCTTTTTTAACGTTCATTCGTTCTCCCACGCAGCGGTCTGTCTGATCAGCCGGCTCGCGTAGATCGAATGTGTGCATATTTACTGTCGCTTGTTAACAAGAAACGTTTTCTGTAACATACATATGCATACTCGCATCTAATAAACAATTAAGACTTGCTAATCAAATTGTGTTTTTAATCTAAAGCTATACGAAAAATCTCGACAACTGGAACAAGTTAATGTTCACACTTATTTTTTGACTTTAGAACCCCCTCAACATCGTATTTACTCGGGTTTTTACTTTTAGGGTCGGGAGAGAAAAATTGCTGATGGCAAAATCATTCCGCTTCGAGCGCTCGACGGTGACGGTCGATTTTCCAAAAAGGCCTGACATTTGCCGCTCTTTCCCTTGCTCTCTTTCTCTTTCTGCCCCATGCTTTTTACTCTCTGCTCTCTTCTCACAAAAATATATGTATGCTGGCACAAACAGCAAGCAGCTCACAAAAATTGAAATTTCTTCTCGACTCGCGAGTCGCGATCCCATTGGTTCCCTTCTGAGCGAAGAGTATACCGAATTCTTAAACTGCTATGCCATGCTCATGCAAAATGTTAGCGTTTTTATGATTATTTGTGGAAAGGGTATGAAAGTGTTGATGTGCATAACGAATATTATTTCCCTATGACCATACACACACACATTTACACTTCCTCGCTATATGTGTAGGCATTTATGTGCTTGTGTGCGATAGATATTCTTGCTGCCTGTAGCACTATTAAAACCCCCAGCAGTTGATATTTGTTCGGTTGGGTAATGATGTGAGCTTGCATACACACACATTTACAGTTCCTTGCTATATGTGTAGGCATTTATGTGCTTGTGTGCAATATTCTTGCTGCCGCCTGTAGAGCACTTTTAGAACCCCCAGCAGCATTTGATGTTCGTTCGGTTAGGTAGCTGCTGTGAGCTAGCATACGCACACACATACACATACACATTTACACTTCCTTGCTATATGTGTAAGCATTTATGTGCCTGTGTGCGATACACTTGCTGCATGTAGCTATTCTAATTTCCCAGCGATTGCTGTGTGGTAGCTGTTGTGAGTCTACACACACACACATACATATGTGTAAGTTTGTGATGTGATAATCACAATCACTTGTATAGGCATTTGAATGAATGCTGTGCCTGGGGTATTTGCATGTTTCGTGCATGGGTCTCGAATATTGGGCGTGTGCCTATCTCAACTTTGAAATTAAGTAAACGATCTGGGTATCTTAATATCATATCCTCAGACATAAGAATGTTTTTTAGTGTATCGAAAGTTTGCAGCTGTTAAGTCAATTTTAACCTTTCTTGACTGATTGGGGCTTACCTCACCGTTGTCTCCTTTCAAGAGTTCGGCTAACGATTTTAGAATGGCGGCGTAATTCTTTATGAAACATCGATAATAACTGGATAACCCGAAGAACGACCTAAGATCAAACAAGGTTGAAGGTGGCTTGAAGTTTGAAGCTGCCTGTTCTATTTCGGAGTTGTTTTAACACCGCCTCCAGCTATGACAAAACACAAATATTCCACGTGCTTCTTAAAAAACTTTGACTTTACTTGGGATATTCTCATGCCAGCTTAGTAAAGACTTCTTAAGACCCAGTTAATGTGCTTGACATGATCCTCTTTACTTTCCCTATTTGCTCCTTCAACCTTGCAGTTGCTGCCGTGGCTTAGGCTGAACTTTTAACGCTTATAACTCTATTTCTACATGCACGATAGTCATGAGACTTCCAAAATATATTAAGAGCACCCAAATGTATCTATTTGCCAAATTGGCGTGGGGGGCGTGGCATCTAAAATCTAAAAATTAAAAAAAATCAGTGTATTCCTAATATCCATCTAAATAAATAAAGTTGGAGTCTCTATCTAAAACGGTGTAGAAGTTATACCTAAAAAACCTAAAAAATGGGAACGAATTTTCGATTTTTTATCGATAATTTGGAAATGGGATGAGAATCTTCCGCCGCTTAAGTAGCCACTGGCCAGAATAATTGAACTTATCCCTGGAGGTGACGGCGTTGCACGGGTGGCCGTGCTCAAAACTGAAGCTGGCGAGACAAGAAGAGCTACAAACAAGCTGTGCTTACTGCCCCTTAAGGATTCTGTTTAAGACTAAGTCTTCAACGGGGGGAGGATGTTGGGCCCAGCAATCAGCCCTTTATAAGAACTAAGAGCGGCAGTTCGCCAAACCTATTAGCATCTAAGAGAATTTTGTAAAGAGATTGCGCTCTCCTTTTTTAACGTTCATTCGTTCTCCCACGCAGCGGTCTGTCTGATCAGCCGGCTCGCGTAGATCGAATGTGTGCATATTTACTGTCGCTTGTAATTTGAAATGTATACTCGGGGTGACAACCCAAGTTCAAAAAGCTATGGCGGATATATCTACGCCCATTGGGGGCGTGGCAAATCGGACCTGAATATATAGTGATTTTTCAAATTGTGCTATATTTTGAACACTATTGACACTAGAGATTTGAAATTTTGAATGTATACTTGGGTTGACAACCCAAGACCAATAAGCTATGGTAGATATATCTACGCCCACAGGGGCGTGGCAAACCGCAAAAGTTTATATCTCCTACAGTTTTAGAGCTAGAAGCTTAAAATTTGGATGGTTGAGTTACAAATGTTCTCCTCTATCGATGACCCAAAAATAATTTTTCAGCCTCTTTGGGGGCGTGGCATATCGAAAAATACCCTGTAATTTTCGCATTTTTGGAATGTAAGCAACCAAATTTTGCAGTCATGTTAGTGTCGGCTTTTTCTAAAAACTGGCTAAAAATTATGCGTCTACGCTCACTGGGGGCATGGCAAATCGGCAAAGAAGTTTGTTGTGGCCAACTGCATAATTCATGCATATAATAGCTTAGTATCAATTGCTAAGATGGCAAAAAACATTTTAACATAAATATAATAATATTAATGAATTAAAAAAATAATAAAATTTATAAGTTTTCGATTAATAAATAAAAAGTTTCCAGCGGGATTCGAACCTAGGTCTTTTGAAAACGTTTTGAAATCGTTAGCTAAACCAAAATAAATTCACAGCTGATCAGCTGACCAGCTGATAGCCAGCTTGTGACACAACAAAACAATACAATTGTAATTCTTGAAATATGTATACACATTTGGATGTGTATACACTAGAGGTGCCAAACTATCGATGGCACTATCGTCGATGGTAGGGCACTATCGAGCTACTAACTATCGATGGTTAAGTTGGACGATAGTCGATAGTTTTGTTGTTTTTTAACAAAATTCTTTCGCTATAATAAATAAATCATATTATAGCTTTCAAGTTTTAGCTTCTAAGTCTTTTAAAAGGCTTTTGTATTTTTAGCTTTTCCCTTAAGATGTAATTTTATAAAATGTAAGCAACGTTCTTTGAACTTATAAGTTCAATATTTTGCCAGAAGAGACCCATAGCCTGTACTCTTACTTTTTTTTTCCGAATGTAAATCACTCACACTTTCGAAAATATATAGTTGTTTTAAAGTGTTCCTTATGAATTAAAATAAAATTGAAATTATTTGTTTTTCTTAAAAATTCCAATGATTTTCAATCACTGTTTTTCGACCACTATCGATGATACTATCGACCACCATCGATGTTTGAAAAATCACTATCGTCCACAATCGATGGCGCCCACTATCGATAGTTTGGCACCTCTAGTACCCAACAGCAAATGCTGCGGGTTAAAATTACTACTGCACACATGCACATAAATGCTTACAAATTTAAACACATACATACATTTACACCCTTTCCACAAATAATCATGAAAACGCTAACATTTTGCATGAGCATGGCAAAGTCTCCCATATTTTAATACTTACATATACGCCATTAATGAAAAAATGTATACGGGGCCAATACACAAAATGCAAATTACTTATTACATTTTAGGGTGGATGTTAATTTATTGCTCCAAATACCTTAGCGTCACCTCTAGCTAGAGATGCCAAACTATCGATGGCACTATCGTCACCATCGATGGTAGGGCACTATCGAGCTACTGAACTATCGATGATTCAAACTATCAAAGTTGGACGATAATATCGATGGTATCAAAAGAGCGATTTACACATCACCAAGCAAATATTCGCGCTTTTTATTTTTGGCGTCGCTTGTGTACAAATATTAAAAAGTGTAAAGTTGTAAAATGTGTAAATTACAATTCGTAAAAATATATAAATGGATCGCTTTCTAAACTGAGGTAATACATTTTTCAAATAATTAGTAAGAATGCTTAGAACACTTGTGTCTAATTTTAGGACGCAGTTCTGCAGCAAGTTGCGATTGCAACAGCACCGACAGCGAACAAAATTTTGTGTTGGAGAAGCCTGCACAAAAAAAGAAAAGTAAAATTTCGGATGTATGGAATTATTTTAAATGATCTGATGATAAGAAATTTGCCAGATGCCCTAGTTGTGTTAGATGTTTAAATATTTATGCATCCCCGCAACGTCTATGGAGTCGGAAAGAGCTTTCAGCAAGGCGGGACAAATTGTTTCTGATAGGCGAACACGGCTTAAAGAAGAAAATGTGAACTTTTTGCTATTTTTAAACAAAAATCTTTCGCTATAATATAAAATTAATATTATAAAATAAAAAAAAAAAAAAAAAATATATATATATATATATATATATATATATATATATATATATATATATATATATATATATAAATGATTTGTTATTTCTTACAAATTTCAATGATTTTCAATCACTGTTTTCTTATTGCGGCTATCGACCACTATCGATATTACTATCTACCACAATCGATATTCGAAAAATTACTATCGTCCACAATCGATGGCGTCCACCATCGATAGTTTGGCACCTCTACTACCCAACAGCAAATGCTGCGGGTTAAAATTACTACTGCACACACACCCTTTCCACAAATAATCATGAAAACGCTAACATTTTGCATGACCATGGCAAAGACCATATATCAATATGGCAAAGGCCATATATCAATACTTACATATACGCCATTGATGAAAAAATGTATACGGGGCAAATACACAAAATGCAAATTACTTATTACATATTAGGGTGGATGTTAATTTATTGCTCCAAATACCTTAGCGTCACATATATATATCATTAATGCTCATATATTCCTGCAACACCGACATACTAAGTTAACCTCAAGTAGCTAGCAAGATCCACATTTACTTAACACAATTAAATATCTTACGCATTGTTCACAATGCTGAGTCAACTGATTCAACATTAAACATATGTATGTAATCAAAATGTATTTTTGAGGTTTAATGTAATTTTAACATGAACATGTATTTTTCTTTTCGATATCTATTTGTTTATTGATAATACCTTAGCATTTGGTTATTGATTTACTTTCCTTCTTGATGAATTCAGCTAATTACAGACATTAAAGTTATTTATTACTTTTGATTAAATTGTACATAAAATCATAATAAAAGTACAAAAGTACAATACTGTGTACGTATGAATATGTGATGCGGTAAATACATATAAATAAGGAAAAATGTGTTGCATTATATAAGAGTTTTTAAAGTTATAAATAAACATAAATATATATGTATAGACTGTGAAATTAATAGATTCTATTAATGCATTTATATAAACCAGGAAATATTCCAACTAATTACTTCGAGAACTTAAGTCTTAACGTATAGTCCAAACTTAGTTTTTCAAATTTTCCTGACCTATGCACTTGTACTTTTTTTTATTTTTGTTTTTAAACGTAATATTAATTTTAAGAACTTCTTTATTTGTATGCAAATACAAAAAAATTCCAAACAACGACATTTTCCGCACTACATATTTTCCACATTATTAAGTTTCCAATTATTGTAAAAAAAACCAATGATGCTTTAAAGGGAAGCTTCTAGACATTGAACGAAATTTTGCTAATTGTCTGAGCTACAAAAACCTTTAACACAAACTGTAATGATATTCTAAATCAACTTATAATTTCCGCTCTTTTCGCATTCAGTATACAAATGTGAATTATGTATTTTTTTTTCCATAAGATTTTTTTGAGGTTCGATCTTGACATTTCAACAAAGCATAGCATCTTGTATGTATTAAAGTGTGAGTTTTTCGTTCCACCTACATTTAATAAAAATATAGTATTTAAAAAATAGAAAATAATGTGCTGTTTTAATTTGTTTTATCTCTACTCATTGAACTTTCTATATATGATTGGCATTTATTTGACTTAACTGCATGCAGAACAAAAATTAGTTGACATTCTGGGCATAATTTAGAAGCTCATAATTAAACAAGATGTAAACTACAAATAAGCCTTCAAACCTTTACACTTAAGGTAAAGCTAAGTATGAAAAATTCTCAAATACACTTATCCTGTAACAATTGAAAAAGTTAATCTGCCTGTAATAAAGTCTGACATTTCATTCATACACGTTGTCGCTGCAGTGACTGTTGTACTTTAACGATCGTTACTTCTGTTAGTCTATATGTTAAGATTTCGTTAAACATGTATAAATTTATTTTTTTTTTAAAGTTTAAAGTTAATTTTTCCATTTATTGTTGTAGCTTATATGGCCGTCAATTAATTATGTAAATAGTTTTCTTTTTTTTTCTAATAAGTATGTTATTTAAATCATTCTTATTATGTTTGTATATAAATTAAGGACTTAAACGTTATAAGAAAAATGTTTTATAAAGTGTATTGTTTACCGATGCTTTTCATTACTTCATTACAATTATATATATATATATATATATATATATATATATATATATATATATATATATATATATATATATATATACATTCTACCGGTGACTTTGTTATAAATGCTTTAATTTTATTTGACTTTGCTTCATTACGACCAACTTTTGTTGTATTTGTAAGGATTTTTTGTCGCCTGGTAAATGAAACTAACGTGTCATCCGTTATTATACACATATGTACTAACATTACAGTAAAATTACCATAATAGTCGTGCTTATGCTATCATAGTCATCAACATAGTGGACACCCAATTTTTTTCTTTTTTTTTTTTAAACCATATTGCGAACGTCGTCGCTCGTATATGACCTTTAGACGATTTGAACTGATTTTACGTAGTTTTAATTGTAACTGTGACCAGAGTTCTGACTATACAACGACTATCAGCGACATCTCATTATAGGATCTGCTTCAAATTTTGTCATTTACACTAATAATATACGTGTATGTGTGTATGTCTAGTATGTTGCCGTGTGTCTGTGTTTGGTTTGTATAAGTATAATAAGTATATAGCAATATAAATAATTTGTATATAAAGTTCTTGTTTTTGCTATGGCCTATGTCGCAGTCAACGCCCTGTCCCATTCTCATTAATTGGGTTGCATACTCACGGCGTAAAGCACTTTCGCCAAATAACAGTAACATGTAACCATTGACAGCATAAGACAATATTGTTATTGGTGGCAAATTTGTATTTACCTTCACCAGAGTTAAAAAGGATGTTAATTTTTTTTTCTTGCTTCTATTGTTATTGTCGGTGCTGCTAAACGCGGACTGTTCGCAACCACCGCCACGTTGACCCTATCCCACCCATTAATACGCGTTAAGCAAAATATTTAGTTCCAAACGCGTAAGAACGAGTCCCACGATCCTGTTGCTACTGCCATGCCATTTTCAGTAACTCCCAAACATGAAACACGATTATCATGACCGGCTAGAATGCCTGAGCGCTCTGCTTTCATTGTGTCCCATACATTACAATTAAAATCGTCATATCCTGCTAATAACAGACGTCCGCTTTTTGAGAACGCAACAGAGGTGATACCACAAATTATATTGTCATGCGAATACATTGCCAATTCTTGGTCTGCACGTATGTCAAAAAGCCGACAGGTTGCGTCATCAGATCCTGTCGCGAAAGCTTGGCCATTTGGAAAGAAGGTGACTGCGTTGATATCAGATTCATGCCCAGGGAACGTTTGCTTACAAACACCTTCTCTTATATCCCATAACTTTGCAGACGCATCACATGCACCAGACACAAATGTTTTGCATTGCGGCGCCAGGGAAAGAGCCATCACATCACCCGTATGACCAAGAAAAGAAGTAACCTGCAAACCGGTTTCAATGTCCCATAGGCCGCACGACATATCACCTGAACTTGTCACAATTTGATTATCGTCCAGAAAACGGCAGCATGATAGATAACCGCCATGGCCTGGTAGCTCACGAGACACACGTACGTTACCTTCCCGTGTCTTTAAGTTATAGATTGAACACATGTTGTCGAGCCCACCACAAGCGACATAACTTCCAGATGGAGCGTATGCACAAGTCATCACCCACGAAGAACGCAGCGGTATAGCATGTACTTTGTTCGTAGTGTGCGAGTCCCACACGATTAATTTCCCATCCTGTGACGCTGATACAAGGTTTCTGGAGTCATTACCCCAATGCATAGCATATATTTTAGCTAGATGACCGCGCAGTGTACGTCGAGTGCGCATTTGTATACGTCCAATAGGCTCTAGCAAAGCGGCAGCCTGCAACAGAGACGTATCGCACGCAGCCTTACGTGCATCTCGAATTGCGTTCTTTAATGACTCAGCTTCCTGTCTTAGACTATCTAGTTCATTCATATTGTATATGTTGATAGTTACTTTCTTTCCTTAAATGCTTTTTTTTTGTAGCTTTCGGGAAATTTTGGCTACAAATCTAAATATGTATATTATTTAGTTTACAATATATTTAATTTATATTATAATAAAATTACTCACGTATTTCAATATCTGTTTGCAGAGTTCTCTTTTGTTCTTGCTTTTTCTTCTAGCAACTTTTATGAAGATCGATATACTATTCTAAGATAGGTGGACATTTGCTGTTAATATTTCCAAATGCAGATGATTTGCCTTCCAATTCCAAAGTTTCGATCTTGCAATTCTTATTGCTCACTGTTTATTCGATCTTTCCTGCTGGTTAAACTTAGATAAATTTTTTTATATTTTCATAGCAGTTGTCTTAGTAGTCTATTTTGAATTAATATTTTTGCAAAGGAGGATACTTATATATTCAACCGTTCGGAAAAATAAAAGCTTGATGAAAGAGATTCTATACCCAAATTTCTGGTATCTTTGTCCCTCTTTGCATACCGATTAACAAATTGTTTTGATTTATGTAGATTGAGTTCAACTATAAGCCTTCTATACAAAAATGTTTTTCTAATTAACAATTAAACAGGTATTTTTTTAATTGATTGGAAGAAATTGATGAATTAACTTATTTAGTTCATTATTTGTAATATCCGTTTTAATTAAAAAAAAAAAAAAAGAATATATATTGGACTGTTCCCAATAAATTATTTTTATTTTTGCTGGCCGCCCGTTTCATCCGCCTGTTTTCACCCGTGCCGTCTCGATTTTTTTTTTTTTTTTTTTGTACACCTAAACTTTAATTTTTGCACCACCACTGCCGTTAAACAACAAAGTAATTGGAGAGAGCAGTACAGCCAGTGTTTTATAGTACAGAGTATTGGTATGTACGACAGGAAAAGTAGGTTTAAATGTAACCAGCGTCGGGGCGACAGGCATAGTTAAATGTAAGTGAGCATTTGTCCCATTCGCACCAATAAGAATTGACATTTCATGAAATTAATAGAGCGAGAAAGAAACACAGGAGAAAAATCAATTTTAAGTACTAAAATTTTTGAGTAATATGAAAGTAAAAACATAAATTAATAAAATAAATAATTGAAAATCTACAATTTTTATTTAAGTAAGGATTAAATACGAATTTCCTTAACAAGCAAAACAATGATTTACTATTATGACAGAGTATAGGTATACATATATGTATATATATATATATTCATATACAAGAGCAATATATTTACTCTGATGTATATATTTATGTATATGTATATTCATATGCATACGACACACGCACACTCGCATTTGAATATATATACATATATAAATATATATATATAATATATATATATATATATATATATATATATATATATATATATATATATATATATATATATATATATATATATATATATATATATATATATATATATATATATATATATATTTTCGAATGAATTATAATTTTGCTTGTAATTTTGGGATGGAGTAAAATTGAATTGTGAAAACACACCTGACACGCTTATCCAAGTTCTTTTATTTGTAGTAATTTTGCTTTATTGTATAAGTTGCACGCTTGGATACACAGTAAAGTGATAAACATGCAAATAAATTTAACACTCCCAGAAGACCACCCAATCTTTTAACTAATCTTTATCAGCGTCTGATTCTTACAGTATGCCAGTCTGGTAGCCAACACCTAGAAGTAATTCAGGCATGCTGGAAAGATATCGATAGTTTTCTGAATTGATTAAACTGAAAATTTTTTTTTGCATTTGCTTAATGCTGCGTTTCCACGGGTACATTGATAACTCTTACCTCGCAGGTATTCAATATTCGATTTTAAGAGCTCCTTCTGATCTTTATATCCAATTTAGCATAACCATTATATCCATATTCAATTGGTTCATGTAAAATCGAAGCCTAGTCCAAAATATGAATATAACAAAATCTCCATATTCATTACATAAATCTATCTATTATATCACTAAACATGCAACCATCAAATCCACTTAAAAATCTGTGATTATTAATAAAGAAAGCTTTGTATAATGGATCACATCTCTTTCTGTCTGTAACACTCATTTTCCTAAACGCAATATAACCTGATTTACAATATTCAGTTTGTTCAGGGTATACAAATTCCAATACGAGTAAAGCTGCTCCAACAGCTTTCATTTAATAATAAATTCGATTCAATAAAAATCTAACACGACAATCATCTATTTACATGACGGGAACTGATGTTCCTCCCTACGCCTCGTTTCTGTATACATAAAATCATATACATACATATGCATAAACACTCACACACACTTACATATATACGCATATACAGGCGTCTTGATGTCTCGCTTGCATACGCATGTACACATAACCAGGCGTGTATTAAAAATAACGACGTACGTCTTTTGATTCATAATGTTTATTAAAAAAGTTTCTTCGACTTTAATAATATTGGATTAATATAAAACTGCGGTCTTACGCTGACAGTGACGCCGGCAGGGAAGCGGCTGTTTTATATGTTTCCTGTAGCATAGTACATATGTACATATAAAAAAAAAAGAGAGTTGCATGCAATATGGTAATCATATGCGCCGTTCGGTTAATCGTACTGACGCTGCATAGATTCTTAGTGACCCACATTCAGAAGGACACTCAGAATACACATCAGAGAACTGAAAGTGTGTCAATTCTTGCAACCCTAATCACACTCAACAAAAAATGTGTGCCGGTGCCACTTACCACTGGCTCAACAAATCATGTAAGTGCTTCGTATGCAGGCAATATCATGCTGTTGCTCACAGCAATGCACCGTTTTCTTTTTGCATAGTACCACTAACCATACAACACATAGACTGGACAACTGGAACAAATTAATGTGCACACTTATTTTTTGACTTTAGAACCCCATCAACTTCGTATTTGTTCGGGTTTTTACTTTTGGGGTCGGGAGAAAAAATTTCTGACTTCGTATTTGCTCGGGTTTTTACTTTTAGGGTCGGGGGGGAAAAATTGCTGATGGCAAAATCATTCCGCTTCGAGCGCTCGACGGTGACGGTCGATTTTCCAAAAATGCCTGATATGTGCCGCTCTTTCCCTTGCTCTCTTTCACTTTCTGCCCCATGCTTTTTACTCTCTGCTCTCTTCTCACAAAAATATATGTATGCTGGCACAAACAGCAAGCAGCTCACAAAAATTGAAATTTCTTCTCGACTCGCGAGTCGCGATCCTATTGGTTCCCTTCTGAGCGAAGAGTATACCGAATTCTCAAACTGCTTTGCCATGCTCATGCAAAATGTTAGCGTTTTTATGATTATTTGTGGAAAGGGTATGAAAGTGTTGATGTGCATAACGAATATTATTTCCCGATGACCATACACACACACATTTACACTTCCTCGCTATATGTGTAAGCATTTATGTGCTTGTGTGCGGTAGATATTCTTGCTGCCTGTAGCACTATTAGAAACCCCAGCAGTTGATGTTCGTTCGGTTGGGTAGCGATGTGAGCTTGCATACACACACACATTTACACTTCCTCGCTATATGTGTAAGCATTTATGTGCTTGTGTGCAATATTCTTGCTGCCGCCTGTAGAGCACTTTTAGAACCCCCAGCAGCAGTTGATGTTCGTTTGGTTTGGTAGCTGCTGTGAGCCAGCATACGCACACACAGTGACATACACATTTACACTTCCTTGCTATATGTGTAAGCATTTATGTGCCTGTGAGCGATACACTTGCTGCATGTAGCAATTCCAAATTCCCAGCGGTTGCAGTGTGGTAGCTGTTGTGAGTCTACACACACACACATACATATGTGTAAGTTTGTGATGTGATAATCACAATCACTTGTATAGGCATTTGAATGAATGCTCTGCCTGGGGCATTTGCATGTTTCGTGCATGGGTCTCGAATATTGGGCGTGTGCCTACCTCAACTTTGAAATTAAGTAAACGATAGTACCCAAGTAATTTTCGGCAGTGCGTGCCGGTCGCACTCCCACTTAAAGCGTATGTAGAAAAAAAGCGAGAATGTGCAATAAACGCGAGTGGACAAAGCACTTGCATATCACCACTAACCATACAACACATAGACTGGACAACTGGAACAAATTAATGTGCACACATATTTTTTGACATTAGCGGCCCATCAACTTCGTATTTGTTCGGGTTTTTACTTTTGGGGTCGGGGGAGAAAAATTGCTGATGGCAAAATCATTCCGCTTCGAGTGCTCGACGGTGACGGTCGATATTCCAAAAAGGCATGACATGTGCAGCTCTTTCCCTTGCTCTCTTTCTCTTTCTGCCATATTCTTTTTACTCTCTGCTCTCTTCTCGCAAAAATATATGTATGCTGTGATAGATATTAGTTTGTAGTATAAGATAGCTATTAATTTCATATTATTAGTCTATAAGTTAATAAATAGTTTATAAGCATACAACCTCATACAGGTGTACATAATTATAAGACAGGGTAGCGAGAGATCGGCGAACGGCGACATATCATAACGCAGCAACGGACGGACAAGCAGACAAACGCAACAACCAAACGAACGGGACAAAAGACAAGACAGATAATTCTAACGGCGATCGCGGTACAGGCTGCATTATTCGCCAAATAATGCACCTAGCAACAGCATCGACGACAACACAGACCTAACGGACAGCATAGCAACGGCGATAGCCAGAGAGCGCAACAGTAAGAGAGCATAGCCGCGCTCAAAGCTAAGCGGCGGCCACGATAATGCGAGCAGCGCAACATTAAGAGAGCATAGCCGCGCTCAAAGCTAAGCGGCGGCCACGATAACAGGAGCAGCGCAGCATTAAGAGAGCATAGCCACCCGAACAAGAACACACAGCACGTGCCGAGCCGAAAGTTCTCGCGCTACATAGCGTAAGCACGCGCTGACGCTCGGCCGGGCAGAGGTGAGAGCTCATGCGCAGCTAATGCACGCAGCTTAACACAC
Source organism: Drosophila borborema (assembly GCA_030914335.1). Classification (NCBI taxonomy): domain Eukaryota; kingdom Metazoa; phylum Arthropoda; class Insecta; order Diptera; family Drosophilidae; genus Drosophila; species Drosophila borborema. The sequence continues at coordinate 345,817 of JAUESP010000080.1, forward strand.
AGACACGCGCAGAACGAAGGTGTGAGAGAGCGGCGTCATCGCGCAGCCGCCCACGCAGTGAGGAGATGCGCCAGCGTAGCAGACAGAAACGCAGCATGCAGATCACTCTGGCTGCGGCCTCGGCGGGCATCAGACATGCAAGGAATAACTTCGGAAGGAATCACAAACGGAACCGACTGGTGAATATCGACGGACAGTAGACACGCGGACAGTAGACACGACGAGGTAGCATAGCTGGGGCGCGAGTTAAGCATAGAAATACAAGTGAAGTAGAGAATTACATAAGTGAAATAGTAGAGAAATATACAAGTGAAATAATAAAGAATTTTATAAGTGAAATCAAGAAGAGTTTTGCTGTGAAATAAAGAAAGGTTAGACTGTGGAGTCCAGCATCGCGGCTCGCGATACCCGGTATTCGACATCACGCGGTATACGTAGTTGTCGGATCTGGGCAGCACTCTGTATTTATCCGGATAACGAATTCGCCCACACCACGACGCGCCGGCCATGCGCAGTGATACCCATATCGCGATTTCGCCCATACCGTAGCCCGTCGATAGCCCACGGTGACGCCCAAGATTCTACAACACGCGGTATACGCAGTTGTGGAATCTGGACAGAGCCGGTAGTTATCCAGGTCACGGTATCGACATACCCGGCCACCTCCGGCCACCTACAGTTAGTTTATTGGGGCCTCGCCCGAATCCATAGCCCGTCGGTGAAACGCAGTGTTACCCAAGATTCCCCATCACGCGGTATACGCAGTTGTGGAGTCTGGGCAGCGCCTCGTACTCACCCGGGTCGGGCCACCTCCGGCCGTGCATACTCTACCCTACTATCGTACGGTAAATTTTGCGCCTAGAGGCACCTCTCATTCCGTAGTCTCGAATTTTACAAATTATCTTGTGAAAGGACCTGGCGAGACCGAGATTTATACCCCGGCCAATAGAGCTTCTTTACAAGTGGCGCCCGAACAGGGACTCGGGATTTAGGAGAGTAGATTCTTTTCTTGGATTAAAGACCCGTTAGAGAAATTGTCAAGTCAGGCAGTAGCAGAAACCGTAGCACACCAGAGTGGTAGGGAAAGAAAGAAAGAAAAAAAAAAAAAAAAAACCCACGCGCGCCGGCCGATGCTGGAGAGAGCACGTGGCCTCAGAATTCTCAGCATTCACGAATAAACGGCTGAGAAGAACGAAGTAGTGGAGAGAGAACGCATCTAACGGGTTCGACGGGAATATAAAGCGAGTTCGGCGTGACGGAGGGCACTTGTTCACCAACTCTAAGGTAGCGCACATCAAAGCAACAGCACTGGAGACTCTTCGTTCATCGCAGGATATTCCGAAGGATATTTCATCGTTTTTATATACCGACGTGGGACATTTAATCGTTTTTACGCATCAACGTGGTATATTTCATCGTTTTGTATACCGGCGTAGAGCATTTCATCGTTTTTACATATCGGCGTTTCATCCTTTTGTATACCGGCGAGGGACATTTCATTTTACACATCAGCGTGGGATATTTCATCTTTTCGTATACCGGCGGGGCATTTCATCGTTCTGGGATATTTCATCGTTTCTTACATATCGACATTACATATTTCATCGTTGTATATCGGCGTGAGATATTATATCTGTTTACATATCGATGTGGGACAATTCATCGTTTTGACACATCGGCGTGGGACATTACATCGTTTTACATATCGGCATGGAACAATACATCGTTTTCACATATCGGCGTGGGATATTTCATCGTTTTGTATACCGGCGTGGGATATTGCATCGTTTTACACATCGGCGTGGAATATTACATCGGCGTGGGACATATATCTTTTTTTTTTACGTAGCGTCGTGGGGTATTTAAACGTGTCTTCACATCGTCGTGGGATTTCAAAGATTTCAAGGTAGCAACGGATGATATTTTAAACATATCGTCCTAGGATTTCAAGGTAGCAACGGATGATATTTTACCATATTGTCCTAGGATTTCAAGGATTTCAAGGTAGTAACGGATGATATTTTAACATATCGTCCTAGGATTTCGAGGTAGCAACGGATGATATTTTAACATATCGTCCTAGGATTTCAAGGTAGCAACGGATGATATTTTAACATATTGTCCTAGGATTTCAAGGATTTCAAGGTAGCAACAGAGGATATTTGAACATATCGTCGTAGAATTTCAAGGTAGCAACGGAGGATATTGTAACATACCATCGTAGGATTTCAAGGATTTCAAGGATTTCAAGGTAGCAACGGACGATATTTTAACACATCGTCCTAGGATTTCAAGGTAGCAACGGAGGATATTTGAACATATCGTCCTAGAATTTCAAGGTAGCAACGGAGGATATTGTAACATATCATCGTAGGATTTCAAGGATTTCAAGGTAGCAACGGACGATATTTTAACACATCGTCCTAGGATTTCAAGGTAGCAACGGAGGATATTTGGACATATCGTCGTAGGATTTCAAGGTAGCAACGGACGATATTTTAACAAATCGTCCTAGGATTTCAAGGTAGCAACGGAGGACATATGGACATATCGTCGTAGGATTTCAAGGCAGCAATGGAGGATTTTAACATATCGTCGTGGGGTTTCAAGGTAGCAATGGGGGATATTTTAACGTAGCATCATATCGTCGCGGGATTTCAGAGTTATAACAGAGGATATTGTAACGAATACTCATAGCGTCGTGGGATATTTGAACGTGCCTTCATATCGTCGTAGGATTTCAAAGATTTCAAGGTAGCAACGGAGGATAATTTAACGAATAGTCACAGCATCGTGGGACATTTCAACATAGCAGCGGAGGATATTTCAATGTAACATATCGCCATGGGATATCAAAGCAACAAAGGTGGATATTTTACCGGATAATATAAGCGTCGTGGGACTTTGCAACGTAACGGCGAGGGGTATTTTAACGTCGCGGGGAACTCCAACGCAACAGCGGGGAACCTTACCACGTACAATCACATCGTCATGGGAGATTTCAACGTACCGGCAAGGGATCGTTCAACGCGACATCACATCGGCGCATCATAACAAGGAACACGGTCCCCGGCGAACATTGTGCGCCCACAACGTCCGGGAGAGCGACAACGACATCCGAGACGACAAGAAGCAGGACCGGCACACAGGAGTAGTTTAAGGGGTAGCTAGGGTACAATGTATTAGTTTAAGCTCAGGTCACTCGCACTAGGTAGGAAACAACAATGTATTAACCTAAGCTAAAGGTCATTCGCACGAGGTAGAAAGGAGATGCGACATCCCCTACCCGTGCAGCTCCGTGCCGGTAACAAAGGGGGGGGTGTGAAGACTCACAATTTTTGATAGATATTAGTTTGTAGTATAAGATAGCTATTAATTTCATATTATTAGTGTATAAGTTAATAAATAGTTTATAAGCATACAACCTCATACAGATGTACATAATTATAAGACAGGGTAGCGAGAGATCGGCGAACGGCGACATATCATAACGCGGCAACGGACGGACAAGCAGACAAACGCAACAACCAAACGAACGGGACAAAAGACAAGACAGATAATTCTAAAGGCGATCGCGGTACAGGCTGCATTATTCGCCAAATAATGCACCTAGCAACAGCATCGACGACAACACAGACCTAACGGACAGCATAGCAACGGTGATAGCCAGAGAGCGCAACAGTAAGAGAGCATAGCCGCGCTCAAAGCTAAGCGGCGGCCACGATAATGCGAGCAGCGCAACATTAAGAGAGCATAGCCGCGCTCAAAGCTAAGCGGCGGCCACGATAACAGGAGCAGCGCAGCATTAAGAGAGCATAGCCACCCGAATAAGAACACACAGCACGTGCCGAGCCGAAAGTTCTCGCGCTACATAGCGTAAGCACGCGCTGACGCTCGGCCGGGCAGAGGTGAGAGCTCATGCGCAGCTAATGCACGCAGCTTAACACACAGACACGCGCAGAACGAAGGTGTGAGAGAGCGGCGTCATCGCGCAGCCGCCCACGCAGTGAGGAGATGCGCCAGCGTAGCAGACAGAAACGCAGCATGCAGATCACTCTGGCTGCGGCCTCGGCGGGCATCAGACATGCAAGGAATAACTTCGGAAGGAATCACAAACGGAACCGACTGGTGAATATCGACGGACAGTAGACACGCGGACAGTAGACACGACGAGGTAGCATAGCTGGGGCGCGAGTTAAGCATAGAAATACAAGTGAAGTAGAGAATTACATAAGTGAAATAGTAGAGAAATATACAAGTGAAATAATAAAGAATTTTATAAGTGAAATCAAGAAGAGTTTTGCTGTGAAATAAAGAAAGGTTAGACTGTGGAGTCCAGCATCGCGGCTCGCGATACCCGGTATTCGACATCATGCGGTATACGTAGTTGTCGGATCTGGGCAGCACTCTGTATTTATCCGGATAACGAATTCGCCCACACCACGACGCGCCGGCCATACGCATCGGCGTGGGACATTTCGTTGTTTTAGTATACCGGCATGGAACAACTCATCGTTTTGACACATCGGCGTGGGACATTACATAGTTTTACATATCGGCATGGAACAATACATCGTTTTCACATATCGGCGTGGGATATTTCATCGTTTTGTATACCGGCGTGGGATATTGCATCGTTTTACACATCGGCGTGGAATATTACATCGGCGTGGGACATATATCTTTTTTTTTACGTAGCGTCGTGGGATATTTAAACGTGTCTTCACATCGTCGTGGGATTTCAAAGATTTCAAGGTAGCAACGGATGATATTTTAACATATCGTCCTAGGATTTCAAGGTAGCAACGGATGATATTTTACCATATTGTCCTAGGATTTCAAGGATTTCAAGGTAGTAACGGATGATATTTTAACATATCGTCCTAGGATTTCGAGGTAGCAACGGATGATATTTTAACATATCGTCCTAGGATTTCAAGGTAGCAACGGATGATATTTTAACATATTGTCCTAGGATTTCAAGGATTTCAAGGTAGCAACAGAGGATATTTGAACATATCGTCCTAGAATTTCAAGGTAGCAACGGAGGATATTGTAACATACCATCGTAGGATTTCAAGGATTTCAAGGATTTCAAGGTAGCAACGGACGATATTTTAACACATCGTCCTAGGATTTCAAGGTAGCAACGGAGGATATTTGAACATATCGTCCTAGAATTTCAAGGTAGCAACGGAGGATATTGTAACATATCATCGTAGGATTTCAAGGATTTCAAGGTAGCAACGGACGATATTTTAACACATCGTCCTAGGATTTCAAGGTAGCAACGGAGGATATTTGGACATATCGTCGTAGGATTTCAAGGTAGCAACGGACGATATTTTAACAAATCGTCCTAGGATTTCAAGGTAGCAACGGAGGACATATGGACATATCGTCGTAGGATTTCAAGGCAGCAATGGAGGATTTTAACATATCGTCGTGGGGTTTCAAGGTAGCAATGGGGGATATTTTAACGTAGCATCATATCGTCGCGGGATTTCAGAGTTATAACAGAGGATATTGTAACGAATACTCATAGCGTCGTGGGATATTTGAACGTGCCTTCATATCGTCGTAGGATTTCAAAGATTTCAAGGTAGCAACGGAGGATAATTTAACGAATAGTCACAGCATCGTGGGACATTTCAACATAGCAGCGGAGGATATTTCAATGTAACATATCGCCATGGGATATCAAAGCAACAAAGGTGGATATTTTACCGGATAATATAAGCGTCGTGGGACTTTGCAACGTAACGGCGAGGGGTATTTTAACGTCGCGGGGCACTCCAACGCAACAGCGGGGAACCTTACCACGTACAATCACATCGTCATGGGAGATTTCAACGTACCGGCAAGGGATCGTTCAACGCGACATCACATCGGCGCATCATAACAAGGAACACGGTCCCCGGCGAACATTGTGCGCCCACAACGTCCGGGAGAGCGACAACGACATCCGAGACGACAAGAAGCAGGACCGGCACACAGGAGTAGTTTAAGGGGTAGCTAGGGTACAATGTATTAGTTTAAGCTCAGGTCACTCGCACTAGGTAGGAAACAACAATGTATTAACCTAAGCTAAAGGTCATTCGCACGAGGTAGAAAGGAGATGCGACATCCCCTACCCGTGCAGCTCCGTGCCGGTAACAAAGGGGGGGGTGTGAAGACTCACAATTTTTGATAGATATTAGTTTGTAGTATAAGATAGCTATTAATTTCATATTATTAGTCTATAAGTTAATAAATAGTTTATAAGCATACAACCTCATACAGATGTACATAATTATAAGACAGGGTAGCGAGAGATCGGCGAACGGCGACATATCATAACGCGGCAACGGACGGACAAGCAGACAAACGCAACAACCAAACGAACGGGACAAAAGACAAGACAGATAATTCTAACGGCGATCGCGGTACAGGCTGCATTATTCGCCAAATAATGCACCTAGCAACAGCATCGACGACAACACAGACCTAACGGACAGCATAGCAACGGTGATAGCCAGAGAGCGCAACAGTAAGAGAGCATAGCCGCGCTCAAAGCTAAGCGGCGGCCACGATAATGCGAGCAGCGCAACATTAAGAGAGCATAGCCGCGCTCAAAGCTAAGCGGCGGCCACGATAACAGGAGCAGCGCAGCATTAAGAGAGCATAGCCACCCGAACAAGAACACACAGCACGTGCCGAGCCGAAAGTTCTCGCGCTACATAGCGTAAGCACGCGCTGACGCTCGGCCGGGCAGAGGTGAGAGTTCATGCGCAGCTAATGCACGCAGCTTAACACACAGACACGCGCAGAACGAAGGTGTGAGAGAGCGGCGTCATCGCGCAGCCGCCCACGCAGTGAGGAGATGCGCCAGCGTAGCAGACAGAAACGCAGCATGCAGATCACTCTGGCTGCGGCCTCGGCGGGCATCAGACATGCAAGGAATAACTTCGGAAGGAATCACAAACGGAACCGACTGGTGAATATCGACGGACAGTAGACACGCGGACAGTAGACACGACGAGGTAGCATAGCTGGGGCGCGAGTTAAGCATAGAAATACAAGTGAAGTAGAGAATTACATAAGTGAAATAGTAGAGAAATATACAAGTGAAATAATAAAGAATTTTATAAGTGAAATCAAGAAGAGTTTTGCTGTGAAATAAAGAAAGGTTAGACTGTGGAGTCCAGCATCGCGGCTCGCGATACCCGGTATTCGACATCACGCGGTATACGTAGTTGTCGGATCTGGGCAGCACTCTGTATTTATCCGGATAACGAATTCGCCCACACCACGACGCGCCGGCCATACGCAGTGATACCCATATCGCGATTTCGCCCATACCGTAGCCCGTCGATAGCCCACGGTGACGCCCAAGATTCTACAACACGCGGTATACGCAGTTGTGGAATCTGGACAGAGCCGGTAGTTATCCAGGTCACGGTATCGACATACCAGGCCACCTCCGGCCACCTACAGTTAGTTTATTGGGGCCTCGCCCGAATCCATAGCCCGTCGGTGAAACGCAGTGTTACCCAAGATTCCCCATAACGCGGTATACGCAGTTGTGGAGTCTGGGCAGCGCCTCGTACTCACCCGGGTCGGGCCACCTCCGGCCGTGCATACTCTACCCTACTATCGTACGGTAAATTCTGCGCCTAGAGACACCTCTCATTCCGTAGTCTCGAAATTTACAAATTATCTTGTGAAAGGATCTGGCGAGACCGAGATTTATACCCCAATAGAGCTTCTTTTCAATGCTGGCAAATAAAATACGGATATATAAGGCCGTTCTAAAGCCAGTATGGACCTACGCGTTTCAGCTTTGGGGAACAGCCAGCAAATCAAATATTGAAATACTTTAGCGTTACCAATCGAAAACCCTGAGAACAATAACAGGAGCCCCTTGGTATATGACAAACTATGACATACATAAAGATCTCAAGCTTCCTCTCATCAAAGACGAAATAAAAACAAGTAAGAAAGCTGCAGTCGAGACTGCTCGACTACAAAATCCCCTGAGCCCTTCTTCGAACGAATAATGTTCCAAGAATTATTCGATACGTTTCTGCACGCCTAAGGAACTATACATGCAAAAACACGAGCACACACACGCTTGTAAGCATGTATGTGTGTGAGCAATGCGGGCGGCTTGCTGTTTCGCTGCCTTTGTTGCCGCGGCACGTGGGTTTTGATGAGAAAGCTTTGATGATTAATAATTCTGTTTCTAGATGGACAATCGTATTGATATCTTCAGATTATGATTATGATATTCATATCAATATGCCAAACTAAACTGTATGTATCTAGTATTTGAAATGCATTTTTTACACATTTGGGGGGTGGTGGGGCGAAGTGGGGACCGGAATCCAAAATCTGATAAAAACCGAAATTGTATTAAATTGGTATCTATATATATGTAGGAGACTTGGAGACTCTAACTCTAAAGATGAATTAGCTAGAATTTTATAACTGGTCCTCGATAAATTCGTTTATCGATAACTTTACAAATATACAAGTTATCGAATTTATGAAACAAACTCGTACTGCGCGTGCAATATACGGACCTGACACAAAACAAGTAAGATCGTTGCAGTTAGGCGCAACTAACAGCGATATACTTTGTTCCCATAGGTGCATCTTATTTATTTAATAAACATTTAATTAACGAAATATTTCGGCAATTAGAAAGCGTACATGGCAAGCAACAGACGTTTTTCCAGGCATGCTGGAAAGATATCGATAGTTTTCTGAATTGATTAAACCACTAACCATACAACACATAGACTGGACAACTGGTGCAAGTTAATGTTCACACTTATTTTTTGACTTTAGAACCCCCTTAACTTCGTATTTGCTCGGGTTTTTACTTTTAGGGTCGGGGGAGAAAATTGCTGATGGCAAAATCATTCCGCTTCGAGCGCTCGACGGTGACGGTCGATTTTCCAAAAAGGCCTGGTATGTGCCGCTCATTCCCTTGCTCTCTTTCTCTTTCTGCCCCATGCTTTTTACTCTCTGCTCTCTTCCCACAAAAATATATGTATGCTGCTGGCACAAACAGCAAGCAGCTCACAAAAATTGAAATTTCTTCTCGACTCGCGATCCCATTGGTTCCCTTCTGAGCGAAGAGTATACCGATTTCTTAAACTGCTTTGCCATGCTCATGCAAAATGTTAGCGTTTTTATGATTATTTGTGGAAAGGGTATGAAAGTGTTGATGTGCATAACGAATATTATTTCCCTATGACCATACACACACACATTTACACTTCCTCGCTATATGTGTAGGCATTTATGTGCTTGTGTGCGATAGATATTCTTGCTGCCTGTAGCACTATTAAAACCCCCAGCAGTTGATATTTGTTCGGTTGGGTAATGATGTGAGCTTGCATACACACACATTTACAGTTCCTTGCTATATGTGTAGGCATTTATGTGCTTGTGTGCAATATTCTTGCTGCCGCCTGTAGAGCACTTTTAGAACCCCCAGCAGCAGTTGATGTTCGTTCGGTTAGGTAGTTGCTGTGAGCTAGCATACGCACACACATACACATACACATTTACACTTCCTTGCTATATGTGTAAGCATTTATGTGCCTGTGTGCGATACACTTGCTGCATGTAGCTATTCTAATTTCCCAGCGATTGCTGTGTGGTAGCTGTTGTGAGTCTACACACACACACATACATATGTGTAAGTTTGTGATGTGATAATCACAATCACCGAGTATCACTTGTATAGGCATTTGAATGAATGCTCTGCCTGGGGCATTTGCATGTTCGAATTGCAGGAAAGGTAAATTTTTTTTATTACCTGTTGATCTGTTATCATTTGTTGTTCAATATTTAGTACCTGATATGACCCTATAGGCAAAAATGGGACATGTTATTCAAATGCCTAGATATACAGGTAAAATGGCACTTTTATGCAAAAAATATGCATTCGTTATATAGTCATATTTTCCACTAAATAGCAAAAATATACATGTATTATGTTAAATGTTTTATTTAATTTAAATTTCTTATTCAAAAATCATTTTCAGGTTTCTTTTACTTAAATTACCCAAAATCGTTTACTTAATTTCAAAGTTGAGGTAGGCACACGCCCAATATTCGAGACCCATGCACGAAACATGCAAATGCCCCAGGCAGAGCATTCATTCATATGCCTCTTCTAGGCAACGCCTCTCCTCCTGGAAGCGTCCACACTCAAACAGAACGTGTTTGGCATCTTCTACCAGACCTAGTCCGCACCATGGGCATTCGTCAGTTTCGTCGTGGCCATGGTCATGACCTTCTTCAACTGTCTTCTAGCCGCCTGGTATGCTATTTGGTTTTCTACATATGTGGTCCTACCACGGGCGCGTTGGTAGCTTCTTCTCGCCTGGATGCATTTGCGTCGAATGTCACCTATTTGTGCATTCCACCAATACATAGGCGTTTGTTGTCGCATGAACCGCTTGCGGCGTAGCATGCTACTACTGCAGGCACTCTGAATTTGGGCTACCATTTGGCATGCTCTGGCCTCAGCATTGCCAGATGTGCCCAGCGACTGAATGGCCACTGAAAAGGCCAAGGGATTGAAAGTATCCTGCTGATACGATTCTCCCCACAAGTTTGGCACCCTGACAGATGGCTCACCTATTGTGAACAGAAGTGCCGTATGATCGCTGCCCGTATAACTATCGCAATGACTCCATGATGCTTCCCGAAAAAGGGATGAAGTGACAAAAGTAATGTCAATTACTGATCCGTATCCAGCCCTACTGAAGGTATACTCTTGGCCAGTATTGAGCAGTGCAACATCTAATGTCGCGAAGATCTCCAGAAGGATACGGCCTCTGGTATTAGTTGTGTGGCTACACCATTCTAACGCCCATGAATTGAAGTCGCCTGCTATAATGGCCTTCCGACCCCTAGCATCTACGGCAAGCTCATCGAGCGTCGCTGTGAAATCGCTGAGCAGCATGCTGGGGGCCAGGTAGCAACTGCATAGCCATAAGTTACCGTATCGGCCGCGTACGAATCCATTGAATGGCTTAACATCTGAAAGCACGTTCGTTGAACTGCCACATGCCCATAGCGCTGCTTTGCCAGTACTGTCTGTTGCCCACGTTCTGGGACAGCTGGTCTTACAGTGATGAGGTTCACTGAGAAAGGCTACATCTATAAATTTTTCTCTTACAGTCTGCTCTAGTAGATCTTGCGCAGCTATACAATGATTTAAGTTAAGTTGAAGAAACCCTAACATTTCATTTTACGCGCAGCTTCACGGTAGGATGGGCACTTGAAGCTGCCTGCTGAATGATCCGTCTGCTTTTCGCCTTTACGGACGCAGAGGCTACATTTGGACGGCTTGGTGCATGCTTTTGCACTATGACCCATCTCGCCACACCTGAAACAGGCACCCTTCAGATCACAGTCGCTAGCGCAGTTAGCGGCTATATGACCGTAATCGAGACACTTGAAGCAGCGTTTAGGCTGGTCCACGGCTCGGATACGGCATACTACCCATCCTATCCTAATTTTGGACAACTCGAGCAGAGTTTTGGCTTTCCCAACTGGGGGAGCAACTGTAGCTCTTTGCTGTCCCCCGTAAGCTGACCGAAGCGATTTAATGACCGTAATGGGGAGTGAGCTATCTTTCAACTCCACCCCAATTGCCTCTATTATCTCCTCTTTGCTCGCTAGTTCATCAAGATCACGAATCTCAATGTGTGCCGTTTCGGTAAGTGTTTTAACTACCGCTCTGTCGCCCAATGCCTTGCCTACAGCCTCGTGAAGAGCATCTGCACTATGCTCCGGCTTCCTGCTTAGTTGCAACAGGAGGTCCCCCTTAGCTGTCTTTCTGATCCCTTGAACATAGCCGCTCAGATGTTTTAAATTTGGGTCGCTCTTAACTACGCGAAGCATGTCCGCATAGTTGCACCCGCCGACGCCAGAGATCGGAATTGCGTCAGTTCTGGGCCGCTTTTGTATGGGCTTGCGACCCTTGACGACCGTCCAGCTACTCTTGCTAGTCTGTGGGTCTGCTTGGTTTGCATTCCTAACTGCCGCACCTATTGGTATTGGTTCTACCGTTGCGCTTCTGTTGGGCCTCGACTTTTTTGAAGGAGTTTTCCTCACTTCGGCGGCTACTTCCCTTGGCCGTTTGGGCGTATTAATACTCGTTTGAGCACTAATGCTCGCTTTTTGGACTTTCTCCACAGCTTTCTTGGGCGGCGTGGTCTGCACCTCGCAGTTTTTAACTGTGCGGTCGCAGAACTTTTCGGCCGCCTTGTGGAGATTGACCAGTTTGGTCAACTCCTCTCTCATTAGGGCATTTATATGCCGCTGACCACCAAATAAAGTAGACAAGCCCTCCAAGGTAACTCCTATTTGAGCTAACGCTTCCTTTAAGGACTTCGGTGCCTGGCAAACAGCCACTGGGGACTGGCTCGGTGCTACCGGCTGCGGCAACGCCCTCAATTGTTGCTGCGGTGACCGCTGTAGCGAAGAGCGGCGCGCGAAAGCTTGCAGCTCATCCTCCATCATGGCCTCCATACCTGCTCCGACTACCGCGGCGTGTAGCCTGTAGTGGGCAATGGCTACTAAAATTTGAATTTAGTGACCCCACTAATTTAAACACAGCTTAGCTTCGAGAGACTAGGAGCCCGGAAGTATGCACTACTTTAGACTGCGTCTAAAAGTATGAAGTACTTTAGCTACTGTAACTTCGCCTCAGAAGTTAGGTTTATGTCTTTGCTAAGACCAAACTACTCAAAATGGTTAGGTTACTCAAAAAGGTTAGAATGTCCGCTGCGATTTACAGCACTACTAACAGCTGTGCACCTGATTGTTATTATTTGTGCAAGTGTGACAATTGTGACACACAAGCACAAGTAAAAACGCTTTCCCGCCCTGTGTCGAGGAAAAAAGAGATGGAAGGTCAAAAAGACGCTACCGCACCCCTCTCTTGCACCACACTTGGCGAAGCGGATACTTCGCGACGCCGCCACAAAGCGTTCGACACGTTTTAAGTGTTTTTCTCGCAGTCTTTGGAACAGCTGGGTAAGTATAATCCGCAGCAAACACGTTGTCTTTAATTATTTCCACTCTTACAACGAAAACAAAATATAGAATACTGGACCGCGAAAACACCGACCGTACTCCGCGACAACGAGGAAGTGTAAATGTGTGTGTGTATGGTGATAGGGAAATAATATTCGTTATGCACATCAACACTTTCATACCCTTTCCACAAATAATCATAAAAACGCTAACATTTTGCATGAGCATGGCAAAGCAGTTTAAGAATTCGGTATACTCTTCGCTCAGAAGGGAACTAATCGGATCGCGACTCGCGAGTCGAGAAGAAATTTCAATTTTTGTGAGCTGCTTGCTGTTTGTGCCAGCAGCATACATATATTTTTGTGGGAAGAGAGCAGAGAGTAAAAAGCATGGGGCAGAAAGAGAAAGAGAGCAAGGGAATAAGCGGCACATATCAGGCATTTTTGGAAAATCGACCGTCACCGTCGAGCGCTCGAAGCGGAATGATTTTGCCATCAGCAATTTTTCCCCCCCGACCCTAAAAGTAAAAACCCGAGCAAATACGAAGTCAGAAATTTTTTCTCCCGACCCCAAAAGTAAAAACCCGAACAAATACGAAGTTGATGGGGTTCTAAAGTCAAAAAATAAGTGTGCACATTAATTTGTTCCAGTTGTCCAGTCTATGTGTTGTATGGTTAGTGGTACTATGCAAAAAGAAAACGGTGCATTGCTGTGAGCAACAGCATGATATTGCCTGCATACGAAGCACTTACATGATTTGTTGAGCCAGTGGTAAGTGGCACCGGCACACGCTTGTAAGCATGTATGTGTATGAGCAATGCAGGCGGCTTGTTGTCTCGCTGCCTTTGTTGCCGCGGCACATGGGTTTTGATGAGAAAGCTTTGATGATTAATAATTCTGTTTCTAGATGGACAATCGTATTGATATCTTCAGATTATGATTATGATATTCATATCTATATGCTAAAACAAACTGCATGTCTCTAGTATTTGAAATGCATTTTTTACACATTTGGGGGTGGTGGGGCGAAGTGGGGACCGGAATCCAAAATCTGACAAAAGCCGAAACTGTATTAAATTAGTATCTATATATATGTAGGAGACTTGGAGACTCTAACTCTAAAGATGAATAAGCTAGAATTTTATAACTGGTCCCCGATAAATTCATTTATCGATAACTTAGCAAATATACAAGTTATCGAATTTATGAAACAAACTCGTACTGCGCGTGCAATATACGGACCTGACACAAAACAAGAAAGAACGTTGCAGTTAGGCGCAACTAACAGCGATATACTTTGTTCCCATAGGTGCATCTTATTTATTTAATAAACATTTAATTAACGAAATATTTCGGCAATTAGAAAACGTACATGGCAAGCAACAAACGTTTTTCCTACACATACATACAGATTTACACATGTACACACTATACGAGTATACACACAATTTTCTATGTATGCATACACAACTTTACATGCCAGAATATTCTAAGAATTGTGACTGAATTGGGAATTTTTCGATCGTTACTTTAGTTTTGTCAAAAGGCGCTCTAGCGATGCCTTATGTGGTTTTAGTTAACAAATGCCGGGTCAGGGCAGTGGCGCTGATGGTAAGCGCTATGCAAGCTATACTTGGGTGCGTGGGTTCGAATCCCGCAAAAAACTTTTTCTTTTCAAAAATTATAATTTTTTTCATATTTGTATATTTATTATAAAATGCTTGCTGCCAATTGATAATAATTTATAATCATACGCATATGAATTGTGCATTTAAGCTAAAACTAAAACAAGTTTTCCGATTTGCCACGCTGCTTGCTTGGCAAGCAGTTTTTCTATGCATGCATATATGCTGGTCAGCTGATCAGCTGTGAATTTATTTAGGTTTAGCTAATGATTACAATTTGTTTTCAAAAGACCTAGGTTCGAATCCCGCTGGAAACTTTTTATTCATTAATCGAAAACTTATAAATTTTATTTTTTAAATTCATTAATATTATTATATTTATGTTAAAATGCTTTCTGCCATCATAGCAATTGCTACTAAGCTGTTATATGCATGAATTATGCAGTTGGCCACAACAAACTTCTTTGCCGATTTGCCACGCCCCCAGTGGGCGTAGACGCCTACTTTGCCAGTTCTTAGAAAGAGCCGAGGCTAACATGACTGCAAAATTTGGTTGCTTACATTCCAAAAATGCGAAAATTGCAGGGTATTTTTCGATATGCCACGCCCCCAAAGAGGCTGCAAAATTATTTTTGGGGCATCGATAGAGGAGAACATTAGTAACTCAACCATTCAATTTTCAAGCTTCTAGCTCTAAAACTGTAGGAGATATAAGCTTTTGCGGTTTGCCACGCCCCCTGTGGGCGTAGATATATCCACCATAGCTTATTAGTCTTGGGTTGTATACATGCAAAGTTTCAAGTCTCTAGTGTCAATAGTGTTCAAAATATAGCACAATTTGAAAAATCACTATATATTTAGGTCCGATTTGCCACGCCCCCAATGGGCGTAGACATAAAACTTTTTGATCGATCTTCTTAGAATCATAACATTAACTCACATGCAAACTTTCAGCGTTCTAGTTTAACGGTGTAGAAGATACGTATTTCCCGATTTGCCACGCCCCCAATGGGCGTAGATATATCCGCCATAGCTTTTTGAACTTGGGTTGTCACCCCGAGTATACATTTCAAATTGCAACTCTCTAGCTCATCATCTAGTATGATAACTTGACTATGGGCGTAAGAGTTTTCCGATTTGCCACGCCCCTAGTGGGCGGAGTATATGTTTAAAATTTCAAGTCTCTAGCTCTAATAGCGCCGAAAAATATTGCGTTCATACGGACAGACGGACGGACAGCAAGACGGACATTGCACAAACCCAATATACTTTTTTCCCTTCGGGAACAAAGTATAAAAAGAATGAACTCTCTAGCTTTTGTATCTTCGGAAGTCGACGCGTTCATACATACGGACGGACGGACGGAATTCCTATTTTCAATGGGTTCAGGGTATAACAAGTAAGAAGGCTGTAGTCGAGACTGCTCGACTACGAAATCCCCTGAGCCCTTCTTCGAACGATTCATATTCCAAGAATGTTTCGTTTCGATTCTCCACGCGTAAAAAACTATACATGCAAAAACTCGAACACACACACACGCTGATCTATGCTTGTACGCCTG
This sequence comes from Drosophila borborema, assembly GCA_030914335.1. Classification (NCBI taxonomy): domain Eukaryota; kingdom Metazoa; phylum Arthropoda; class Insecta; order Diptera; family Drosophilidae; genus Drosophila; species Drosophila borborema. The sequence goes on from JAUESP010000080.1 coordinate 362,050, forward strand.
TATGTGTGTATGCATGTGTGTAAGCATTGCAAGCGTCTTCTGTCTCGCTGCTTTGCTGCTGGGTCGCATGGGTTTTGATGAGAAAACTTGGATGATTAATAATTCTGTTTCTAGATGGACAATCGTATTGATATCTTCAGATTATGATTATGATATTCATATCTATATGCTAAGCCAAACTGCATGTCTCTAGTATTTGAAATGCATTTTTTTCACATTTGGGGGTGATGGGGCGAAATGGGGACCGGAATCCAAAATCTGACAAAAGCCGAAATTGTATTAAATTAGTATCTATATATATGTAGAAGACTTGGAGACTCTAACTCTAAAGATGAATTAGCTAGAAATCTATAACTGGTTCCCGATAAATTCGTTTATCGATAACTTTGCAAATATACTAGTTATCGAATTTCTGAAACAAACTCGTACTGCGCGTGCAATATACGGACCTAACACAAAAAGAATGAACTCTCTAGCTTTTGTATCTTCGGAAATCGACGCGTTCATACATACGGACGGACGGACGGACGGACAGACGGACATAGCTATATCAACTTTTCTCGTCACCCTGATCAAGAATATATATACTTTATGGGGTCTGCCACGCCTCCTTCTGCCTGTTACATACATTTAACAAAACAATTAAACCCTGATTTCCCATTTTCAATGGGCTCAGGGTATAAAAAGGCGCAGAAAGATACCTAAATAGGCTACAGGACCACTGCAATGTTCTAGCTATGGAACTCCTCGACAAGACAAATAACAGTCGAAGACTCTTAAAAAGATCCCACGTTCTGGATTTGCCAAATAGAGAGTAGATATAGTTATTAATATCTAAAAATGTAAGTATATGGATTGAGCTCATTGGAGCGTAAGTTTTAATTATTAATAAATTTGCTTATTGTTGTAGTATAAAATAGATTCAAAAAAAAAAATAAATAAATAAAATAAAAATAAAAATAAATAACAAATAAATAAAACAAGTAAGAAGGCTCTAGTCGAGACGGCTCGACTACGAGATACCCTGAACACCGCTCCGCTAACTGCGCCGTTGCTGCCGTGGCTTGGGGCTGTGTTGGGCTGAACTTTGGACGCTTATAACTCCATTTCCAGATAAACGATCTTCATGAAATTTTTAGAGTAGATTATGAGTATCTAAATCTATCCATGTGACAAATTTCAAGTCTCTAGTATTTGAAATGAGTTTTTTTCAAATTGGGGGCGGATGGGGCGTGGCATCCAAAATCTGGAAACTACAAAATCTGCGTATCCATAATATCTATCTAAATATATAAAGTTGAAGTCTCTAGCTAAAACGGTGTAGAAGTTATACCAAAAAAACCTAAAAATGAAAACGAATTTTCGATCGATAATTTGGAAATGGGACGAGTTATCGAAAAAAAAAATTAACTCGTATTGCGTAGCTAACATACGAGTGTTCATGTGAAATTTCAGCTCTCTAGCTTTTGTAGTTTCCGAAATCTCGACGTTCATACGGACGGACGGACGAACAGACGGACAGACGGACAGACGGACAGGGCTCAATCAACTTATTTTTTTATGCTGATCAAGAATATATATACTTTATAGGGTCTGCGACGTCTCCTTCTGCCTGTTACATACATTTTCACAAAACCATTATACCCTGAATTCCCATTTTCAATGGGTTCAGGGTATAAAAATAATAATATTGTCATTGCAACACTTTTATTCATCCATCGCAGCAAAGGGTTTTTTAAAGTCGATCAACCACTACGAATTTATTAGACTTCTCATCCCTAGTCAATGACAGTTTTTCAGACTTCAGTAAAACATGGTGGTCATTTAGGTTCATTACTCTTTTCCTTTTTATAAATGACCTTCCTAGTTGTATTTATTATTCAACGATGCAGATAATGTAAAATTTTGCGTTTTATATTCTAATCCAACTGAGCATGTATTTTAAGATGAACTCAATGCATTTCTATTTTGGTGTGAGGTTAATCAATTACATTTAAATTGATCTAAGTATATGACAATGACCTTCTGTCGTACTGTTCCACACATCGTCGATTATAAAATTAATGATATTTCCTTACTACGCATTTTCACCGTCAAAGATCTTGGTGTTCTCTTTGACACTAAACTTAATTTCACTCTGCATAATTCTGCCATTCAAAATGAAGCCAAATATGTGCTTGGCCTTCTTCGTATTATAGGTTGTATTAGCTCTTATAGGCGATTGAGTGAGTTAACGCAAATTAGGTCAACCAAATGCATGTGCAACAAAGTTGCGCCACTCAACGGAATGCTGATACGAATGTAAGCTGGTCGATCGCGACCGTCGAGGAATGTCACGAGGCGCGTAGTCAGCATTCTGTTGAGAACGCTGTCGGCATCGCTGCCGGGGCTGGCAGCCTAAGTTATGTTTATGGAATTATGTTTAAATAAGTTTTATAAGACCCCACGAACGATCCACACGGATCACCAATAAATATTAAAAGTTAATTCAACAATCTTTTTTATTTATAATTGGCGACCAACGGCTCCGGAACAAACTTCCGTCAAGAATTCGGTATACTCTTCGCTCAGAATGAAAGAAATTTCAATTTTTGTGAGCTGCTTGCTGTTTGTGCCAGCATACATATCTTTTTGTGAGAAGAGAGCAGAGAGTAAAAAGAATAGGGCAGAAAGAGAAAGAGAGCAAGGGAAAGAGCGGCACATGTCATGCCTTTTTGGAATATCGACCGTCACCGTCGAGCACTCGAAGCGGAATGATTTTGCCATCAGAAATTTTTTCTCCCGACCCTAAAAGTAACAAGTAAGAACGTTGCAGTTAGGCGCAACTAACTGCGAAATACTCTGTTCCCATAGGTGCATCTTATTTATTTAATAAACATTTAATTAACGAAATATTTCGGCAATTAGCAAACGTACATGACAAGCAACAAATGTTTTTCCTATACATACATACAGATTTACATATGTAGCAGTGCCTTATTTGTTTTTAGTTAACGAGGCTCAGATTGAGACAGTGGCGCTGGTAGTAAGCGCTACGCAAGCTGCGCTTGGGTGCGTGGGTTCGAATCCCGCAGAACACTTTTTTCCAACGAACTCTGTTTCCCCACCAGATGGACCCCCATTTTGGGATTAAAATATGAAGAAACATTTTTTTTTTTTTTTTAATATTTGAAAAGGAAAAACTTTATTTCATTTCACAACAGTAATGAATTCATTTCGATTACAAAAATGTAATTGTGTTGTCGCTGGAGGTGTTTGGGCACGTTGAGCAGCATTCGACGCTGTGAAATATACTTTCTGACCGTTCTCTAGATGCACCCCCAAATGTACAACAGTGGGATAACGTTCGTGAATGGGGAATGAGAATATACGCCAAATTGCTTCATTGCAGTTCACGTATCTACCAACTTGATAGCGCGTGATTTCATCGTTGATATTGGATGTTTGGACACCAAAAACCGTCATGTCGCTCCCTTTCGTGACATATTTGCAAATGTATTTATTAGCTTTCACCGAATTGCAATACTCAATATTACAATGTGCCTTGAATGTTTTGGAAAGAAGTGGCGAATATGGAACAATCCAACTGTTGTCAACTATGAAATCGTTTCCTATCACTTTAGTTGTGATAGTTCTACCATTATCATCGGGCGATCGATGCCGATACAATGGATAACCATCGTTGCCTGTAATGGTCTCTTCTTTTGGAAACAGGCATTGTATTTTTGAGTGTTCGCTAGAAAATGTCGTCATTCTAATGTTTCGCCATAAAGCAGAGAACGCAATGGCTCTGGTGGCGTGACCACTAATGGGAATGTCACTTTACCCCTAAGACAGCACAAACCGGGCGTTTCACTAGCAAACATCAATGCGCCACAATGCTGACAAACAACGTCCATTGGACTAATGCAAACTAAAGGATGCAATTCGTAGTCGATGGTGCAATCATATCGAAACGCTGCTCGATTCAAATTATTACTTTAACCATTTCTTCTTGCACTTCGAAGATTATTCCTCTGTTCATCTGTACGATAAGCACGACGATTTCTCGTTTCTGATCTAACCGTTTCACGGGCTGCCTCTCTTTGCTCTTCTCTTTGAGAAACACGAATTAAGGCCCTTCTTTGCTGCATACTGACGCGGCGCTCTTCTCGGGCTATTTCTCGTTCTTCGTCAGATAATTGACTCGCGATATTCCGATGCCTAATTGCATTACGGGTCCGCTGGGAAAGATTAGATCTTCTAGGACGCGGCATTTAATACTTATTGTATTATTATTATTGCACAAATTTCTGAACGCACGCATAAATAGTTGTTACGGTATTGAACTGTTGGGAAACGAATAACTTTAACCTCAATTTCTCAATTTCACAGTGAACACAATGAAATAAGCGTCACAGTTTGAAAAAACATTAATAAATGAACTAAGCAGAGTACAATTAGGAAAATAACGCATTTTGCAAGTATTCATTCATTTTTCACTATTTTTAAGATATATTCTGCTACTCGGGGCGGAAACAAATCCAACAAATCAAAAACTATGATCTCGAGTTATAAGTATCGTAACAAACCCGACTTTGTTATATATATATATATATATATATATATATATATATATATATAGATAGATAGAGATGATTGCTGCCAATTGATAATAATATATAAACATACGCATATGAAATGTGCATTTAGGCACTAGAAGCTGCTTTTCCGATTTGCTACGCTGCCGTGGGCAAGCAATTGTTCTATACACGCATACATGTATGCATGTATGTGTATACAGATGTTTCTACATGCATACATAGAACCCCCAGCAGTTGATGTTCGTTCGGTTGGGTAGCGATGTGAGCTTGCATACGCACACACATTTAAACTAACTACCTATATGTGTAGGCATTTATGTGCCTGTGTGCAATATTCTTGCTGCCGCCTGTAGAGCACTATTATAATCCCAGCAGTTGATGTTCGTTGGGTTGGGTAGCTGATGTGAGTTTGCATACGCATACACATTTACACTTCCTCGCTCTCTGTGTAAGCATTTATGTGCCTGTGTGCGATACACTTGCTGCATGTAACAATTCTAATTTCCCAGCGTATGTACAGTAAATGTGTATGTGAATATGTGTGCGTATGCAAGCTCACATCGCTACCCAACCGAACGAACATCAACTGCTGGGGGTTCTAATAGTGCAACAGGCAGCAAGAATATCTATCCCACACAAGCACATAAATGCTTACACATATAGCGAGGAAGTGTAAATGTGTGTGTGTATGGTCATCGGGAAATAATATTCATTATGCACATCAACACTTTCATACCCTTTCCACAAATAATCATAAAAACGCTAACATTTTGCATGAGCATGGCAAAGCAGTTTAAGAATTCGGTATACTCTTCGCTCAGAAGGGAACCAATGGGATCGCGACTCGCGAGTCGAGAAGAAATTTAAATTTTTGTGAGCTGCTTGCTGTTTGTGCCAGCATACATATATTTTTGTGGGAAGAGAGCAGAGAGTAAAAAGCATGGGGCAGAAAGAGAAAGAGAGCAAGGGAAAGAGCGGCACATACCAGGCCTTTTTGGAAAATCGACCGTGCCCGTCGAGCGCTCGAAGCGGAATGATTTTGCCATCAGCAATTTTTCTCCCCCGACCCTAAAAGTAAAAACCCGAGCAAATACGAAGTTGAGGGGGTTCTAATGTCAAAAAATAAGTGTGCACATTAATTTGTTCCAGTTGTCCAGTCTATGTGTTGTATAGTTAGTGGTTGTATGGTTAGTGACAGTAGTAAATTGTTCTCAAAATACTGCACCCATTTCATTACTGTACAGTATTGTCTAGTGTGCAGAAGAATCGAGTACAGCATTTCACCCAAGTGTTTTATGGGTACCATGGTGTGTGTGTCAAATTATCGGATTTTTGCATTCGCACTAGACTTTTTCACTTCTCAATCAATTTAGAGTAAGTTGCCTACAAATTGTAAATTGATTACAGATAGTACAGTTAGTAATAGTAGTGATTTAAGTAAAAGAAAGCTAAAATTATTCGGGAATAAGAAATTTTAAATATATAAGAGGTAAATTTGATCTTTATATCTAGGCATTTCTTTAAAAGGTTATATGTGACCTGAATTTACGTAATTGTTTGAATAACATGTCCCATTTTTGCCTGTAGGGTCAAATAAAACAAACATGTAATACATTATTATTGAACTATCCTACAATTCGAAACCAAAATCGTTCACACAATTCAAAGTTGAGGTAGGCCTAACAGGCAGCAAAAGTTTCGCACACAGTCACATAAATGCTGATACATGTAGCAAGACACAGTAAATGTGTGTGTGCATGCTCATCGCGAAAAAGTAATGCCTATGCACATCAGCGCTTTCATACCCTTCCCAAAAATCATTACGAAAACACTAAAATTTTGCATGGGCATATGGCAAAGCCGTTTAAGAGTTCGGCATACTCTTACTAAGAATGGCAGACGGGATCGTCGCGAATTGCCACTTGCGAACAAATTTCAATTTTTGTGGGCAACTGGCTTGTGCTCGCATAGAGTGAGATAGAGAGAGAAAAAAAGAGAGAGAGGGAGAATAAAGAAAAGTAGCACACAGAATGTGCTCATATGAAAATGCGACCATGCCGATTGAGCGCTTACAGGGCACTGAATTCGTCGTTTCAAATTTTGACTGCCCGAGCTCGAATTGCCCAAACCGAACAAATACGAAGTTGTGCGGCGTTTCGCTCATATATTTGTGCGTGAAAAAAGTTTGTTCTAGTTGTCCAGTCTATGTGTTGTATGGTTAGTGATAGTGCTCAGGTTTAAAAAAAAAAAAAAAATTTGTAGTGCGACAAAGTCCGTATCCCAAAAATAAAAAGGGAACGGACAACTTTCATAGCTCCAAAGAGACAAATTTAATAAGTCCAAAAAGGACAACAAAAACTGCAAAAAAAAGGCGGACATAAAAAAAAAAAAAAAAAAAAAAAAACAACAGCAATTAAAGACGCAGGAACTATTGTGAAGACAACGGGATTCCAAACGATCACGCAGAGCCACCCTTCGGAGAAGACTGGAGGATTAAGATAAGTCGTAATTTTAATTTGTTTTATTTTACGAATAAGATAAACAAAAAAAATGCTGTCAGAAAAAATTATAGCGCTTTAAAAAAAAATCGGACTTAATGTCCAGATTGATGAAATTAGACTCATCAGAGGAGATAAGGCCACCTAGCGACATATTAGAAGAGCTAGGCAGGATACAGAATGAGCTAGAGAATAATAATACAATAATGTTAAAAGTGGGGGTAATAGACTACCCATATTTTAAAAATAAGGAGTTTGAGAAAGCGGTAAAATCCATAAAAGAGATAAAAAACGGAAATTTTGAGTAGCGAAAAACAAATCAAAGAAGAAATTAATAATTAAAATACTTAATAGAAACAAATGAGGATATTGCAAAATCAAATGTAGGAGTTTTTGAAATTCCAAAAAATAAGATTGTATTCTTATGGAATAGAATTTCGAAACATATTCAGGAGCTACAACCCAAATATGAAGCAAGCAAAACGTTTGAAGAAGGGGTAATCGAACTAGAGTTCGATACGAAAATAAAAGAAACATTTTTTCGGAACAATTTAACCGAATATTAGAACCCCCAAATTTAGATATTGACTCATCTAAAAGTATCAATAATTTCATACACACAATTAATGAGTCCATATACATCATTAAAAATAAGGCTCAACTCTCAAACGAAGTTGACAAAATGTTTGCACATTTAATACTTAGAAAATTTAGTAAAGAGGCACTTCAATTATATGAAAGCCAAATAAAAAAAGACAAAGGACATACAGTTGCTGATTGACGTAATGGAATTTTTAGAACAGAGGTGTTACTCAACGTCCGCATCAAATAAAGACGAAAAGAAAGTCTTCAGAAGCACTACCAATGTACAATATTGTCCGATATGCAAAGCAGTAGGCCCAGTGCCACGCACGAAATTTAAAGCACTGAATCCAAGTGAAATTCTAGACATTGCTAAAAATACATACTTATGTCTAAAGTGTTTAAAACACTCAGACTCAAATCGGTGTAAAAGTAACATAACTTGTTGCTTTTGCAACAGAGATCATCACACAATGCTACATTTAAATATAAATAAAGACAGGGTAAATACAGTAATGGCAAATGAAAAGGCCTTATTAGCCACTACAATAATCAAAGTAAAAACGAGCAAGGAGAACTATATTGGTTTAAGAGCATTGATAGATAGTGGGTCTCAAAATTTACCCCGAATCAGAAATGGGACAGAAATAAGTGGAATATCAGCAGAAAACACTTGTAGGTCTAAATACAAAGTAAAACAAGTAAGAAAACTCTAGTCGAGAGTGCTCGACAAGATAATACCCTGAACCCAATTTTAATAAAATAAAATAATAATCTGTACTGTGGTTTGGTTTTTTGTAATTATCTTAAAAATGCATCAATTTTAGTGCTGAAAATGGAAAAACTTCTTTATTTTGACAAATAGTTAAATATATTGCTCTTGATTAGTACTAAAATTAATCCGTTTTCAAGATAATTACAAAAAACCAGTGTCGAACGTGACAAAAAGTTGACTTTTCTGGAGAATTACCCATAGGGATAAATCAGAAAGTATACATAAGAATGTATGCGTGTAACGTTCAAAATGTACATATGTATGTATGTACATGTATATATACATTGCATTGCCAAAAAAAAATAATAATAGATGGCGCTTACATTAGTTGAAATTCGAAAAATGTTATATTATTAAATATCATTAAAAATAGACCCAACAAATACACGTTCTTCGATTAACACGCAGCACCTTAATTAACACAGACACTTCATAATTGTAAAAGAAATATATCAATGCCACTCGAAGCTGTAATATCCATAGTAAATAAGTTCACTGCTAATGCGCCATCTAGCAAGTTTAAATTTTTAGACCATGCTACACTAGTTTTGAATGTACATGTGGGCATACATATAGGAAAACTGCAGATGTCACGTGCTTTTGTTATTTGGGCAGACTTTATTTTGTTCATTATTTTCTGTTGACTTAACGGAATAAAATATAATTGAAACAAAAACACTTTCAGAAATGATGCTATTAAATATTTGAAATTAAAAAAAAACGCACTTATTCACAATTAGTTAAACTACTAACTGACTTTCAAAGGTATCAAATACAAAATAATAAATAATAAGAAAGAATGAAATAATAAAAAAAAAAAAATTAAAAATAAGAAATTATGAAAGGCTTAGGCGAGACTAGAACCTGCGACACCCTAACATTCGTTGCATCTGCCTAGCCATCTACACCACGGCTCACTTAAACGGTAGAGTAGCGAAAACGAATGAAATTCGCCATATAAGAAAGAAACACTAAAGCAGTGGCTGAAAATACAAATACAATTCAAGGACAATTCTAACGCAATTCAAAAACAATTGTGATTCTTAGAATATACACGCATAGCAACATAGAAAACGGCCCAAGATTTTTTGTGTGTATATGTGCACACGCATACGAAAATTGATTTGCATTGCACAACGTTGCTTGCATTTCCATTGTTATTTTAATTGCTTAAAATTTTTAAAATATATAATGGAATGTAATGAGAGTTTCAGCATATGATCTACAATTTCTCTTTAACATTTTACTTTTTTTTAGAAATCATAACTCTTACAATTAGCTTTACATGCACAAATATGTACGATCGCAGCCACACGCTGATCTACGCTTGTATACATATACATACATTCATATGTATGTATGTATGTGCGCCCGCAATGCGTCTTGCTGTGTCGCTGCCTTGCTTGCTGCGCCACATGGGTTTTGATGAGAAAACTTTATAGACTAATAATTCTGTTTCTAGATGGACAATCGTATTGATTTCTTCAGATTATGATAATGATATTCATATCTATATGCTAAACCAAACTGCATGTCTCTAGTATTTGAAATGCATTTTTTTCACATTTGGTGGTGGTGGGGCGAAGTGGGGGCCGAAATCCAAAATCTGACAAAAGCCGAAATCGTATTAAATTAGTATCTATATATATGCAGAAGACTCGGAGATTCTAACTCTAAAGATGAATTAGCTAGAATTTTTTAACTGGTTCCCGATAATTTCGTTTATCGATAACTTTGCAAATATACGAGTTATCGAATTTCTGAAACAAACTCGTACTGCGCTCTCAATATACGGACCTAACACAAAAAGAATTAACTCTCTAGCTTTTGTATCTTCGGAAATCGACGCGTTCATACATACGGACGGACGGACGGACGGACAGACGGACATAGCTATATCAACTTTTCTCGTCACCCTGATCAAGAATATGTATACTTTATGGGGTCTGCCACGCCTCCTTCTGCCTGTTACATACTTTTAACAAAACCATTATACCCTGATTTCCCATCTTCAAAGGGTTCAGGGTATAACTAGATATAAAAACAACAGAATCAAAACAAGTAAGAAGGCTCTAGTCGAGACGGCTCGACTACGAGATACCCTGAACCCTGCAAAAAAATGAATGCTCTTCTTCTTTACGCACTTATAAGCGCGCGCTCTGCTAACCGCGCAATTGCTGCCGTGGCTTGGGGGTAGGTTGGGCTGGTCTTATAACTCCATTTCTAGATAACCGATCTTCATGAAATTTTCAGAGTAGATTACGAGTATCTAAATCTATCCATGTGCCAAATTTCAAGTCTCTAGTATTTGAAATGAGTTTTTTCAAATTGGCGGCGGAGGGGGCGTGGAATCCAAAATCTACAAAATCAAAACTACAAAATCTGCGTATCCACAATATCTATCTAAATATATAAAGTTGAAGTCTCTAGCTAAAGCGGTGTAGAAGTTATACCCAAAAAACCTACAAAATGGAAACGAATTTTCGATTTTTTATCGGTAATTTGGAAATGGGACGAGTTATCGAAAAAAAACAAAATAAACTCGTATTGCGTAGCTACGAACGGACGGACGGACGGACAGACAGACGGACAGATGGACAGACGGACGGACAGACGGACAGGGCTAGATCAACTAATTTTTTTATGCTGATCAAGAATATATATACTTTATAGGGTCTGCGACGTCTCCTTCTGCCTGTTACATACATTTTCACAAAACCATTATAACCTGTATTCCCATTTTCAATGGGTTCAGGGTATAACAAGTAAGAAGGCTGTAGTCGATACTGCTCGACTACGAAATCCCCTGAGACCTTCTTCGAACGATTCATATTCCAAGAATGTTTCGTTTCGATTTTCCACGCGTAAAAAACTATACATACAAAAGCCCGAACACACACACACGCTGATCTATGCTTGTACGCCTGTATGTGTGTATGCATGTGTGTAAGCATTGCAAGCGTCTTCTGTCTCGCTGCTTTGCTGCTGGGTCGCATGGGTTTTGATGAAAAAACTTGGATGATTAATAATTCTGTTCCTAGATGGACAATCGTATTGATATCTTCAGATTATGATTATGATATTCATATCTATATGCTAAACCAAACTGCATGTCTCTAGTATTTGAAATGCATTTTTTTCACATTTGGGGGTGATGGGCGAAATGGGGACCGGAATCCAAAATCTGACAAAAGCCGAAATTGTATTAAATTAGTATCTATATATATGTAGGAGACTTGGAGACTCTAACTCTAAAGATGAATTAGCTAGAAATCTATAACTGGTTCCCGATAAATTCGTTTATCGATAACTTAGCAAATATACAAGTTATCGAATTTATGAAACAAACTCGTACTGCGCGTGCAATATACGGACCTGACACAAAACAAGTAAGAACGTTGCAGTTAGGCGAAACTAACTGCGATATACTCTGTTCCCATAGGTGCATCTTATTTATTTAATAAACATTTAATTAACGAAATATTTCGGCAATTAGCAAACGTACATGGCAAGCAACAAACGTTTTCCCTACACATTCATACAGATTTACACATGTACACACTATACGAGTATACACACAATTTTCTATGTATGCATACAAAAGCTTGCATGCCAGAATATTCTAAGAATTGTGACTGAATTGGGAATTTTTCGATCGTTACTTTAGTTTTGTCAAAAGGCGCTCTAGCAATGCCTCATTTGGTTTTAGTTAACAAAACCCAGGTCAGGGCAGTGGCGTTGGTGGTAGGCGCTATGCAAGCTATACTTGGGTGCGTGGGTTCGAATCCCGCAGAAATCATTTTTTCAAAAATTATTTATTTTTTTTATATTTATTTATTATAAAATGCTTGCTGCCAATTGATAATCACTTATAAACATAAGCATATGAATTGTGCATTTAAGTAAAAACTAAAACTGCTTTATGCTTTCCGATTTGCGACGCTGTGTGGCAGGCAGTTTTTCTATGCATGCATATATGTATGTATGTATGTGTACGTGTATACACATCTAAGTGTGTAAGTTAGCACGCGCCGATCAAATAATGCTGACAGCGAGTCAGCAATAGCTTCACCGGATGCCGTTGCAACAGAGTTGCAGGCGAAATTGGACACCACCACGCAACAGCGGGGTGATCGTCCGCAGAAGTTGCAAGCTCAGCGTTCTGTCGGCCCGGCCGCCGGCAGCGATGGCTTGGAGTCGCCGTTTAGGTTTATAAAGTTTTAGTTTGGAATCTTCTCGCAGAATGATCACACGAGCTTATAAAAAGATTATAATTGATAAAAGAATAAAGTGTCTTTGAATAATAACCCGTCTTATTATAATTGGCACCCAACGGCAAGTGAACATACACGCCTTTAACATTTGTGATCTATGAAACTCCTTGAGCTAACGCCAGGAGTCATAGACAAAAACAAAAAAATAAAACCTAACATTTGTGATCTGTGCAACTCTTCGGCCAACGGCAGGAGCCACTGTGAATAAAACAATAAAAAAAACAACAAAACGAAATATAAAAGCAGCATTAGCTAACCGAACAAAAAAAATAAATAAATAAATAAAATAAAATAAAAAACCCCAGCGGACCGCTGAGCGAGTACCATAAAAAAAAAAAAAAAAAAAAAAAACAAAAAACAAATAAATCAAAACAACGAAGACAGCGTTGGACCATCAAATCAGCGTATCGGCCACCACTGTCAAATAAATTCGATTTATATAAACGAATTCAAGAATGCATATGTAAGTGAACTGCTCATTTCTCTTTTACGTTATAAAACATTTTTTATGAAAATTAAATACTCTCAAATCAAAAATTCTAAATATAAATAAAACTTATTACTTTAAAATAAAAATTAATTTTTTATATAAATAAATTTAGTACTTTTGATAAAAAAAAAAAAGAAAAAATCGAATTAAATAAAATAAAATTTGAAATAAAATGCAATACTTTTAAATAAAATATCTTGTTGAATAAATTGTTCTGTCAGTGCCCTCTTTCTTTAGTGAAGAACTTGAATTTCGTTGATATTATTACTAGAGTAAAGCAATTAGGCGAATGCAGGGTAGCAACAGGTCGGACGATAGCAGCGGTGACGAACTTATCTCTTCTTTTTTGCAACACAGACGACAAATAAAACAGAATAAAAGCTCTTACAGAGCAATTTAACAGATTTGTGGGACCGACCGCTCAGGTCGAGATCTATGAAGAGATTGAAATTGTCGCAGGTAATAAATGCGACGAACCCTTAGATATAGTTAAGTCAATTCCAGAGTTTGACGGCAAACAAGAGAATTATGTTTCGTGGAGACAAGCAGCCTGCGCAGCCTATAAGGTTTTTGAACCTTACGATGGCAGCTCGAGGCACTATCAAGCAGTTGCAATAATTCGCAACAAAGTTAGAGGACCAGCAGATGCTGTGCTTGCCTCGTTCAATACTGTACTAAGCTTCAAGGCAATTATTGCCAGATTAGACTTCACATACTCTGACAAAACGCCTGTGCATATGATTCAACAACAATTGAGCACGCTTAGGCAAGGCGATCTATCGTTGCTAAAATACTACGATGAGATCGAGAAAAAGTTAACATTACTAACTAACAAAACTATAATGACACATGACCCTGCTGCAGCGGCTGTCCTGAATAGCAAATTCAGAAATGACGCTCTGCACACCTTCATTTCGGGACTCAGAAAATCAGTGAGGTGGGCCGTTTTTCCGGCGCAACCCAAAGACCTTCCTTCGGCTCTAGCTTTAGCTCAAGAAGCTGAATCGAGTAACGAGAGAGGAATTTTTGCAGCTAGTTTTGCAAAATACTCGGAAGAGAAGCCTCAAAAGTCAAATGGCCAAAAGACCCAGAACTGGCGTCAAAGTGGTCAGCAGGAGAATGATGGTTCTTATCAAAAGAAGAACCCTCATTTTCAGACACACTCAAACTCAAACCAACAGAAACCAAGCAGCTCTAAACAGCGCTTCAATTCCCAAAAAGCACAGAACCGCGGACCCGAACCAATGGAAGTCGATTCTTCCTCGCGTTTTAAGCAACCCGGTCAAAGCTATAAAATCTCTCGAAATTATGGGGACCAATCCATGAGAACGCAACAAAACGTAAATCATTTGCCCCAACAAGACAATACTGACGACTACGGGTCCCATTCTCAACATGAGACAGAGGCAGTTGAGGATGAGCTGTCAGAAGCAGAAAACTGCAATTTTTTTATTGGAAACTCCCTGCTCCCGTACATAGAACGATAGCAGGGCGCACCATTAACCTCTTAATACTGGAGCGTCTAAAAACTATATTAAACCCCTTCCTGAACTGGCACATTGGATGCCAGTCAACAACCCATTCCAGGTTAGGTCACTCCATGGACACACAAAAATCCAACATAAGTGTGTTAGAGAGTCGAAATGAAACACTCCACATTTACCGAATTCAAAGATTGAACTCTTCTCTTTGTGAGAACAAAAATTGAACTTCTTTTATTATTCGTATTGGCCGTCTAACTGGATGACAATTTTCATCCTGCATTTGCTTTATTTGCCCTTCTTTTGATTTGGGCATCTCTTTCTTTTTGCTTCTTTTTGTTTCTTTTGTGGATTTACCTTTAAATTTTGTATAACCTGATATAATCCATCCAAACTTTGTATTTTGCCCGAGTAATCCATCTATTTTTACTATTCCATTTTTTAGTACATGTGCGTATAAGTCTGCGCCTATTATCATGTCTACTCGACCTGGCTTATGAAATTGGGGATCAGCTAAACTGTAACTGTGCCATTTAGCTGTATCTATATTTACTTTGTTTACTGGGAGGGCTTTCATTAATTTTGATACTATGATGGCCTCAACCTTTAGCTGCTCTTTTTTTAATTCTGTTGTTTTTATATCTAGCTTCACTTTGTATTTCGACCTACAAGTGTTTTCTGCTGATATTCCACTTATTTCTGTCTCATTTCTGATTCGGGGTAAATTCAACCACTGTGCGGCCTCCTCAGATATAATGGTTTTTTGAGACCCGCTATCTATCAATGCTCTTAATTCAATATAGTTCTCCTTGCTTGTTTTTACTTTGATTATTGCAGTGGCTAATAAGGCCTTTTCATTTGCCATTACAGTATTAACCCTGTCTTTATTTATATTTAAATGTAGCATTGTGTAATGATCTCTTTTGCAAAAGCCACAAGTTATGTCATTTTTACACCGATATGAGTTTGAGTGTTTTAAACATTTTAGACATAAGTATGTCTTTTTAGCAATGTCAAGCCTTTCACTCGGATTCATTGCTTTAAATTTTGTGCATTGCGTGACACTGTGGCCTACTGCTTTACATATCGGACAATATTGCACATTGGTAGTGCTTCGGAAGACTTTCTTTTCTTCTTTTTTTGATGCGGACGTTGAGTAATACCTCTGTTCTAAAAAGTCCATTACGTCAGTCAGCAGTTGTATGTCCTTTGTCTTTTTTATTTGGCTTTCATATAATTGAAGAGCCTCTTTACTAAATTTTCTCAGTATTAAATGTGCAAACATTTTGTCAACTTCACTTGAGAGTTGAGCTTTATTTTTAATGATGTGTATTGACTCATTGATTGTGTGTATGAAGTTGTTGATACTTTTGGATGAGTCAATATCTAAATTTGGGAGTTCTAATATTCGGTTAAATTGTTCCGAAAAAATCTTTCTTTTATTTTCGTATCTTTTGGTTAATAATTCCCAAGCTACGGTATAGTTATCTGCGGACCCTGTTAATAGGTGAGCAACCATGCTCTTTGCTTCTCCTCGTAATGAGGTTTTTAAATAGTTAAATTTTATAGCAGAAGTTAGGTCCTGTCTTTGATCGATAAGGTCGTTAAACAGTTGGGCGAATGAGTCCCAATCTTTAGCATCGCCAAGGAATATTGGGACTTGCATTCTCGGTAGTCCAGGGAGATTATCCCCCTTTTCTTGGATAGTGGGTTGAATTGGGGAAGTTTTCTTTGCGTCTAATGCGCTGATGGTATTTTGAATGTCGAACTCTAGTTCAATTACCCCTTCTTCAAACGTTTTGCTGGCTTCATATTTGGGTTGAAGCTCTTGTATGTGTTTCGAAATTCTATTCCATAAGAATAGAATCTTATTTTTTCGAATTTCGAAAACCCCTACATTTGATTTCGCAATATCCTCATTTGTTTCTATTAGATATTTTCTTATCTGATCGACTTTCTTTTCAAAATCTGCCTCTTCATGAACTGTAACCGTTCCTATCTGCCTGATTTCTTCCTTGATTTGCTTCCTGCTACTCAAAATTTCTGTTTTTATATCTTTTATAGTTTTTATTGCTTTTTCAAACTCCTTATTGTTAAAATATGGGTGGTCTATTATCCCCACTTTTAACAATATTGAGTTATTATTTTCTAGCTCATTCTGTATCCTACCTAGCTCTTCTAATATGTCGCTAGGTGGCCTTATCTCATCTGATGAGTCTAGCTTCATCAATCTGGACACTAAGTCCGATTGTTTTTTTAACAGTTGTTCAAACATGAACATGCGACAAAAATTAAAATAATAAAAAATTAAAAATTCCCAGCCACAAATTTTAGGCCCCTGGCAGTATGTTCAAGCATGAACATGCCACTTATATACAAACATATTAAAAATAGGCAATAGTCGATAACCTGCGCGTTATCTGAAGCCAAACAATAAACATGTCATCCCTTAGCTGCAGCGACAAACGCAGCGAGTAATAAAAATGTAACGCGAGACGTGAGAACGGCTTAGCGATCGAAAAGGGACACTTGACAAACATCTGTGCACTTGTGTGCATGGAATTAATTATAGCCTTCCAGTGCCTGGAAGTATTTTTAAGGTATATAAGCACTAGGTTTTTAAGGAAATAAATAGTTCAATTTTTGTTCTCACAAAGAGAAGAGTTCAATCTTTGAATTCGGTAAATGTGGAGTGTTTCATTTCGACTCTCTAACAACAGTATTATGATTTTTTCTGTTAGCATTTTCTTTTCTTATTTTAACAATAAAGTAAATAAAATTACAACTTATCTTAGCTCTAGTCGATTTGAATCCCACTGTCTTCTGAGTAGCTCCTGCGTGATTGGAATCCTGCTTTCTTCTAAATAGCTCCTGCGTGATCGATTGGTGCTGTTGTTGTTTGTTTGATTTTTTTTTTGTTCGCTTTTTGTTTTTTTTTTGCGGTTTTTGTTGTCCTTTTTTCGACTTCTTGAATATGTCTCTTTGGACTTATGAAAGTTGTCCGTTCCCTTTTTATTTTTGGGATACGGACTTATTCGCACTACAAACTTTGAATATTTTTGAGCGCTTCTTTTTTTTTTTTTTAATGTTGTCCGTTCCCTTTTTATTTTGGAGATACGGACTTATATTTGCACTACAAATTATTTTTTGAGCACTTTTTTTTTTTTTAATGTTGTTCGTTCCCTTTTATTTCTGAGATACGAACTTATTTGCACTACAATTTATTTTTTGAGCACTTTTTTTTTTTTAATGTTGTCCGTTCCCTTTTTATTTTGGAGATACGGACTTATTTGCACTACAAACTTTTCTTTTTTAAAATTTGAGCACTATTTCGTATATATACTCTGTCTCTTACCTCTGGTGGGGGAGAACAGAGCAATATAACAAAATTTTTGTTGTCTTTTGCTGAGGTTTTGTAATACCACAGCACAAAGACGCTGGTTCCTTTCTCTGTGTCTCTTACCACTGGTGGGGGAAAACAACAGAGAACGCCGAAGGACCAAAATGTTAGAGAGTCGAAATGAAACACTCCACATTTACCGAATTCAAAGATTGAACTCTTCTCTTTGTGAGAACAAAAATTGAACTGTTTATTCCTTAAAATCCTAGTGCTTATATACCTTAAAAATACTTCCAGGCACTGGAAGGCTATAATTAATTCCATGCACACAAGTGCACAGATGTTTGTCAAGTGTCCCTTTTCGATCGCTAAGCCGTTCTCACGTCTCGCGTTACATTTTTATTACTTGCTGCGTTGGTCGCTGCAGCTAAGGGATGACATGTTTATTGTTTGGCTTCAGATAACGCGCAGGTTATCGACTATTGCCTATTTTTTAATATGTTTATATAAGTGGCATGTTCATGCTTGAACAAGTGTCTTATTCACCTTTTCAAAGTCAAATCCTTTTTCTTCATGCTCGAATCACTAAAAGATTTCGATGGCATCATTGGCCTTGATCTGTTAAAACAAGTCAACGCCCAAATCGACCTAACAAATAATAAAATAGAGTATGATCAGGGTATAGAAGAGATAAAATTCACTAACTGTCAAGAAGTGAATCATTTTGAAATCCATGATGCGGATGTGCCTGCCGCGATCAGACCTACTTTCAATCGTATGATTGATAGGATGATTAACGCCTTCGCAGACGTTAACGAATCCTTACCTTACAACATTAACACAGTTGCCACTATCCCAACGGATGGCGAACCGGTGTATTCCAAATTATACCCATACCCAATGGGTGTGTCTGAATTTGTCAATGCAGAGGTTAAACAACTTCTGGCGAATGGGATAATTAGACCATCCAAGTCACCCTACAACAATCCAATATGGGTAGTCGACAAAAAAGGTGTCGACGAAACAGGTCATAAAAAGAAACGTCTGGTGATTGATTTTAGGAAACTAAATCAAAAGACAACCCACGATAAATACCCTATCCCAACTATCTCTAACATATTATCGAATATGGGCGATGCTCAATATTTTACAACACTAGACCTAAAATTGGACTTTCACCAGATAGAATTGGCAGAGAGGGACAGAGAAAAGACAGCATTCTCTGTAAACAATGGAAAATACGAATTTTGTCGACTTCCATTCGGGCTAAAGAACACCCCTAGTATATTCCAGAGGGCAATAGACGATGTCCTCAGGGAGAAAATTGGGAAAACGTGCTGCGTCTATGTAGATGACGTAATAATTTTCTCACCCAATAAGGAAGACCATGTCAAACACATTGAATGGGTCTTGAAAAACCTTAGGGATGCTGGCATGAGAGTTTCTCAAGAAAAATCCAAGTTCTTCAAAAAGAGCGTGGAATACTTGGGGTTCACAGTATGCAGAGGCGGAATACAAACGTCGGCCGACAAAGTACGGGCCATCAAAGACTTTCAACCGCCAAAAACTTTATTCAATCTTCGATCCTTCTTAGGATTAGCGAGCTATTACAGATGCTTCATAGCAGGTTTTGCCAACATTGCAAGACCCCTAACGGAAGTCTTGAAAGGCGAAAATGGCAAGATAAGCGCTAATCAGTCGAGGAGGGTAAACATCGAATTAAGTCAAACACAATTAGAAGCCTTTAACAAATTAAAAGAACTGTTAGCTTCCGAAGATGTGCTGTTAGCATATCCCGATTTTAAAAAACCATTTGACTTGACAACAGACGCCTCAGGCCAAGGGCTTGGTGCTGTGCTATCTCAGGGCGGACGCCCTATAACCATGATCTCGCGCACATTGCGAGACAACGAGATTAACTTTGCCACAAATGAGAGAGAACTCTTAGCCATTGTGTGGGCACTGAAAAATCTCAGAAACTACTTGTACGGTGTTAAAAACCTTAACATCTACACAGACCACCAGCCGCCAACATTCGCGGTTTCGGACAAAAATCCGAATGCCAAGATAAAGCGCTGGAAGGCTTTTATTGATGAGCATAATGCAAACATCATATATAAGCCAGGCAAAGAGAACCTTGTGGCAGACGCTCTGTCTCGCCAGAATATTAACGCTCTGGAGGATTCGGCGGAATCCGATGCCGCTACAATCCACAGCGAAGAGTCTCTGACTTACACAATCGAGACAACAGATAAACCTGTAAACTGCTTCCGTAATCAGATTATACTGGAAGAAAGCACTGTCCCACAACAAAAGACATATATTTTGTTCAAAACAAAGACCCGACATGTCATACAATTTTCCGATCGCAACACACTTACTCAGACTCTACGAGAAGTGGTAAACTCCGAAGTGACCAATGCAATTCATTGTGATCTTCCTATTCTAGCCTTCATTCAACATAACCTAGTGAAGGAATTTCCCTCAACAACTTTTCGACACTGTAAAAGCCTCGTGATAGACATATCAGACGTTACAGAACAAAGGGAAATAGCTATAGCGGAGCACAATCGCGCTCATCGCGCAGCTCAGGAAAATGCCCAACAAATACTTAGAGACTATTTTTTCCCAAAAATGGGTCGTTTAACAACCGAAATAGCAGCAAATTGTCGAATATGCGCTATGAACAAACATGACCGACATCCGATCAGGCAAGAATTAGGGAAAACTCCTATACCTTCATATGCCGGAGAAATACTACATGTAGATATTTACTCCACAGACGGGAAATACTTTTTAACCGGCATCGACAAATTCTCTAAATTCGCTGTCGTTCAACCGATACGATCACGCGCAATTGTGGATGTAAAAGCTCCACTCTTACAGATTCTCAATTTTTTCCCAAAGACAAAGACTATCTATTGCGATAACGAGAGATCGCTAAACTCAGAGACCATCCGGACAATGTTAGCAAACAACTTTGACATTGCGATGGCAAACGCACCACCCTTACACAGTACATCTAATGGGCAAGTCGAGCGTTTTCACGGTACTTTAGGAGACATAAGTCGCTGCTTAAAGAATGGAAATTACATCGAAGATACCATTGAAAGCATTCTCCTTGCAACAACCAAATACAATAGGTGCAGATAAGAAACAATCTCACATCAGCACAAGAAAAGGCTCTAGAACAGCATAACAAGAACAGGGTTCACAAATCATACAAAATAGGTGAGAAAGTATGGGTAAAGTCCAATAAGAGACTAGGAAACAAACTTTCCCCCTTATTCACCGAAGCAGTGGTTGAAGCAGACCTTGGGACAACGGTCCTTATAAAAGGGAGGCTGGTCCATAAGGACAGCCTTAAGTAGACTATTGTTAATAACTTCTTAATTTTTGTATCTTTTATCTTAAGATAACACATATTCTAACATTAGTAGTTGTGACTCTGACTAGAACCGACGCGACCTCAAGACTTAATGACTATACGCACGCGGACTACATACCTATAATAGACGGTGACGTGACGATTTGGGACGAATACGGTTACATAGGACACACGACTAACTTAACGATATACGTGACATACGCCGACGAGACATGGACACTAGTGGACAGACTACCAAAAGACCACATGAGACAGGTACTGAAGACTGACCTACAGCACATAACCACCTTAATCAGCACTCTTAATGTTCACCATAGACAAGCCAGAAGTATAAACCTGATAGGTAGTGCTCTTAAAGCAATAGCAGGAACCCCAGATTTTGATGACTGGCAGCAGATAAAGTTAAAACAGGGACAACTAATAGATTCAGAAAACAAACAAATTGAGATAAATAATAAAATTCAAGTAAGACTCAACGAAATTTCAAGAACTCTTAATGCAATCCAAAAACCAGATACGGAAGTCGAACACTTTTATACGACTATCCTGGCGAAAAACAGAATGATAATTGCGGATCTAGAAGATGTAATTCTTTCCATTTCACTCGCAAAAATAAATCTAATCAGCCCACTCATACTTGACAGCATTGACGTAAAAGAGTTAAATGAGCAACTCACCAATGTTAGCGTAACAGACCTACTAGAGGTCTCTAATATTAAGGCTTTCCAAAATTCCCAAATACTATATTTTTGAATAAAATTCCCTAGACCTAAGTTACATTGCAAAAAGATAAATATTTTCCCTGTTCAACGTAATAATATAATAATAGATTTAGAAGAAGGTGACGTGGTGGCCGATTGCGAGAGGAAAACCTTCGCCGTGCGCGACTGCGCCTCTACTGTGAGCACCACCTTCTGCAACCAAATGCAGAAACCAACGTGTACTCAACAACTGGTCTCAGGTGGCACTGCCCAATGCGCCACACGACATGGGCATCTAAAACCCATAGCCGTCGTCGATGAAGGCGTAATAATCATCAATAGCGCCACAATCCATGCAGTGGACAGCACTGGCACTAGCCAACAGGTCACGGGGACCTACTTGGTTACCTTCGACGACCACATCTCTCTGAATGGAACTCTTTACGTCAACCATAGGGTATTCTGAGAAGAAAGCCAGCATTTTCGACGTCTGGACTAGTCAACATCACACTATTCCGGGAACACCTGATCCTCCCGTTTCTGCACGACCTGAGCCTGAGCAACCTTCGCCACATCAGCAACCTTAAGGCCGAATTGTCATCAAGATCGTTCGGTTGCATCATTATACTGATTTCTCTGGTGCTCCTCCTAGTCATCGGTTTTAAAATATGTCAACGGAAACCGATCAATGGGAAACCCGAGGACGGGTTTCAACCTACCCGGGGAGGAGTTAGCACGCGCCGATCAAATAATGCTGACAGCGAGTCAGCAATAGCTTCACCGGATGCCGTTCAACAGAGTTGCAGGCGAAATTGGACACCACCACGCAACAGCGGGGTAATCGTCCGCAGAAGTTGCAAGCTCAGCGTTCTGTCGGCCCGGCCGCCGGCAGCGATGGCTTGGAGTCGCCGTTTAGGTTTATAAAGTTTTAGTTTGGAATCTTCTCGCAGAATGCTCACACGAGCTAATAAAAAGATTATAATTGATAAAAGAATAAAGTGTCTTTGAATAATAACCCGTCTTATTATAATTTGTATACATATTGCAAGAAGTGCGATTGTATTGTTTTGTTTTGTCACAAGCTGCTGATCAGCTGGTCAGCTGATCAGCTGTGAATTTATTTAGGTTTAGCTAACGATTACATGTTGTTTTCAAAAGACCTAGGTTCGAATCCCGCTGGAAACTTTTTATTTATTAATCGAAAACTTGTAAATTTTATTTTTTAAATTCATTAATATTATTATATTTATGTTAAAATGCTTTCTGCCATCATAGCAATTGCTACTAAGCTATTATATGCATGAATTATGCAGTTGGCCACAACAAACTTCTTTGCCGATTTGCCACGCCCCCAGTGGGCGTAGACGCCTAATTTTTTGCCAGTTCTTAGAAAGGGAGGGGGGTAACATGACTGCAAAATTTGGTCGCTTACATTCCAAAAATGCGAAAATGACAGGGTATTTTTCGATATGCCACGCCCCCAAAGAGGCTGAAAAATTATTTTTGGGTCATCGATAGAGGAGAACATTAATAACTCAACCATCTAATTTTCAAGCTTCTAGCTCTAAAACTGTAGGAGATATAAGCTTTTGCGGTTTGCCACGCCCCCTGTGGGCGTAGATATATCTACCATAGCTTACTGGTCTTGGGTTGTCAACCCGAGTATACATGCAAAATTTCAAGTTTTTAGTGTCAATAGTTGTTCAGGCATGAACACACCAAATATACATAAGATAATCATATACATATATTTTTCATGCATGAACATATACTAATATCCTACGCACTTACAACTAGCAGGTAGTGCAGCACATAACCAAAAGGGCCACATGTGTGGACTATAAATAGACATAACACTGACCCTATCACTTAGCGATAAGATATACGAGCGCTGAGCCTTACAAACTCAGCTGTAGACTAAGATAAGCAATAGACCAATGCTGAGACTTACAAACTCAGCACTATGTACACTAGATTTAAGGGTTGAAATTACGCATGAGTCTAGGTATAAAAAAACCTGGACTCAGAAGAATAAAACCAATACTGAACTGAACACCAACGCAGTCACGTGTATTCGCACAATAGTGTTCAAAATATAGCACAATTTGAAAAATCACTATATATTCAGGTCCTATTTGCCACGTCCCCAATGGGCGTAGACATAAAACTTTTTGATCGATCTTCTTAGAATCATAACATTAACTCACCGTTCTAGCTTTAACGGTGTAGAAGATACGTATTTCCCGATTTGCCACGCCCCCAATGGGCGTAGATATATCCGCCATAGCTTTTTGAACTTGGGTTGTCACCCCGAGTATACATTTCAAATTGCAACTCTCTAGCTCATCATCTAGTATGATAACTTGACTATGGGCGGAAGAGTTTTCTGATTTGCCACGCCCCTAGTGGGCGGATCGGGAAAATTTTAACACTTTATAATTCGGGAACATATATGAGTATATGTTTAAAATTTAAAGTCTCTAGCTCTAATAGCGCCGAAAAATATTGCGTTCATACGGACAGACGGACAGACGGACGGACAGCAAGACGGACATTGCACAAACCCAATATACTCTTTTTCCCTTTTTAAGGGAATAGAGTATAACAAGCAAGGAGAACTATATTGGTTTAAGAGCATTGATAGATAGTGGGTCTGAAAAAACGATTATATTTGAGGAGGCTGCACAGTTGTTGAATTTACCCCGAATCAGAAATGGGACAGAAATAAGTGGAATATCAGCAGAAAACACTTGTAGGTCTAAATACAAAGTAAAACTAGATATAAAAACAACAGAATCAAAAAAAGAGCAACTCAAGGTTGAGGCCATAATATTATGAAAATTAATTAAGGGTACCAGTAAATAAAGTAAATATAGATAAAGCTAAATGGCACAGTTACTGTTTAGCTGATCCCCAATTTTATAAGCCAGGTCGACTACATGATAATAGGCGCGGACTTATACGCACATGAACTAAAAATTGGAATAGTAAAAATAGATGGATTACAAAATTTGGATGGATTGTATCAGGTTGTATAAAATTGAAAGGTAAATCAACGACAGAAGCAAAAAGAAGCAAAAGGAAGCAAAAAGAAGCAAGAGAAACAAAAAGAAGCAAAAAGAAAGAGATGCCCAAATCAGAAGAAGGACAAATAGAGCAAATAAAGTATGAAAAATGTCATCTAGTTAGACGGCCACTACGAATAATAAAAGAAGTTCACAAAGGCCAAGATAATAAAGCTAGAGTCGTAAAAATTACATCACAAGAAGGTTCAGTTACACGACCTATCAACAAAATATGCACAGAGTGTAAATTAAACAAGTAAGAAGGCTCTAGTCGAGACGGCTCGACTACGAGATACCGTGAACCCTTCCAAAAAAAAGTGATACTCTTCTTCTTTACGCACCTATAAGTGCGAGCTCTGCTAACTGCGCAGTTGCTGTCTTGGCTGGGGGGTGGATTGGGCTGAACTTCGGACACTTATAACTCCATTTCTAGATGAACGATCTTCATGAAATTTTCAGATTAGATTAAGGGTATCTAAATCTACCTATGCAAGTCTCTAGTATTTGAAATGCGTTTTTTTCCAAATTGAGGGCAGAGGGGGCGTGGCATCAAAAATCTAAAAACTACAAAATCTGCGTATCCATAATATCTATCTAAATATATAAAGTTGAAGTCTCTAGTTTAAACGGTGTAGAAGTTATACCCAAAAAACCTAAAAAATGGAAACAAATTTTCGATTGATATTCATATCTATATGCCAAACCAAACTTTGTCTCTAGTATTTGAAATGCATTTTTTACACATTTGTGGGTGTGGGGGCGAATTGGGGACCGGAATCCAAAATCTGACAAAAATCAAAATTGTATTAAATTGGTATCTATATATATATGCAGAAGACTTGGAAACTCTAACTCTAAAGATGAATTAGCTAGAATTTTATAACTGGTTCCCGATAAATTCGTTTATCGATAACTTTGCAAATATACGAGTTATCGAATTTCTGAAACAAACTCGTACTGCGCGCGCAATATACGGTCCTAACACAAAAAGAATGAACTCTCTAGCTTTTGTATCTTCGGAAATCGACGCGTTCAAACATACGGACTGACGGACGGACGGACAGACGGACATGGCTATATCAACTTTTCTCGTCACCCTGATCAAGAACATATATACTTTATGGGGTCTGCCACGCCTCCTTCTGCCTGTTACATACTTTTAACAAAACCATTATACCCTGATTTCCCATTTTCAATGGGTTCATGGTATAACAAACAACAACAGCAGCAATTAAAGAACTATTGTGAAGACAACGGGATTCCAAACGATCACGCAGAGCCACCCTTCGGAGAAGACTGGCGGATTAATGAGAGAGTTCTCAGTGAGAGTTATCAGACGTGTTTTATTTTTGCTCTGCAAATTTTCTTATTTTTTCATATAAAATTGATTTTATTAAAGTTTCACACAATCGCGGTATTAATTATTGCAAGTGTTGTCATATTCCTGTGCAAGGTTTGATCCGTGATATACTGTGCATTTGGTAAATTGCTTTTTAACTTTGAAGTTTGTTGCAGCTGGTGTCTTGTTTACTCTCATTATTTTGCATTTTGCTTTAGTGTTTTCTATTTTCTTTTGGCGCTCGCCCCACTTTACTCTCAAAACGTTTGTTAGTGTGAGTTGCTTATAATCTTGATCGTGCGTACTATTGTTGTTTATTCCTTCGCTTAATTTCGTGATGTGCAAGTTTACTCTCACGCTGTGTACTTGCTCTCTAACGGCTGTTTGTTGTTGCACTTGCTCTCTCAGTATATTTACATTCATTCTGTTTTTATTTTAAGATTTTTTTCTGCACATTTGCTTTTCATCCCAGTTGCCAATATGAGTTGTTGCAAAAAATCATGCACATTCAGGCTGGAAAGTGATGCTGCAGAAGCGCAATTTGTAAATTGCTGGATGTGCGAAAATATGATGCATACTAAGTGTGCAGGTCTTACTGGGTGTGGTTATGTCAAGATCATGTCCACTGCCAAAATTGGTAGTGGTGGCATACGCTGGTCTTGTCCGATCTGTTTAGAAAAACAAATAAATTTTTCCAATATGTATAGTGCTGTGAGGGCTAATTTTTAAAGCTGAGAAAGATCTCTCAGCAGTTATCCAGTGACATGGCTGCTGCAGAAGAGATTTTAAACCAGTATAATTTTGAAAGTCCTCCTCCAATTTCGGAGACTCCACTGTTATTGGTACCTCCTTCTGTACCAATACCGTCACCGAACTTGCTTGTTCCACCCTCACCCTGTGCTTCCGTATTGTCCTCTGCGTAATTCTCTTGATCCTATACCAGTAGTTTCTGAATTTTCTGTTTCCCCTGTCGTTACTGCTATTGAAACTCAAGTCTCTGTTCAAAAATTGGACTCCTCTCCAATTATTGCTCAAACTAAGAGTGACAATAAGTCGGCCACTCCGGGCATTACCTCCTTATCTGTCGTCTCTCCTCGAAAGCAAGTTTTCTTATCTAGGCTTTCATCGGATACGACATGTGAGGCAGTATCTGCTTTTATTTCAAGCAAGATCTCGGCCAATGTCTTTATATCGAAGTTTAGTTTTGCGACTCCGCGAGAAATTGCTTCATTCAAGATCAATGTGCCGGTTGAGTATTTCACAACAATATGTGATACCAAATTCTGGCCACCTCATGTAGTTGTCCATGAATTTAAACCTAAAAATCGAAACAAATCTCATCATATTTCCCTGAATTTACCTTCGGTGCAATCAACATCAAGTATTACACCAAAGAACTAAATATGTTTCATTCTTCTTCTCAGCTTTCACTAATTTACCAAAATGTACGTGGCTTGAAATCTAAACTTAAAAGTCTATACTTGCATAGTTTTAGTGTTCAACATGACATTATTGCCTTCACTGAAACATGGTTAAGTCATAACATTCATAATAGTGAGATTCTTGCAAGTAATTTCACTATCTATAGACTTGATCGTTCGATTCGTAAAGGTGGTGGGGTGTTAATTGCTGTTAAATGCAGTATCCACTCCGTGTTCAAACATGAACACGATAAGTAAAAACATACATATGTATAAGAATAAACATTACGGATAACCTGCGCGTTACCAAACATAAAATTAAAATTTCTCAGCCACAAATCTTAGGCCCCTGGCAGTATGTTCAAGCATGAACATGCCTCATAAATAAACATATTAAAAAATAGGCAATAGTCGATAACCTGCGCGTTATCTGAAGCCAAGTAATAAACATGTCATCCCTTAGCTGCAGCGACCAACGCAGCAAGTAATAAAAATGTAACGCGAGACGTGAGAACGGCTTAGCGATGGAAAAGGGACACTTGACAAACATCTGTGCACTTGTGTGCATGGAATTAATTATAGCCTTCCAGTGCCTGGAAGTAATTTTAAGGTATATAAGCACTAGGATTTTAAGGAATAAACAGTTCAATTTTTGTTCTCACAAAGAGAAGAGTTCAATCTTTGAATTCGGTAAATGTGGAGTGTTTCATTTCGACTCTCTAACATTTTGGTCCTTCGGCGTTCTCTGTTGTTTTCCCCCACCAGTGGTAAGAGACACAGAGAAAGGAACCAGCGTCTTTGTGCTGTAGTATTACAAAACCTCAGCAAAAGACAACAAAAATTTTGTTATATTGCTCTGTTCTCCCCCACCAGAGGTAAGAGACAGAGTATATATAAAAAAAAGTGCTCAAAAAATAAATTGTAGTGCAAATAAGTCCGTATCTCCAAAATAAAAAGGGAACGGACAACATAAAAAAAAAAAAAAAAAAAAAGTGCTCAAAAAATAAATTGTAGTGCAAATAAGTTCGTGTCTCAGAAATAAAAGGGAACGAACAACATTAAAAAAAAAAAAAAAAGTGCTCAAAAAAAAAATAATTTGTAGTGCAACTAAGTCCATATAGGACATCAAAAAAAAAAAAGTGCTCAAGTTTTAATAAAGATAAATTTGCAGTGAAACTAAGTCCGTATCCCAGAAATAAATAAGGGAACGGACAACTTTAATAAGTCCAAATAGGACATAAAAAAAAAAAGCGCTCAAAAATATTCAAAATTTGTAGTGCGAATAAGTCCGTATCCCAAAAATAAAAAGGGAACGGACAACTTTCATAAGTCCAAAGAGACAAATTCAAGAAGTCGAAAAAAGGACAACAAAAACCGCAAAAAAAAAAAAAACAAAAAGCGAACAAAAAAAAAAAAATCAAACAAACAACAACAGCACCAATCGATCACGCAGGAGCGAGTCAGAAGACAGCGGGATTCCAGTCACGCAGGAGCTATTTAGAAGAAAGCAGGATTCCAATCACGCAGGAGCTACTCAGAAGACAGTGGGATTCAAATCGATCACGCAGAGCCACCCTTCGGAGAAGACTGGAGCTAAGATAAGTTGTAATTTTATTTACTTTATTGTTAAAATAAGAAAAGAAAATGCTATCAGAAAAAATCATAATACTGTTAAAAAAACAATCGGACTTAGTGTCCAGATTGATGAAGCTAGACTCATCAGATGAGATAAGGCCACCTAGCGACATATTAGAAGAGCTAGGTAGGATACAGAATGAGCTAGAAAATAATAACTCAATATTGTTAAAAGTGGGGATAATAGACCACCCATATTTTAACAATAAGGAGTTTGAAAAAGCAATAAAAACTATAAAAGATATAAAAACAGAAATTTTGAGTAGCGGGAAGCAAATCAAAGAAGAAATCAGGCAGATAGGAACGGTTACAGTTCATGAAGAGGCAGATTTTGAAAAGAAAGTCGATCAGATAAGAAAATATCTAATAGAAACAAATGAGGATATTGCGAAATCAAATGTAGGGGTTTTCGAAATGCGAAAAAATAAGATTCTATTCTTATGGAATAGAATTTCGAAACACATACAAGAGCTTCAACCCAAATATGAAGCCAGCAAAACGTTTGAAGAAGGGGTAATCGAACTAGAGTTCGACATTCAAAATACCATCAGCGCATTAGACGCAAAGAAAACTTCCCCAATTCAACCCACTATCCAAGAAAAGGGGGATAATCTCCCTGGACTACCGAGAATGCAAGTCCCAATATTCTTTGGCGATGCTAAAGATTGGGACTCATTCGCCCAACTATTTAACGACCTTATCGATCAAAGACAGGACCTAACTTCTGCCATAAAATTTAACTATTTAAAAACCTCATTACGAGGAGAAGCAAAGAGCATGGTTGCTCACCTATTAACAGGGTCCGCAGATAACTATACCGTAGCTTGGGAATTATTAACCAAAAGATACGAAAATAAAAGAAAGATTTTTTCGGAACAATTTAACCGAATATTAGAACTCCCATATTTAGATATTGACTCATCCAAAAGTATCAACAACTTCATACACACAATCAATGAGTCAATACACATCATTAAAAATAAAGCTCAACTCTCAAGTGAAGTTGACAAAATGTTTGCACATTTAATACTGAGAAAATTTAGTAAAGAGGCTCTTCAATTACATGAAAGCCAAATAAAGAAGACAAAGGACATACAACTGCTGACTGACGTAATGGACTTTTTAGAACAGAGGTATTACTCAACGTCCGCATCAAAAAAAGAAGAAAAGAAAGTCTTCAGAAGCACTACCAATGTGCAATATTGTCCGATATGCAAAGCAGTAGGCCACAGTGTCACGCAATGCACAAAATTTAAAGCAATGAATCCGAGTGAAAGGCTTGACATTGCTAAAAAGACATACTTATGTCTAAAATGTTTAAAACACTCAAACTCATATCGGTGTAAAAATGACATAACTTGTGGCTTTTGCAACAGAGATCATCACACAATGCTACATTTAAATATAAATAAAGACAGGGTTAATACTGTAATGGCAAATGAAAAGGCCTTATTAGCCACTGCAATAATCAAAGTAAAAACAAGCAAGGAGAACTATATTGAATTAAGAGCATTGATAGATAGCGGGTCTCAAAAAACCATTATATCTGAGGAGGCCGCACAGTGGTTGAATTTACCCCGAATCAGAAATGAGACAGAAATAAGTGGAATATCAGCAGGAAACACTTGTAGGTCGAAATACAAAGTGAAGCTAGATATAAAAACAACAGAATTAAAAAAAGAGCAGCTAAAGGTTGAGGCCATCATAGTATCAAAATTAATGAAAGCCCTCCCAGTAGACAAAGTAAATGTAGATACAGCTAAATGGCACAATTACAGTTTAGCTGATCCCCAATTTCATAAGCCAGGTCGAGTAGACATGATAATAGGCGCAGACTTATACGCACATGTACTAAAAAATGGAATAGTAAAAATAGATGGATTACTCGGGCAAAATACAAAGTTTGGATGGATTATATCGGGTTGTACAAAATCTAGAGGAGAATCAACAATAGTAGCAACAAGTATAGCAATAGAAGATCTAAATCAGTTCTGGGAATTAGAAACCGAAGAAGATGAAAATGACGAAGAAGCTGAATTTTGTGAAAATAACTTTTTGAGTACAACAAAAAAGGATGAAATGGGACGATATATTGTAACAATTCCATTCAAAAAAGAAAATGAATTAGGAGAATCTAAGCCACAAGCAATAGCTCGGTTTCTTAGCTTAGAAAGAAAACTTCAAAATAATGAAAAATTAAAAACAGCTTATACAAATTTCATGAATGAATATATAAATTTAGGCCATATGATTCCTACAAATAAAGAAGGAAAATATTATTTGCCACATCAGGCAGTGTTAAGGGACAGTAGTCTAACAACAAAACTTAGAGTAGTCTTTGACGCATCTGCAAAAACAACAAATAAGAAAAGTCTAAACGATATTATGTGGACTGG
Source organism: Drosophila borborema (assembly GCA_030914335.1). Classification (NCBI taxonomy): domain Eukaryota; kingdom Metazoa; phylum Arthropoda; class Insecta; order Diptera; family Drosophilidae; genus Drosophila; species Drosophila borborema. The sequence continues at coordinate 394,018 of JAUESP010000080.1, forward strand.
ACCAAGGGTTCAAAAAGATATTTTTGACATTATGTTAAAATGGCGACGCTGGGAATATGTAGTGTCAGCAGACATTGAGAAAATGTATAGGCAAGTTAAAATTGACAAAGATAACCAAAAATTTCAATATATTGCTTGGAGAGATTCTCCAAATAAAAAATTAAAAAACTTTAAACTCACAACCATCACTTATAGTACTGCATCAGCTCCTTTCCTAGCGACAAGAGTTCTTTTAGATATAGCCAACAATTGTAATAACGCATCAATCAAAGAAATAATTAAAACAGATTTTTATATGGACGATTTAATGACAGGTGCAGAATCCGTACAAAACTGTAAAGAAATAGTAGAACAGGTTTCTAACGAACTAGCAAAAGCAGGTTTTAATCTAAGAAAGTGGATTTCAAATAAGTCAGAAATAATTGAAGAAATTGACAAAAGTGAAGAAAATAAAGTATTAAGTATTGCAGAAAATGAGTCGATAAAGACATTAGGACTTCAGTGGGAACCCATCAAAGATGAATTTAAATTTAATTTCACCAACAGCAGTATGAAGATAATAACAAAAAGAACGGTCTTATCGACACTAGCAAGAATATATGATCCTTTAGGGTGGTTATCACCAGTAATCATAATAGGAAAACTGTTCATGCAAAGACTATGGCTAACTGATCAAAAATGGGATGAAGAATTATCCGAAGAAGAAAGCAAGGAATGGATATTGTTTCAAGAAAATTTAATACATCTACAGAACATAAGAATACCTAGGTGGGTAAAAACCCAGAAAGACGTTGAAGTACAGCTTCATGGATTTGCTGATGCTTCCGAAAAAGCATACGCAGCAGTAGTATATGCCAAAGTAGGTAGTTCAGTTATGATATTGGCAAGCAAAAGTAAAGTAAATCCAAAGAAAAACAGGAAAACTATTCCTAAACTAGAACTGTGCGCAGCCCATCTACTCACAAAACTCATTTCGAAAATAACAGAGTCAATTAAAATCGACGTGCAAATCTATGCATGGAGTGATTCTACCATCACGTTGGCTTGGATTGAGAATGGATTGAATAAAAATAAATTCATCAGAAAAAGAACAGATGAAATTAGGAAAATGTCAGAAATTAAGTGGAATCATGTTAAGTCAGAAGATAATCCAGCAGATCTAGCGTCCAGAGGAGTAAATACATATAAATTAGTAGAAAGCGAAATTTGGTGGAAAGGGCCAAAGTGGTTAACCGAAACAAAAAACAATTGGCCAAAAGAAAAAGAAGATAAAGAAGAAGAGAAAATAATGGTTAACACTATGCTAGATGACAAAGAAAATAACATCATAGGTGAATTAATAAAACGATATTCCTGCATTAAAAAATTACAAAAAGTAGTAGCCTTTGTTGTCAGATTTATTAAAATCATAACAAAAAAGACAACTCAAAAACCACCACAGTATATAACAGTGGAGGAGTTCAAAAACGCTAGGACAATAATCATTAGGCAGCAACAATCACTTCAGTTTAGAACAGAGATAGGAAGACTATTGGTAAAAAAGCAATTGGAAAATAAAAGTAAAATAATTAGCTTGAATCCATTTTTGGACGAAAAAGGAATACTTCGTGTAGGGGGACGATTAGAAAATGCTAGTATTGGATTTGACGTAAAGCATCCCATTATTCTTGTTAGAGAGTCGAAATGAAACACTCCACATTTACCGAATTCAAAGATTGAACTCTTCTCTTTGTGAGAACAAAAATTGAACTGTTTATTCCTTAAAATCCTAGTGCTTATATACCTTAAAAATACTTCCAGGCACTGGAAGGCTATAATTAATTCCATGCACACAAGTGCACAGATGTTTGTCAAGTGTCCCTTTTCGATCGCTAAGCCGTTCTCACGTCTCGCGTTACATTTTTATTACTTGCTGCGTTGGTCGCTGCAGCTAAGGGATGACATGTTTATTACTTGGCTTCAGATAACGCGCAGGTTATCGACTATTGCCTATTTTTTAATATGTTTATATAAGTGGCATGTTCATGCTTGAACATACTGCCAGGGGCCTAAAATTTGTGGCTGGGAAATTTTAATTTTTTAGTATTTTAATTTTTGTCGCATGTTCATGTTTGAACAATTCTTGACAAATGTCATTTAGTGGATTTAATAATAAAGGATGCTCACGCAGTCACATTACACGGTGGAATCAATTTGATGAGAAACTATATTCAAAGGAAATTTTGGATAATTGGACTCAGAAATTGCCTAAAGAAGTATTTGCGTAATTGTGTTACATGCACAAGATATCATCATACACCTACACAACAAATAATGGCAAATCTTCCAAAACATAGAATTACAATGTCATATCCATTTCTAAATACAGGAATAGACTATGCGGGGCCCTATTATATGAAATGTTCTAAAAATCGTGGACAAAAAATGTATAAAGGGTACATAGCACTATTTGTGTGCTTGTCAACAAAAGCTATACATTTAGAAGCAGTAAGTGACTTAACATCAGACGCATTTTTAGCTGCAATGAGAAGATTTATGTCAAGAAGAGGTAAATGCCAAAATATATATTCAGATAACGGTACAAATTTTGTAGGAGCGGCTAAAAAATTAGAAAAAGAATTTATGAAATCGATTCAAGAAAATACAAAAATTTGCTCTACATTAGAAAAAGAGCAAATAAAGTGGCATTTTATTCCAGCAGCAAGCCCTCACTTTGGAGGAATTTGGGAGGCAGGAGTAAAATCAGTAAAATATCATTTAAAAAGAATTATAGGAGATAACAATTTAACTTTTGAAGAAATGACAACCCTGCTATGTCAAATTGAAGCAGTCTTAAACTCAAGACCGCTATATACAACTGGAAATGACATAGATAACATCGAAGTATTAACTCCAGGACACTTCTTAATAGGTAGACCCACAGTAGGAGATATAGAATCAATGGGGGAAGAAAAAATAGGAAATCTTGATAGATGGAAATTAATTCAAAAAATGAGAAGAGATTTTTGGAATAAATGAAAAATTACTATTTACACACACTCCAGCAAAGAAATAAATGGAAACAAGAGATGCTAAACTTAGAAGAAGGGCAAATAGTATTAATAAAGGATGAAAATTGTCATCCAGCTAGATGGCCGCTAGGAATCATAGAAGAAGTTCACGAAGGCCAAGATGATAAAGTAAGAGTCGTGAAAATTAAATCACAAGAAGGTTTAGTTACACGACCTATCAGCAAAATATGCCCACTAGGAAAATTAAAAAATGAAGACTCGGAACAAAGAAGCACGAAACAAACCACTAAGGGGCGGGGAGGATCAAGACTAAGCGTATTGATGGCTATGCTAATGCTAGCATTACTCTGCCAAATATCAGGTGCAAAAATAATAAAAAACGACAAGATAACGATCTCGAAATTAGGAAATAATTCGGCAATTCACTTAGACCCAATGGGTGAAGTAGAAATAGTAACCTCATCTTGGGATCTAGTTATCTTCTACAATCTAGAGTCATATTTTGAAATGCTAAAGAAAGGAAGCGAATTCGAAGGGAAAATGAGAGTAATGTGTACAAAATTATATAGTTTCGAAGATCAATGTAACATTATCCTCAACAACACAAAAAGACGAATAGCAGAATTAAATGAAAATAACAAACTATTCATACTAAAAGATAATCCAAGACCCAAACGCGCACCTTTCGAGTTCATGGGCTCATTATATCACTTATTATTTGGAATAATGGATGCTGACGATAGAGAACAAATGGAAGAAAACATGGTCAATTTATTAGAAAACCAACATAACATAAACAAATTGAGTGAGAAACAAACGTCAATAATAGATTCCACCGCAAATATACTCAAAAGATCCGTTGAGGACATTAATACCCACTTTAAGGACATGAATATACGTATAGACAACATGACAGAAATACTAAAAGAATCGTATTATGTGTACAACAATCAATTAATTTCTTCATGATAACTAATCAACTAAATTCCTTGATTGATGAATGTGACAAGATTCAAACAGGGATAATAAATATGCTAATTGATATTAATCACAGTAGATTAAGTCCAGCTATTTTGAAACCTTACCAATTTGGGGAAGAGATAACCAAAATAAAAGAAAGCTTGTCCGAGAATTTAGTCCTACCAGGGAAAAGGACTGGTACAGAATTAAAAGATATCTATCAGCTACTAACAACAAAGGCAACCTTTATAGACAACAAGATAATAGTCAGTGCGAAAATCCCGCTTTTTAGCAGATATCCATCTCACCTATATAAAGTTGTTCCGATACCAGTCCTCAATGACGACCAAATGATAATAGTACATCAAAGAACAGAATACTTAGTGTACAATTTCGAAATAGATTCGTATCACCTACTGGCTGAAGCTACACTCAACAAATGCAAAAAATGGCAACAAAACAAACGCATCTGTGAAGGTAACTGGCCTTGGGATAATGCCAATGATAACAGTTGCGAAATTTCACCTTTTAAACCAAACAGACCATCTAACTGCGTTTATAAAACGGTAGTCCATTCAAAAACATATTGGGTTGAACTAGAAGGTAAAAACAAGTGGATATTTAAAGTCCCCATAAATGAGAGGCTAAGCGTACGATGTAAGGGAGCACAACAAGAACTCATAGAGTTACCAGAACAGGGTGTATTAACTATGAAATCAGATTGCACCGCTCGATCAGGAGATAAAACCATAGTGTCTCATAATAATAACTTACATTCAGAAAGGCACGAAGAAGTTGCAACCTCATACGTAGGAAAAATTATTGATATTCCTAAAATAGTGTGGAGCCCATTAGAGCTAGCAAAAATCAACCACACAAAAGAAATAGAACATTTACAAAAAGCAATACAGCATATGAAGGAAAATCACTTAGGGATCCATTTTCATCATATATCAGGACACACATCAATGATATTAAGCATTATAATTGTAATAATGTTAGTTATATATGCCATAAGAAAATGTAATGTAAAGAGACGATTAAAAGCTATAGCATTTCCTGGTCCTATATAATTTAGAATCTAAATTTACAAAATATCTGATAACCTGCGCGTTATCAAAAACATAGAAATTAGGCCCCCGGGCAGAATGTTCAAACATGAACACGATAAGTAAAAACATACATATGTATAAGAATAAACATTACGGATAACCTGCGCGTTACCAAACATAAAATTAAAATTTCTCAGCCACAAATCTTAGGCCCCTGGCAGTATGTTCAAGCATGAACATGCCTCATAAATAAACATATTAAAAAATAGGCAATAGTCGATAACCTGCGCGTTATCTGAAGCCAAGTAATAAACATGTCATCCCTTAGCTGCAGCGACCAACGCAGCAAGTAATAAAAATGTAACGCGAGACGTGAGAACGGCTTAGCGATGGAAAAGGGACACTTGACAAACATCTGTGCACTTGTGTGCATGGAATTAATTATAGCCTTCCAGTGCCTGGAAGTAATTTTAAGGTATATAAGCACTAGGATTTTAAGGAATAAACAGTTCAATTTTTGTTCTCACAAAGAGAAGAGTTCAATCTTTGAATTCGGTAAATGTGGAGTGTTTCATTTCGACTCTCTAACACTCCGAATTATTTACCTTTTTCTATCTTTATGATGTGGAGATTATAGGGGGAACATGTAACTGATAGAGACTTTCTTCTTGTGTTGGGTGATTTCAATATTCCTAACACTTCTTGGTCATCAACTTGTAATGCAAATTACTTTATTCCGACAATTGATCACTATCTTTTTGATGAATTGTTTAATCTTTCTATGTTTCAGATGAATTCCATTTCTAACCATCTGAATCCCACGCTTGATCTTGTGTTCATTAATCATGACTCCATCATTAATGTTGTGAGATCAACTCCTTTCTGCTTACCAGAGGATTTGCATCACCCCACTTTGGAGGTTTTATTATCTATTGATAATCCTCCAACTTATTCATATTAACCTTCTAATTTAAGCCGCTGTTATCGTAAATGCAATTTTGTGTTGCTTAATGAATTAATTAATTCAACTGACTGGTCTCTTCTTTATGAGTCGGTTGATATTAATTTGGCAGCATCGATTTTTTATACTACCTTAAACTCTATTCTGGATGTGTGCGTCCCTCTCTGTCGCATATTGCCCAGTTCAAATAAACCGCCATGATTTACTAAGACTCTTTCGAATTTAAGAAACATTAAAACTAAATGTTTTAAAAATTTTAAAAGGTCTGGTTCAAGTGTTGACTGGTCTAAATATTCCATTGCCAAGTCAATTCTCGGTGTTATGAGAATTACCTTGTGCGTTGCAAACGACAGTTTGCTCGAGATCCTAAACAATTTTAGTTATTTGTAAACTTGAAGCGTAAGTCTTCTGGTTTGCCGTCCTCATTTGTGCTTGGTGCAAAAAAAAACTTGTATTGATCAGGATTCCTCTGATCTTTTTGCAGATTTTTTTCAATCTACTTACTCTCCTGTTGATCTATATAGTGATTTGTATCCATATTCACTTCCTGATTATGGTTCTATTTATGCTCCTAATGTTACCGCAGACTCTCTAGCTACAGCCATTAAGACGCTGAAGTCATCTTTTTCCCCTGGTGCTGACAATATACCAAGTTGTATCATTAAAGAGTGCAGTGTTTCTCTTCAATCATCATTGCTAAAACTGTTTAATTTATCTTTGGAAACTTCTGTGTTCCCTTCAATATGGAAAGAGTCTTTCATTATTCCTCTATATAAAAAAGGTGGAAGATCTGATATTTCCAATTACAGAGGTATTGCGAAATTATTTGCTATTCCGAAGCTATTTGAAAAAATTATAACATCAACCTTGCAACATTTCTGCAAATCGATTATTCAACCAGCCCAACATGGTTTTATTCAGAATCGATCAACATCCCCGAATTTACTCGAATTCACTTCACTTGTCAATGATAGTTTTTCTAAAAAAATGCAAATTGATGTTATTTATACTGATTTCAGTAAAGCATTTGATACAGTTAATCATCAGATACTCATTCTGAAGCTTGAACGTTTAGGATTTTCTCCTAAACTTGTGTCCTTGGTTTCATCCTATTTGAACAGTAGCACCCAAAGAGTCTTGTTGAGAACAGCTACTTCTAAACTTATCTTTGTTTCGTCTGGTGTTCCTCAAGGTAGCCATTTAGGACCATTACTCTTTTCGCTTTTTATAAATGACCTTCCTAATTGCATCTCTTATTCTACCATATTTATGTATGCGGATGACGTAAAACTTTGCCTTCCATACACCAGTGCAAATGGGTATTTACACCTTCAAGATGACCTTAATTCATTTCAATCTTGGTGTGTGGTGAACCAGTTGCACCTAAATTGCTCAAAGTGTATGACTATGACTTTCATTACTTTCATCAAATTAGTAACATTTCATTACAACGCATCTTTACAGTCAAAGATCTTGGTATTCTCTTTGACTGTAAACTTAATTTCATTCTTCATATTTCTACTATCATAAATGAAGCCAAAAGCGTGCTTGGCTTTATTAAACGTTGGTCTAAGGAATTTAAAGATCCTTTTATTACCAAACAATTATTTATTTCGCTTGTACGTCCTATCTTAGAGTATTGCTCAGTTGTTTGGTCTCCGCAACATAAACTGTATCAAGATCGTATTGAATCAGTCCAAAAACAGTTTCTTCATTTTGCCCTAAGGGATCTTAACTGGGACAGTAATTTACGATTACTGTCTTACCATAGTAGGCTTCAGCTCATTGATCTTCCATCGTTAATGAATCACAGAACAATTTTGGGAATTGATTTTTTGCACAAAGTAATTAACGGTTTATGTTCTGTGTGTTAATTTTAATAAATATTATCACGTATTTTCCTTAGAGGTCTCTCTTCCTAAAATTAAATCGTTGCTTTAAGCACACCTTAGGGAGATTACTCGCAATTCACAGGCATAAGCTACATTATGTTGCTATTGTTGCTTGCAGTGATTTCTCAATCCTATTAAATGTTCTATATTATAGCTCTTCTTTTAATTTATCTTTCAATATTGTTAATATCTTCATTGTTTCTTTACCTATTTTTATTTTATTTATTTTAATTTTAATTTTAATTTTTATTTATTTTTTTTTTATTTTTAATTTTAAGAATTATTAAATTGTAATTATATTAATTATATTTATATTTATATTTATATTTTCTAATAGAACATTTACAAAAAGCAATACAGCATATGAAGGAAAATCACTTAGGGATCCATTTTCATCATATATCAGGACACACATCAATGATATTAAGCATTATAATTGTAATAATGTTAGTTATATATGCCATAAGAAAATGTAATGTAAAGAGACGATTAAAAGCTATAGCATTTCCTGGTCCTATATAATTTAGAATCTAAATTTACAAAATATCTGATAACCTGCGCGTTATCAAAAACATAGAAATTAGGCCCCCGGGCAGAATGTTCAAACATGAACACGATAAGTAAAAACATACATATGTATAAGAATAAACATTACGGATAACCTGCGCGTTACCAAACATAAAATTAAAATTTCTCAGCCACAAATCTTAGGCCCCTGGCAGTATGTTCAAGCATGAACATGCCTCATAAATAAACATATTAAAAAATAGGCAATAGTCGATAACCTGCGCGTTATCTGAAGCCAAGTAATAAACATGTCATCCCTTAGCTGCAGCGACCAACGCAGCAAGTAATAAAAATGTAACGCGAGACGTGAGAACGGCTTAGCGATCGAAAAGGGACACTTGACAAACATCTGTGCACTTGTGTGCATGGAATTAATTATAGCCTTCCAGTGCCTGGAAGTAATTTTAAGGTATATAAGCACTAGGATTTTAAGGAATAAACAGTTCAATTTTTGTTCTCACAAAGAGAAGAGTTCAATCTTTGAATTCGGTAAATGTGGAGTGTTTCATTTCGACTCTCTAACACTCCGAATTATTTACCTTTTTCTATCTTTATGATGTGGAGATTATAGGGGGAACATGTAACTGATAGAGACTTTCTTCTTGTGTTGGGTGATTTCAATATTCCTAACACTTCTTGGTCATCAACTTGTAATGCAAATTACTTTATTCCGACAATTGATCACTATCTTTTTGATGAATTGTTTAATCTTTCTATGTTTCAGATGAATTCCATTTCTAACCATCTGAATCCCACGCTTGATCTTGTGTTCATTAATCATGACTCCATCATTAATGTTGTGAGATCAACTCCTTTCTGCTTACCAGAGGATTTGCATCACCCCACTTTGGAGGTTTTATTATCTATTGATAATCCTCCAACTTATTCATATTAACCTTCTAATTTAAGCCGCTGTTATCGTAAATGCAATTTTGTGTTGCTTAATGAATTAATTAATTCAACTGACTGGTCTCTTCTTTATGAGTCGGTTGATATTAATTTTGCAGCATCGATTTTTTATACTACCTTAAACTCTATTCTGGATGTGTGCGTCCCTCTCTGTCGCATATTGCCCAGTTCAAATAAACCGCCATGATTTACTAAGACTCTTTCGAATTTAAGAAACATTAAAACTAAATGTTTTAAAAATTTTAAAAGGTCTGGTTCAAGTGTTGACTGGTCTAAATATTCCATTGCCAAGTCAATTCTCGGTGTTATGAGAATTACCTTGTGCGTTGCAAACGACAGTTTGCTCGAGATCCTAAACAATTTTAGTTATTTGTAAACTTGAAGCGTAAGTCTTCTGGTTTGCCGTCCTCATTTGTGCTTGGTGCAAAAAAAAACTTGTATTGATCAGGATTCCTCTGATCTTTTTGCAGATTTTTTTCAATCTACTTACTCTCCTGTTGATCTATATAGTGATTTGTATCCATATTCACTTCCTGATTATGGTTCTATTTATGCTCCTAATGTTACCGCAGACTCTCTAGCTACAGCCATTAAGACGCTGAAGTCATCTTTTTCCTCTGGTGCTGACAATATACCAAGTTGTATCATTAAAGAGTGCAGTGTTTCTCTTCAATCATCATTGCTAAAACTGTTTAATTTATCTTTGGAAACTTCTGTGTTCCCTTCAATATGGAAAGAGTCTTTCATTATTCCTCTATATAAAAAAGGTGGAAGATCTGATATTTCCAATTACAGAGGTATTGCGAAATTATTTGCTATTCCGAAGCTATTTGAAAAAATTATAACATCAACCTTGCAACATTTCTGCAAATCGATTATTCAACCAGCCCAACATGGTTTTATTCAGAATCGATCAACATCCCCGAATTTACTCGAATTCACTTCACTTGTCAATGATAGTTTTTCTAAAAAAATGCAAATTGATGTTATTTATACTGATTTCAGTAAAGCATTTGATACAGTTAATCATCAGATACTCATTCTGAAGCTTGAACGTTTAGGATTTTCTCCTAAACTTGTGTCCTTGGTTTCATCCTATTTGAACAGTAGCACCCAAAGAGTCTTGTTGAGAACAGCTACTTCTAAACTTATCTTGTTTCGTCTGGTGTTCCTCAGGGTAGCCATTTAGGACCATTACTCTTTTCGCTTTTTATAAATGACCTTCCTAATTGCATCTCTTATTCTACCATATTTATGTATGCGGATGACGTAAAACTTTGCCTTCCATACACCAGTGCAAATGGGTATTTACACCTTCAAGATGACCTTAATTCATTTCAATCTTGGTGTGTGGTGAACCAGTTGCACCTAAATTGCTCAAAGTGTATGACTATGACTTTCATTACTTTCATCAAATTAGTAACATTTCATTACAACGCATCTTTACAGTCAAAGATCTTGGTATTCTCTTTGACTGTAAACTTAATTTCATTCTTCATATTTCTACTATCATAAATGAAGCCAAAAGCGTGCTTGGCTTTATTAAACGTTGGTCTAAGGAATTTAAAGATCCTTTTATTACCAAACAATTATTTATTTCGCTTGTACGTCCTATCTTAGAGTATTGCTCAGTTGTTTGGTCTCCGCAACATAAACTGTATCAAGATCGTATTGAATCAGTCCAAAAACAGTTTCTTCATTTTGCCCTAAGGGATCTTAACTGGGACAGTAATTTACGATTACTGTCTTACCATAGTAGGCTTCAGCTCATTGATCTTCCATCGTTAATGAATCACAGAACAATTTTGGGAATTGATTTTTTGCACAAAGTAATTAACGGTTTATGTTCTGTGTGTTAATTTTAATAAATATTATCACGTATTTTCCTTAGAGGTCTCTCTTCCTAAAATTAAATCGTTGCTTTAAGCACACCTTAGGGAGATTACTCGCAATTCACAGGCATAAGCTACATTATGTTGCTATTGTTGCTTGCAGTGATTTCTCAATCCTATTAAATGTTCTATATTATAGCTCTTCTTTTAATTTATCTTTCAATATTGTTAATATCTTCATTGTTTCTTTACCTATTTTTATTTTATTTATTTTAATTTTAATTTTAATTTTTATTTATTTTTTTTTTATTTTAATTTTAAGAATTATTAAATTGTAATTATATTAATTATATTTAATCTCGTATAATCTATATTTAATATTTTCATTTAACACTTTCTTTGCATAGTTTCAATAGTTATCACTGACCATATTTGGCTGTGAATTGGGGCATAGCTGGCCGGACTGGCAAATAAAACACCCCCATCGCGTTGGTGATACTATTGTAATAATTGTATTTTTTGTATGCTGCATTGACTCTCGTTATGTCAATATTTTTTGAAATAAACAAATTAATTAACTAAGATAAGTCGTAATTTTAATTTGTTTTATTTTACGAATAAGATAAAAAAAATGCTGTCAGAAAAAATTATAGCGCTTTTAAAATCAAAGAAGAAATTAATAATTAAAATACTTAATAGAAACAAATGAGGATATTGCAAAATCAAATGTAGGAGTTTTTGAAATTCCAAAAAATAAGATTGTATTCTTATGGAATAGAATTTCGAAACATATTCAGGAGCTACAACCCAAATATGAAGCAAACAAAACGCATGAAGAAGGGGTAATCGAACTAGAGTTCGATATTCAAAACACCATCAGCGGATTAGACGCAAAGAAAAGTTCCCCAATTCAACCCACTATCCAAGAAAATGGGGATAATCTCCCTGGACTACACAGAATGCAAGTCCCAATATTCTTTGGTGATTCTAAAGATTGGGACTCATTCGCTCAACTATTTAGCGACCGTATCGACCAAAGACAGGACCTAACTTCTGCCATACAATTTAACTATTAAAAAACCTCATTACGAGGAGAAGCAAAGAGCATGGTTGCTCACCTATTAACAGGTTCCGCAGATAACTATACCGTAGCTTGGGGGCTATTAACCAAAAGATACGAAAATAAAAGAAACATTTTTTCGGAACAATTTAACCGAATATTAGAACCCCCAAATTTAGATATTGACTCATCTAAAAGTATCAATAATTTCATACACACAATTAATGAGTCCATATACATCATTAAAAATAAGGCTCAACTCTCAAACAAGGTTGACAAAATGTTTGCACATATAATACTTAGAAAATTTAGTAAAGAGGCACTTCAATTATATGAAAGCCAAATAAAACAAGTAAGAATGTTGCAGTTAGGCGAAACTAACTGTGATATACTCTGTTCCCATAGGTGCATTTTATTTATTTAATAAACATTTAATTAACGAAATATTTCGGCAATTAGCAAACGTACATGGCAAGCAACAAACGTTTTCCCTACACATTCATATAGATTTACACATGTACACACTATACGAGTATACACACTATTTTCTATGTATACATACAAAAGTTTGGATGCCAGAATATTCTAAGAATTGTGACTGAATTGGGAATTTTTCGATGGTTACTTTATTTTTGTCAAAAGGCGCTCTAGCAATGCCTTTTTTGGTTTTAGTTAACAAAACCCAGGTCAGGGCAGTGGCGTTGGTGGTAAGCGCTATGTAAGCTATACTTGGGTGCGTGGGTTCCCGCAGAAATCATTTTTTCAAAAATTATTTATTTTTTTTATATTTATTTATTATAAAGTGCTTGCTGCCAATTGATAATCATTTATAAACATAAGCATATGAATTGTGCATTTAAGTAAAAACTAAAACTGCTTTATGCTTTCCGATTTGCGACGCTGTGTGGCAGGCAGTTTTTCTATGCATGCATACATGTATGTATGTATGTGTACGTGTATACACATCCAAGTGTGTATACATATTGCAAGAAGTGCGATTGTATTGTTTTGTTTTGTCACAAGCTGCTGATCAGCTGGTCAGCTGATCAGCTGTGAATTTATTTAAGTTTAGCTAACGATTACATGTTGTTTTCGAAAGACCTAGGTTCGAATCCCGCTGGAAACTTTTTATTTATTAATCGAAAACTTATAAATTTTATTTTTTAAATTCATTAATATTATTATATTTATGTTAAAATGCTTTTTGCCATCTTAGCAATTGCGACTAAGCTATTATATGCATGAATTATGCAGTTGGCCACAACAATCTTCTTTGCCGATTTGCCACGCCCCCAGTGGGCGTAGACGCCTAATTTTTTGCCAGTTCTTAGAAAGGGTATTTTTCGATATGCCACGCCCCCAAAGAGGCTGAAAAATTATTTTTGGGTCATCGATAGAGGAGAACATTAGTAACTCAACCATCCAATTTTCAAGTTTCTAGCTCTAAAATTATAGGAGATATAAACTTTTGCGGTTTGCCACGCCCCCTGTGGGCGTAGATATATCCACCATAGCTTATTAGTCTTGGGTTGTCAACCCGAGTATACATGCAAAATTTCAAGTTTTTAGTGTCAATAGTGTTCAAAATATAGCACAATTTGAAAAATCACTATATATTCAGGTCCTATTTGCCACGTCCCCAATGGGCGTAGACATAAAACTTTTTGATCGATCTTCTTAGAATCATAACATTAACTCACCGTTCTAGCTTCAACGGTGTAGAAGATACGTATTTCCCGATTTGCCACGCCCCCAATGGGCGTAGATATATCCGCCATAGCTTTTTGAACTTGGGTTGTCACCCCGAGTATACATTTCAAATTGCAACTCTCTAGCTCATCATCTAGTATGATAACTTGACTATGGGCGGAAGAGTTTTCTGATTTGCCACGCCCCTAGTGGGCGGATCGGGAAAATTTTAACACTTTATAATTCGGGAACATATATGAGTATATGTTTCTAGCTCTAATAGCGCCGAAAAATATTGCGTTCATACGGACAGACGGACAGACGGACGGACAGCAAGACGGACATTGCACAAACCCAATATACTCTTTTTTCCTTTTTAAGGGAATAGAGTATAACAAGCAAGGAGAACTATATTGGTTTAAGAGCATTGATAGATAGTGGGTCTGAAAAAACGATTATATTTGAGGAGGCTGCACAGTTGTCGAATTTACCCCGAATCAGAAATGGGACAGAAATAAGTGGAAAACACTTGTAGGTCTAAATACAAAGTAAAACTAGATATAAAAACAACAGAATCAAAAAAAGAGCAACTCAAGGTTGAGGCCATAATATTATGAAAATTAATTAAGGGTACCAGTAAATAAAGTAAATGTAGATAAAGCTAAATGGCACAGTTACAGTTTAGCTGATCCCCAATTTTATAAGCCAGGTCGACTACATGATAATAGGCGCGGACTTATACGCACATGAACTAAAAATTGGAATAGTAAAAATAGATGGATTACAAAATTTGGATGGATTGTATCAGGTTGTATAAAATTGAAAGGTAAATCAACGACAGAAGCAAAAAGAAGCAAAAGGAAGCAAAAAGAAGCAAGAGAAACAAAAAGAAGCAAAAAGAAAGAGATGCCCAAATCAGAAGAAGGACAAATAGAGTAAATAAAGGATGAAAAATGTCATCCAGTTAGACGGCCACTACGAATAATAAAAGAAGTTCACAAAGGCCAAGATAATAAAGCTAGAGTCGTAAAAATTACATCACAAGAAGGTTCAGTTACACGACCTATCAACAAAATATGCACAGAGTGTAAATTAAACAAGTAAGAAGGCTCTAGTCGAGACGGCTCGACTACGAGATACCGTGAACCCTTCCAAAAAAAAGTGATACTCTTCTTCTTTACGCACTTATAAGTGCGAGCTCTGCTAACTGCGCAGTTGCCGTCTTGGCTGGGGGGTGGATTGGGCTGAACTTTGGACGCTTATAACTCCATTCTTCTAATTTAAGCCGCTGTTATCGTAAATGCAATTTTGTGTTGCTTAATGAATTAATTAATTCAACTGACTGGTCTCTTCTTTATGAGTCGGTTGATATTAATTTGGCAGCATCGATTTTTTATACTACCTTAAACTGTATTCTGGATGTGTGCGTCCCTCTCTGTCGCATGCCCAGTTCAAATAAACCGCCATGGTTTACTAAGACTCTTTCGAATTTAAGAAACATTAAAACTAAATGTTTTAAAAATTTTAAAAGGCCTGGTTCAAGTGTTGACTGGTCTAAATATTCCATTGCCAAGTCAAACTTCAGTCTTTTAAATTCTCGGTGTTATGAGAATTACCTTGTGCGGTGCAAACGACAGTTTGCTCGAGATCCTAAACAATTTTACTCATTTGTAAACTTGAAGCGTAAGTCTTCTGGTTTGCCGTCCTCATTTGTGCTTGGTGAAAAAAAAAAACTTGTATTGATCAGGATTCCTCTGATCTTTTTGCAGATTTTTTTCAATCTACTTACTCTTCTGTTGATCTATATAGTCTATATAGTGTATCCATATTCACTTCCTGATTATGGTTCTATTTATGCTCCTAATGTTACCGCAGACTCTCTAGCTACAGCCATTAAGACGCTGAAGTCATCTCTTTCCCCTGGTGCTGACAATATACTAAGTTGTATCATTAAAGAGTGCAGTGTTTCTCTTCAATCATCATTGCTAAAACTGTTTAATTTATCTTTGGAAACTTCTGTGTTCCCTTCAATATAGAAAGAGTCTTTCATTATTCCTCTATATAAACAAGTAAGAAGGCTCTAGTCGAGACGGCTCGACTACGAGATACCCTGAACCCTGCAAAAAAATTGAAACTCTTCTTCTTTACGCACTTATAAGCGCGCGCTCTGCTAACTGCGCAGTTGCTGCCGTGGCTTGGGGGTGGGTTGGGCTGAAATTTGGACGCTTATAACTCCATTTCTAGATGGACGATCGTCATGGAATTTTTAGAGTAGATTAAGGATATATAAATCTATCTATTGCAAGTCTCTAGTATTTGAAATGCGTTTTTTCCAAATTGTGGGCGAAGGGGGCGTGGCATCCAAAATCTGAAAACAACAAAATCTGCGTATCCATAATATCTATCTAAATATATAAAGTTTAAGTCTCTAGCTAAAACGGTGTAGTAGTTATACCCAAAAAACCTAAAAAATTGAAACGAATCTTCGGTTTTTTATCGATAATTTGGAAATGGGACGAGTTATCGAAAAAAAACAAAATAAACTCGTATTGCGTAAGTAACATACGAGTGTTCATGTGAAATTTCAGCTCTCTAGCTTTTGTAGTTTCGGAAATCTCGACGTTCATACGGACGGACGGACGGACGGATGGACGGACGGACGGACGGACGGACAGACGGACAGGGCTCAATCAACTTATTTTTTTATGCTGATCAAGAATATATATACTTTATAGGGTCTGCGACGTCTCCTTCTGCCTGTTACATACATTTCACAAAACCATTATACCCTGAATTCCCATTTTCAATGGGTTCAGGGTATAAAAAGGTGGAAGATCTGATATTTCCAATTACAGAGGTATTGCGAAATTATTTGCTATTCCGAAGCTATTTGAAAAAATTATAACATCAACCTTGCAACATTTCTGCAAATCGATTATTCAACCAGCCCAACATGGTTTTATTCAGAATCGATCAACATCCTCGAATTTACTCGAATTCACTTCACTTGTCAATGATAGTTTTTCTAAAAAAATGCAAATTGATGTTATTTATACTGATTTCAGTAAAGCATTTGATACAGTTAATCATCAGATACTCATTCTGAAGCTTGAACGTTTAGGATTTTCTCCTAAACTTGTGTCCTGGGTTTCATCCTATTTGAACAGTAGCACCCAAAGAGTCTTGTTGAGAACAGCTACTTCTAAACTTATCTTTGTTTCGTCTGGTATTCCTCAAGGTAGCCATTTAGGACCATTACTCTTTTCGCTTTTTATAAATGACCTTCCTAATTGCATCTCTTATTCTACCATATTTATGTATGCGGATGACGTAAAACTTTGCCTTCCATACACCAGTGCAAATGGGTATTTACACCTTCAAGA
Source organism: Drosophila borborema (assembly GCA_030914335.1). Taxonomy (NCBI): domain Eukaryota; kingdom Metazoa; phylum Arthropoda; class Insecta; order Diptera; family Drosophilidae; genus Drosophila; species Drosophila borborema. The sequence goes on from JAUESP010000080.1 coordinate 411,334, forward strand.
TGACCTTAATTCATTTCAATCTTGGTGTGTGGTGAACCAGTTGCACCTAAATTGCTCAAAGTGTATGACTATGACTTTCATTACTTTCATCAAATTAGTAACATTTCATTACAACGCATCTTAATTTCAATCTTCAATTTCTACTATCATAAATGAAGCCAAAAGCGTGCTTGGCTTTATTAAACGTTGGTCTAAGGAATTTAAAGATCCTTTTATTACCAAACAATTATTTATTTCGCTTGTACGTCCTATCTTAGAGTATTGCTCAGTTGTTTGGTCTCCGCAACATAAACTGTATCAAGATCGTATTGAATCAGTCCAAAAACAGTTTCTTCATTTTGCCCTAAGGGATCTTAACTGGGACAGTAATTTACGATTAGGCTGAAGCCTACCAGCTCATTGATCTTCCATCGTTAATGAATCACAGAACAATTTTAGGAATTGATTTTTTGCACAAAGTAATTAACGGTTTATGTTCTGTGTGTTAATTTTAATAAATATTATCACGTATTTTCCTTAGAGGTCTCTCTTCCTAAAATTAAATCGTTGCTTTAAGCACACCTTAGGGAGATTACTCGCAATTCACAGGCATAAGCTACATTATGTTGCTATTGTTGCTTGCAGTGATTTCTCAATCCTATTAAATGTTCTATATTATAGCTCTTCTTTTAATTTATATTTCAATATTGTTAATATCTTCATTGTTTCTTTACCTATTTTTATTTTATTTATTTTAATTTTAATTTTAATTTTTATTTATTTTTTTTTTATTTTTAATTTTAAGAATTATTAAATTGTAATTATATTAATTATATTTAATCTCGTATAATCTATATTTAATATTTTCATTTAACACTTTCTTTGCATAGTTTCAATAGTTATCACTGACCATATTTGGCTGTGAATTGGGGCATAGCTGGCCGGACTGGCAAATAAAACACCCCCATCGCGTTGGTGATACTATTGTAATAATTGTATTTTTTGTATGCTGCATTGACTCTCGTTATGTCAATATTTTTTGAAATAAACAAATTAATTAACTAAGATAAGTCGTAATTTTAATTTGTTTTATTTTACGAATAAGATAAAAAAAATGCTGTCAGAAAAAATTATAGCGCTTTTAAAAAAAAATCGGACTTAATGTCCAGATTGATGAAATTATACTCATCAGAGGAGATAAGGAGATAAGCTAGGCAGGATAGAAAATGAGCTAGAGAATAATAATACAATAATGTTAAAAGTGGGGGTAATAGAACCACCCATATTTTAAAAATATGGAGTTTGAGAAAGCGGTAAAAACCATAAAAGAGATAAAAAACGGAAATTTTGAGTAGCGAAAAACAAATCAAAGAAGAAATTAATAATTAAAATACTTAATAGAAACAAATGAGGATATTGCAAAATCAAATGTAGGAGTTTTTGAAATTCCAAAAAATAAGATTGTATTCTTATGGAATAGAATTTCGAAACATATTCAGGAGCTACAACCCAAATATGAAGCAAACAAAACGCATGAAGAAGGGGTAATCGAACTAGAGTTCGATATTCAAAACACCATCAGCGGATTAGACGCAAAGAAAAGTTCCCCAATTCAACCCACTATCCAAGAAAATGGGGATAATCTCCCTGGACTACACAGAATGCAAGTCCCAATATTCTTTGGTGATTCTAAAGATTGGGACTCATTCGCTCAACTATTTAGCGACCGTATCGACCAAAGACAGGACCTAACTTCTGCCATACAATTTAACTATTAAAAAACCTCATTACGAGGAGAAGCAAAGAGCATGGTTGCTCACCTATTAACAGGTTCCGCAGATAACTATACCGTAGCTTGGGGGCTATTAACCAAAAGATACGAAAATAAAAGAAACATTTTTTCGGAACAATTTAACCGAATATTAGAACCCCCAAATTTAGATATTGACTCATCTAAAAGTATCAATAATTTCATACACACAATTAATGAGTCCATATACATCATTAAAAATAAGGCTCAACTCTCAAACAAGGTTGACAAAATGTTTGCACATATAATACTTAGAAAATTTAGTAAAGAGGCACTTCAATTATATGAAAGCCAAATAAAAAAAGACAAAGGACATACAGTTGCTGACTGACGTAATGGAATTTTTAGAACAGAGGTGTTACTCAACGTCCGCATCAAATAAAGACGAAAAGAAAGTCTTCAGAAGCACTACCAATGTGCAATATTGTCCGATATGCAAAGCAGTAGGCCCAGTGCCACGCACGAAATTTAAAGCAATGAATCCAAGTGAAATTCTAGACATTGCTAAAAATACATACTTATGTCTAAAGTGTTTAAAACACTCAGACTCAAATCAGTGTAAAAGTAACATAACTTGTTGCTTTTGCAACAGAGATCATCACACAATGTTACATTTAAATATAAATAAAGACAGGGTAAATACAGTAATGGCAAATGAAAAGGCCTTATTAGCCACTGCAATAATCAAAATAAAAACGAGCAAGGAGAACTATATTGGTTTAAGAGCATTGATAGATAGTGGGTCTCAAAAAACGATTATATTTGAGGAGGCTGCACAGTTGTTGAATTTACCCCGAGTCAGAAATGGGACAGAAATAAGTGGAATATCAGCAGAAAACACTTGTAGGTCTAAATACAAAGTAAAACTAGATATAAAAACAACAGAATCAAAAAAAGAGCAGCTCAAGGTTGAGGCCATAATATTATGAAAATTAATGAAGGGTACCAGTAAATAAAGTAAATGTAGATAAAGCTAAATGGCACAGTTACAGTTTAGCTGATCCCCAATTTTATAAGCCAGGTCGACTACATGATAATAGGCGCAGACTTATACGCACATGAACTAAAAATTGGAATAGTAAAAATAGATGGATTACAAAATTTGGATGGATTGTATCAGGTTGTATAAAATTGAAAGGTAAATCAACGACAGAAGCAAAAAGAAGCAAAAGGAAGCAAAAAGAAGCAAGAGAAACAAAAAGAAGCAAAAAGAAAGAGATGCCCAAATCAGAAGAAGGACAAATAGAGCAAATAAAGTATGAAAAATGTCATCCAGTTAGACGGCCACTACGAATAATAAAAGAAGTTCCCAAAGGCCAAGATAATAAAGCTAGAGTCGTAAAAATTAAATCACAAGAAGGTTCAGTTACACGACCTATCAACAAAATATGCACACAGTGTAAATTAAACAAGTAAGAAGGCTCTAGTCGGCTCGACTACGAGATACCGTGAACCCTTAAAAAAAAAGTGATACTCTTCTTCTTTACGCACTTATAAGTGCGAGCTCTGGTAACTGCGCAGTTGCTGCCATGACTGGGGGGTGGGTTGGGCTGAACTTTGGACGCTTATAACTCCATTTCTAGATGAACGATCTTCATGAAATTTTCAGAGTAGATTAAGGGTATCTAAATCTATCTATATGCCAAATTGCAAGTCTCTAGTATTTGAAATACAAATTGAGGGCGGAGGGGGCGAGGCATCAAAAATCGGAAAGCTACAAAATCTGCGTATCCATAATATTTATCTAAATATATAAAGTTGAAGTCTCTAACTAAAACGGTGTAGAAGTTATACCCAAAAAACCTAAAAAATGGAAACGAATTTTCGATCGATAATTTGGAAATGGGACGAGTTATCGAAAAAACAAACATAGACTCGCATTGCGTAGCTAACATACGAGTATTCATGTGAAATTTCAGCTCTGTAGCTTTTGTAGTTTCGGAAATCTCGACGTTCATACGGACAGACGGACGGACGGACGGACATACGGACAGGGCTCAATTAACTTTTTTTTTTATGCTGATCAAGAATATATATACCTTATGGGGTCTGCGACGTCTACTTCTGCCTGTTACATACATTTTCACAAAAACCATTATACCCTGAATTCCCATTTTCAATGGGTCAGGGTAGAGGTGCCAAACTATCAATAGTGGACGCCATCGATTGTGAACGATAGTGATTTTTCAAACATCGGTGGTGGTCGATAGTATCATCGATAGTGGTCGATAGTCGCAATAAGAAAAACAGTGATTGAAAATCATTGAAATTTGTAAGAAAAAACAAATGATTTGAATCTTATTTCAATTCATAAGGAACACTTTAAAACAACTATATATTTTCACAAGTGTGAGTGATTTACATTTGGAAAAAAAAATAAGAGTACAGGCTATGGGTGTCTTCTGCCAAAATATTGAGCCTAAGGAACATTGCTTACATTTTTATCAAATTACATTTTAAGGGTAAACCTAAAAATACAAAAGAATTATAAAAGACTTAGAAGCTAAAACTTGAAAATTATAATATGATTTATTTATTATAGCGAAAGATTTTTATTTAAAAACAACAAATCGTTCACATTTTCTATCGTCCAATTTTGAACAATCGATAGTTCTATAGCTCGATATTGTCCTACCATTGATGGTCACGATAGTGCCATCGATAGTTTGGCACCTCTAATCGCTACCAAAATTGGAACTCGTTGCTTCCCACCTTCTGGCACAGTTCCACGTGAAAATCAAAGGGATTTTCACATTGAAACAACCAACCATTGTTGGTTGTATCATTGGATACAGCAACATTCTGCGACACTATCAACCCTTGTTGGAAACAGCGTTTCTAAGAAGACACACCGGACTGTCATTGGAGACACGTCCCGACACAATTAAATCCCGCCGATTTGTTTTCGATGGGGTGCAAACTCATGCAATTGCACGAATCAATCTGGTTTATAGCGCCAGCGTATCTGAAGCAGAGCCCAAACGCTTGGCCAATAGACAAACGTCACTAAAAATATGCTATTCGATACACTGTTAGAAGCATAAGTTCGCATCGCTCTATCGGCAGGAAATGCGTGCACTGTGTGCGCTAAGGCATATATTGGGCACGTCGTAGGGATACATTGTCATATTCGTATGCTTTGCCACCAAGGCCATGCATATCGAGGTGGTATCTGATCTCTCAACGGATGCTTTCTTAGCCGCTTTGAGGCGCATGATTGCACGACGTAGATTGTCTGAGGAGCAAGCATCCAAATAAAGGATCTACGGAACTACTTCTTCAAGCAAAAAAATTAACAATCAATAATTAGCTTTTGCACAAATGAATTCATAAACTTTCGTTTCATCCCACCCAGAACACCAAGCCTTGGCAGCCTCTGGGGGAGGATATTAAATGCTCGCTGCACGCTTGAGGAATTGGCCACAATCACTTTGGAAGTAGAAGCCATTCTCAACTCGTCCCCGCTCATCCCACAGTCGTCAGATCCAAGCGACTTGGGTGCACTGACATCTGGTCATTTCCTAGTTGGGGAATCCCTGCAAGCATTGCTTGAACACAATATAGAACATGATCAGCTGAAATCTTTAGACCGCTGGCGTGTGATAGCTGATATCAAACAATATTTTTGGCAGTGCTGGTTGGCATACTACTTCAACGAGTTGAAGTGGACCAAACCAGTACCCACTGTCTCTATCGGTGACTCATATATGAGGACAACATCCCAACAATTCCTGGACCAGACCACAAAATAGCTATTCTTCTTGTCTTTTGAAAGACTGCGTCATTCAATGGGGCCAGGATGTTGGGATAAAATCACTTATATTAGTTTACGTTGAGTTTTATACTTATATTCTTATATATGAGACCACCCAAACCACTTGGCTCTATTGCATTGCTCAACTGTCTGGCCTTTCACTCAATCGTCCAACTTTTAGCAAGCTGCGCTTGCTCATATGTTTCTATATTCTAGTCTATAGTGAGAACTCTATGAATAATCGTTTTGCGCCTAAGATGCGCTCGTTAGTTTAGTGAATAGCACCCCCATACGCTTAAACTCATGCTGTACTGAATAACGCTGTTGATCCGACGCACACACTTATGTATATGTGTCAGCATTTATGTATGTGCCTATGTGCGATACTCTTGCTGTAGTAGTAATTTTATTTCCCAACATTTGCAGTTGGGTAGATCTTGTGAGCCTGCACACATAAATAAGTGTGCGTATGGAAACTGGCGATCACAATTGTCGACTATGACTTCTATAAATATTTGTGTGAATGTTCTGTCACTAACCATACAACACACAGAGTGGACAACTGGAACAAATTAATGTGCACACATATTTTTTGACATTGGCACCCCACTCAACTTCGTATTTGCTCGGGTTTTTACTTTAGAGTCGGGAGAAAAAGTTTCTGATGGCAAAATCATTCCGCTTCGAATGCTCGACTCGACGATCGATATTCCAAAAAGACATGACATGTGCCGCTCTTTCCCTTGCTCTCTTTCTCTTTCAGCCCTATGCTTTTTATACCCTGAACCCACACACACACATTTACACTTCCTCGCTATATGTTTAGGCATTTATGTGCCTGTGTGCGATATTCTTACTGCCTGTAGCATTATTACCAACCCAGCAGGGTTTGCGCAAGCATTTGAACAACTTGTCCCATTTTTGCCTATAGGGTCAAATTAGGTACTAAATATTAAAGAGCAAATGATAACTGATCAACAGGTAATAAAAAATAATTGACCTCTCCTGCAATTCGAACCCAAAATTGTTTAATTAATTCAAAGTTAGGGGTAGGCACATGCCTAATATTCGAGACCCATGCACGAAACATGCAAATGTGTGTGTAGGCTCACATCAGCTACCACACAGCAATCGCTGAGAAATTTGAATTGCTTCATGCAGCAAGTGTAACGCACAAAGGCACATAAATGCCTACACATATAGCAAAGTAAAGGCGAAAAGCAGACGGACCATTCAGCATCCTACCGTGAAGCTGCGCATAAAATTAAATGTTAAGGTTTCTTCAGCTTAACTTAAATCATTGTGTAGCTGCACAAGATTTACTAGAGCAGACTGTAAGAGAAAAATTTGGAGACGTAGCGTTTCTCAGTGAGCCTCATCACTGTAAGACCAGCTGTCCCAGAACGTGGGCAACGGACAGTACTGGCAAAGCAGCGCTGTGGGCATGTGGTGGTTCAACGAATGGGCTTTCAGATGTTAAGCCATTCAATGGATTCTTACGCGGCCGATACGGTAACTTATGGCTCTACAGTTGCTACCTGGCCCCAGCATGCTGCTCAGCGTTTTCCCAGCGACGCTTGATGAGCTTGCCGTAGATGCTAGGGGTCGGAAGGCCATTATAGCAGGCGACTTTAATTCGTGGGCCACATGGGAATGGGGTAGCCACACAACTAATGCCAGAGGCTGTATCCTTCTGGAGATCTTCGCGACATTAGATGTTGCATTGCTCAATACTGGCCACGAGTACACCTTCAGTAGGGCTGGATACGGATCTGTAATTGACATTACTTTCGTCACTTCATCCATTTTTCGGGAAGCAACATGGCGTCATTGCGATAGCTATACGGGCAGCGATCATAGGGCACTTCTGTTTACAATAGGTGAGCCATCTGTCAGGGCGCCAAACTTGTGGGGAGAATCGTATCAGCTGGATACTTTTAATCCCTTGGCCTTTTCAGAGGCCATTCAGTCATTGGGCACATCTGGCAATGCTGGAGCCAGAGCATGCCAAATGGTAGCCCAAATTCAGAGTGCCGACAGTAGTAGCATGCTACGCCGCAAGCAGTTCATGCGACAACAAACGCGTATGTATTAGTGGAATGCAGAAATAGGTGACATTCGACGCAAATGCATCCAGGCGAGAAGAAGCTACAAACGCGCCCGCGGTAGGCCCACATATGTAGAAAATCAAATAGCATACCAGGCGGCTAGAAGACAGTTGAAGAAGGCCATTCGGGCAAGCAAAAGAGAATGCTTCTTAAAATTGTGCGACTCAGCCGAATATGACCCTTGGGACAGGGCATATAAGATAGTGGTTAAAAGACTATACGCATGTAATCAGATGCAGCCTATGGATTGTTTGAAGCTTAAATCGATTGTGGAAACACTCTTTCCAGAAAGACTCAGCTCCATACATGCCCCTGAGACCATGTCTGCTGAGCAGGGCTCAACGAGCCTGGCCTGGCAGCTTCCGGCATCCAAGGCACCAGATGGAAGCACGGGACGAAGCACTACTGCATCATTGCGACTCTTGATGTGAAGAATGCCTTCAACACAGCTAGTTGGGGTATGATACTGGATGCGATGTCACAATATAATATCCCTAAATATCTAAAAGAAATAGTGAGGAGCTACTTCAGAGGAAGAACACTAATATACAATACGAGTGAGGGCCCCCAAACTCATATAGTGTCAGCTGGAGTCCCCCAAGGTTCAGTGCTGGGGCCTCTCCTATGGAATATGATGTACGACGGCGTACTGCGCTTGGAACTACCAGCAGGCGCGCACACATAATACATGTACATATATTTTTGTTATTTAGTGGAAAATAAAAGGGTCATTTTACCTGTATATCTAGGCATTTCTTTAAAAGGGTTATATGTGACCTGAATTTGCGCAAGCATTTGAACAACTTGTCCCTATTTTGCATATAGGGTAAAATCAGGTACTAAATATTAAAGAAAAAATGATAACTGATCAACAGGTAATAAAAATTAATTGACCTTTCCTGCAATTCGAACCCAAAATCGTTCACTTAATTCAAAATTGAAGTAGGTGGCACACGCCCAATATTCGAGACCCATGCACGAAACATGCAAATACGCCAGGCAGAGAATTCATTCAAATTCCTATACAAGTGATACTCGGCGATTGTGATTATCACATCACAGACGTACACATATTTATGTGTATGTGTAGACTCACATCAGCTACCACACAGCAATCGCTGGGAAATTAAAATTGCTACATGCAGCAAGTGTATCGCACACAGGCACATAAATGCTTACACATATAGCAAGGAAGTGTAAATGTGTATGTGAATGTGTGTGCGTATGCTAGCTCACAGCAGCTACCTAACCGAACGAACATCAACTGCTGCTGGGGGTTCTAAAAGTGCTCTACAGGCGGCAGCAAGAATATTGCACACAAGCACATAAATGCCTACACATATGACGAGGAAGTGTAAATGTGTGTGTGTATGCAAGCTCACATCGCTACCCAACCCAACGAATATCAACTGCTGGGGGTTTTAATAGTGCTACAGGCAGCAAGAATATCTATCGCACACAAGCACATAAATGCCTACACAAATAGCGAGGAAGTGTAAATGTGTGTGTGTATGGTGATAGGGAAATAATATTCGTTATGCATATCAACACTTTCATACCCTTTCCACAAATAATCATAAAAACGCTAACTTTTTGCATGAGCATGGCAAAGCAGTTTAAGAATTCGGTATACTCTTCGCTCAGAAGGGAACCAATCGGATCGCGACTCGCGAGTCGAGAAGAAATTTCAATTTTTGTAAGCTGCTTGCTGTTTGTGCCAGCAGCATACATATATTTTTGTGGGAAGAGAGCAGAGAGTAAAAAGCATGGGGCAGAAAGAGAAAGAGAGCAACGGAATGAACGGCACGTGCCAGGCCTTTTTGGAAAATCGACCGTCACCGTCGAGCGCTCGAAGCAATTCCCCAATATAAAGTTATTCGAATAAACGAAAATATGACGTACCCCTGGTTTAGTGTAAATTTATTTGTTTTGCTTGATCAGTATTCGATACCTATCGATTCAATTTCTTATCTCTTCATATTTCAGATCATTATACATATACTTACGTGCGTATATATTGTTGGTAGTTAGCTAACATACAGAAAGTTTGTGTATGCATATTTTTCAAATAAAAGTAAAGAATATACATATACATATGTATACTTTAATATCAGATTTGTGTGAAAACTTAAAAATGTTCATTTACAATTGTAAATACATATGCTTTACATTGATACATTGGTACATCGATACGTTGGTCATTTAAAACCCTAAAGTGTATCAAATTTTAAAATATGTATATAAATATATAATCTGTGTAGGAATATTATATTTAACTTAAACATATGTATGTATGTACACATTTACAGATACATAAATGTTCTTTACAAATCCTTTTATATATAATTATGTACATATGTATGTATGTATGTAAAGTAATCAACTAATATTGGTGTAATTTTGTGGAAGCTATACATTTTACCACGTGTCCTTACATTATGTCAATTACACCGATTATTGGTCTACGTGTGTACTTGCATGTATTAATGTATGTATGTATTAAACTTTTAGACATTGTAGAATTATGTTAGCAGTTATTATTTCAAATATCTTCCGCTTACAGGCATGCATATATTATTATTTTATCACTTTTCAAATAAATACTATTTAAAAACGATATAAGCCAACAATTTACGTAAAATATGGATTTACTGTGTACTGAAAGCATTGTGACTCATTCGGAAATATTATTTGGGTATAGTATCAAAAACTATAAAATTTTACAAAACATCAAATTTAACTCTTTTAGCGAGCCTATAGCATGTTCATCAGCATGCTTCTCGACTATCAAGAAAAGCAACACTGCAGCTAGTGCTAGAGTCAACAGGCACACAGTAGAGAGTGCCAGTGTACCTATTACTTGCAGTATGAGCAATTTGATGTATGTGTTATCTTCAGTTGCAACTCCTGTAAGTGCAACCAAATCCACAAAACTTCAACATAGAAAGACAAGCAGTTGTCAATTACTGTGTAAACTTCCTCTTCATCGCCAATGTAATAACACCAAGTGGGTGTGTACAGCAGTAATAAAAGAAACAGATGCTGCAGATGTTAACTATTTTTCATATGAAAATGCACATATGGTCGTTACTGATCCCATTTTTAAAACAGACCGTTGCCTAAAAAATGCGCTAAAATGTGAAGAAAACCACCAACATATTCTCGGAACCTATTTTAAAACTGTTCAAAAGGACATCACTCCGGCTATGCGCAAAATTGTAGCTCAATGGATGATGGAGGTGAGTATTTATTATACGTTCCTAAAATAGTAAATATTTATAATTGACATAAGATATACTGTCCAATGTACATACATATGTATGTATATACATATGTACGTATATATACAGTTTGTCAAGAAACACTTTACACAGTGGAAAAAATCTCAATTTTTTGACTTTATGGACAAAAATAAAGAGTTTTTGTTTAATTTAACTAATTTTTTTTAATGGTTAACTGTTTAATAGGTATTTTTAAATCAAATTATAAAAAAAACAGAAACAAAAACAATAAGGGTGGAACCTAAAAAACAACAAAAACTTAGATTACTCATATTTGACACTGTCAAGAAGCTCTTTACACATTTTGTTCTCTTCATCTGTTTTGCTCTCATTCGAAGAAATAACGGGGCTTTACCGTTAACTATGTTTTAGAATCTCTTTATATGTACATCTCTATTTTTGTGTTTATTTTTCACTGTGTGCGAAATTTGGCTGAGTACACATGAAAAAAGCAATTAAATATTTTATTAATATTGCCCGGAAAGAGATTAAGCTTCGAAGTTGTCCAATTGATCTTCTACAATCGGCAGTTGGGCAAATCACTTCCAGAATTAGTGGAAATGTTTTTCGTGTCGAGAAAAACAATATACAACGTTCTCAGTCGCTCGGATAACGAAGGAAGACTTGAGGCAAAGGGTGTGGGGGGTCGGAAACAACCGATATCTGATCGGGCAAGCCGCCTTATGATGCGAAAGATCAAAGCAAATCCCCAAATTTCGACCAGAACTCTTGCCAAGGAGCTCAAAGAAGAGTGTGGTGTGGATGTGTTCCACGAAGCGATCCGTTAGGCCATTGTACGGCATGGGTATTCTTCGAAAGTGGCACGTAAGAAACCCTTACTGTCGTTGACAAATGTGGAAAAGCGCTTCTCTTTTGCTTTTACTATGCCAAATTTCGCACAAAGTGAAAAATAAACACAAAAATAAAGATGTATAAAGAGATTCTAAAAGCACGGTAAAGCCCCGTTATTTCTTCGAATGAGAGCAAAACAGATGAAGAGAACAAAATGTGTAAAGAGTTTTTTGACAGTGCACTATGGGTAAAAATCCCGAAATTTTGGCATTAATGCAAATTTTTGTTTGTTTAGTATCCGCCAACTGGTTTATTTTTCTCATTTATAATACTCCAGTAGACATTAAAACAATTTTTATAAAATTATCAAGGCATCCATTAATGTTTTGAGCTTCGTCAAAGTTAGCTGATTCAGCGTTGCTTGGTAAATCAAAAAAAAGCGCTTGATATCATTTTCGACTTTCAACGTGAATATATCTTTGTAGGTTGCAATAATGAAAAAGTTTTGTTATGGAAAAATATCAGGGAGGTATTTAAATGAGATTCTTACAATTTATTTTGTTGTTCTGTGATTTATTAGCCAATTGTGCAACATGTTGCTGCGTGCATTTTTAAGATCAAAATTAATATTTATATTTGCGTTTCGTCAGACATAACTTTTGACCAGTCAAATGCATTTGAAATGTTGAAATCACAAATTGTGAACTAATGTTTGCTAAATCCAATATTAAAAAGACATCTTGCCCGTTTTTGCCCCTTTATGAAATAATCGACATGATGCTGCTACAAATGAGTTCAGCAATTAGATTCTGCTGGAAGTGTAGGACAGCAACAAGCGAAAATATAGTGCAATAAATGATTATATGGTCAAACAAAATAAGCGAAGACAACAAATCGGAAGATAAACTTAAATTAATTGAGCAAAAAATGCTCTTCTTCTTTACGAATGTATGACCACGCGCTCTGCTAACAGCGAAGTTGCGGCTGTGGTTGAGGTTGGGTTGGGCTATACTTTGGGCGCTGATAACTCCATTTCTAGAAGGACGATCTTCATGAAATTTTCAGAGTAGATTAAGAGTATCCTAATCTATCTATGTGCTAAATTGCAAGTGCCTAGTATTTGAAATGCGTTTTTTTTTTTTTCAAATTGATGGCGAAGGGGGAGTGGCATCCAAAAACTGAAAATTACAAAATCTGTGTTACCATAATATCTATCTAAAAATATAAATTTGAAGTCTTTAGCTAAAACGGTGTAGAAGCTATGCCCAAAAAACGTAAAAATAAGTAAATGAATGAAGGGGGAGGAGGTGTGGGCGTGGCTCAATTTTGGAAAAAAAAAATCCGAAATTGTAAAATACTCATACTAATATGTATGCAACATTTCAAGCTTCTATCTCTTCAGGGACAATTTATGCCAAAAAATCGGGCTTTTTACCCATAGTGCAGTGTCAAATATGAGTAATCTAAGTTTTTGTTGTTTTTTAAGTTCCACCCTTATTGTTTTTGTTTCTGTTTTTTATAATTTGATTTAAAAATACCTATTAAACAGTCAACCATTATAAAAATTAGTTAAATTAAACAAAAAACTCTTTATTTTTGTCCATAAAGTAAAAAAATTCAGATTTTTTCCACTGTGTAAAGTGTTTCTTGACAGACTGTATGTATATATGTATTTGAAAATATATCTATGTATATTCAAAATTTAGGTGTCAGATAAAATATTTTGTAGGAATATACTTAAACAGCAATTTAAAAAAATCTGTAATTCATATTATTTTTGTGCGTGTACATTATTGAGTAAAATAATTATAATACGTATAGTAATATCTATTGCAATAACATTAAACAAGAAGAAGAAGAAGAAGGCTCTATGAGGTCCCCTGAACCCTGCATAGAATTTAGTTATTTACGCACGCATAAGCGCGCGCTGCGTAGTTGATGACTTGGCTTGTGCTGCACTTGGGCTATATTTCGGATTCTTTTAATTCCAATCGTTCTTGCGAATTTGAGGCGAAGGCGAGGGCGTGGCATCCAAAATCTGAAAATTACAAAATCTCATTCATGTCTTCTACCCAAATACATAATTGTTTATCAGTCTCTACGCTTAAAAAAGTAAAAATTTAATGGATTTGTTGATTTATATCGCCAAATAAATAGATACATATGTCTACCATTATCTTTAGTAGAAAGTAAATCGAGACTGCTCGACTACGAGATACCCTGAACCCTGTAAAATTACTAATTCTCTTCTTCTGACGCACGTGTAAGTGGGTGGGTTGGGATATACTTTGGACGCTTATAACTCCATTTCTAGATGGACGATCTTCATGAAATTATATATTAATGGCATCCAAATGTCTATTTGCCAAATTTCAAGTCTCTAGTATTTTAAATGGTTTTTTTTTTTTTTTTTCAAATTGGGAGCGAAAGGGGCGTGGAATCTAAAATCTGAACATTACAGAATCTTCGTATCTATCTAAGTATAGAAATTTGAAGTCTCTACAAGCTAGCTTTTGTAGTTTCCGAAATCTCGACGTTCATACGGACGGATGGCACTCTGACGATCTCAGTGCAGCGGCAGCGCTTAGGCGCTAAAAGGGCAGAGTGCGGCGTCAGCGCTCAGCAGCCTCATAGCATCATACATCATAGCATGCAGTGCGCAGCCGCGGTGCCCGGCTCAGAGTGGTCGGTCATGCAGCGTGGGTGACAATTGCTGCGACACTCGAAGACATCGGACGTGCCTAGAAAACATCTCCGTAGGACGGCTCCTGCTAGCACGTGGATCGCGGACTCTTGCTGCGACATTCAAAGGCATCGGGCGTGCCAAGGAAACCTCTCCGTGAGACGACTCCTGCTGGCTTTTGGATCGCGAGGCTAAAAAATATTGCGGGTAAGAGAAATCAGGAAGTTATGAGGCAGGCTATTGGGAATAGAGGGTACGAGTAGGTTAATTAGTTTACAATGCCAAGAGGTAAATGAAAATAAAACAAGTAAGAAGGCTCTAGTCGAGACGGCTCGACTACGAGATACATAAAAAAGAGATATATAATATACTTATGAGCGCGCGCTCTACTAACCGCGTAGTTGCTGCCGTGGGTTGGGCTATATTTTGGGCGCTTTTAACTCCATTTCTAGATGGACTATCTTTATGAAATTTTTAGAATATATTAATGGCATCTAAATGTATCTATTTGCCAAATTTCAGGTCTCTATTATTTTTAATGCATTTTGTTTTAATTGTTGGCGAAGGGGGCGTGGCATAAAAAATCTGAAAATTACAAAATCTACGTATCCATAATATCTATCTAAATATGTAAATTCTCTAACTGAAACGGTGTAATTTCCGAAATTTCGTAGTTTCCGAAATCTCGACGTTCATACGGACGGATGGCGCTCTGACGTTCTGAGAGCAGCGGCAGCGCCTAGGCGCTAAAAGTGCAGAGTGCGGCGTCAGCGCTCAGCAGCCCACGCATGCAGCGCAGAGCTAGTATCGCGCAGCCACGGTGCTCAGCTTACAACGTCGGCCACGTGTCAAACGAGCAGCCGCGTCGCTGAGAGAGAGAGAGCGCAGCAGCGAGTAGATTAAGAGTATCTAAATCTATCTATGTGCTAAATTGCAAGTCTCCATCATTTTAAATGCAAAGGGGGTGTGGCATCCAAAATCTGAAAATTACATTATCTGCGTATCCATAATATCTATCTAAATAAACAAATTTGAAGTCTTTAGCTAAAATGGTGTAGAAGTTATGCCCAAAAAACCTAAAAAATGTAAACGAATTTATCGATAATTTGGAAATGAGAGTTATTGAAAAAACAAAAACTCGTAACTAGCATACGATAGTTCATATGAAATTTCAGCTCTCTAGCTTTTGTAGTTTCCGAAATCTCGACGTTCATACGGACCGACGGACAGGGCTCAATCAACTTATTTTATTATTATTTTCTGCTGATCAAGAATATATATACTTTGTGGGGTCTGTGACTTCTCTTTCTACCTGTTACATACATTTTCACAAAACCATTATACTCTGAATTCCCATTTTCAATGGGTTCAGGGTATAAAAAGCAAATGCAAATCTCCAAAGAAAGTGCAAGTAGTTGTGAAATAGCTAATAATATACAACAACAAATGCTTTCATGGAGCCCCAAAAGTGCCTCAAGGCACTTATCAATATTTCTCCGCTACAACGCACAACTTTAACATATTTGCCTTAATGAAACTTAATTTTAACAGTAAATTAACTAACCTTTCACGAAAAAAATTATGGGTTCAATTGGTTTACTATATTTACTTTTATAAGAACAGCAAAAGAGAATATTCGGCATTTGAAACTTTTCGCGCGAAATAACATTTTTCCTGAACATATATTAATAGAAAGTACTTTAAAAGCTTCAGAGTTATAAAATTTTTTCCAAACGTTTTGTCGATTGTTCTAAACAGTCAAAAAAATTTTAATGATAATATAAGCTCTTGGTTATTTAAAAAAAAAAAAACTAAAAATATAATAGGCATTTTTACATCTTAGAGGGTTAATTTAATACTTTTTTTTTTCATATATAATATTAGACTTATTATACCCTGAGCCTATTGAAAATGGGAAGTCAGGGTATAATGGTTTTGTTAAAAGTATGTAACAGGTAGAAGGAGGCGTGGCAGACCCCATATTGTATAAATATTCTTATCAGGGTGACGAGATAAGTTGATATAGCCATGTCCGTCTGTCTGTCCTTCCGTATGTATGAACGCGTCGATTTCCGAAGATATACGAGCTAGAGAGCTCATTCTTTTTGTGTTAGACTCGTATATTACACGCGCAGTACGAGTTTGTTTCAGAAATTCGATAACGTTTATATATATAAAGCTATCGATAAAACACTTTATCGGGAATCATTTATAAAGTTATATTTTGTTCATCTTTAGAGTTATAGCCTCCAAGTCTTCCGCATATATATAGATACTAATTTAATACAATTTCGGGTTTTGTCAGATTTTGGATTCCGGTCCCCAATTCCCCCACATCCTCAAATGTGTAAAAAATTCATTTACATGCAGTTTGGCTTATCATATAGATTTGAATATCATATTCATAAACTGAAGAGATGAATACGATTGTCCGTCTAGAAACAGAATTATTAATCAAATAAGTTATGGCAGCAAAACCCACGCGTCACAACAAGCAAGGCAGAGAAACAGCAAGACGCTTGCAATGCGCACACACATACATTCCTACAAGCGCAGATCAGCGTGTGTGTGTGCTCGTGTTTTTGTGTGTATAGTTTCTTACGCTTGGAGAATCGAAACGAAGCATTCTTGGAATATTATTCGTTCGAAGAGGGGCTCAGGGGATTTCGTAGTCGAGCAGTCTCTATAGTATTTGTGAAAATGTGTGTTTTTTAATGTTTGTTTATCTGGTTTAATTTTAATATAATTATTTTGTTTCAATTTTAGCTTTAGGCTCTTATGCTTATTGCAAATTTGAACACAGGTAGTTGTTTCACCTGTGGGTAAATGAAACCGGGTCCAATGCAGAGAAATGTGGCAAGATAATATGTTTTTGCTTGAAATATGGTAGTAAAACAAGTAAGAAAGCTGTAGTCGAGACTGCTCGACTACGAAATCCCCTGAGCCCTTCTTCGAACGAATCATATTCCAAGAATTATTCGATTCGTTTCTGCGACCCTAAGTATCTATACATGCAAAAACACGAGCACATACACGCTTGTAAGCATGTATGTGTGTGAGCAATGCAGGCGGCTTGCTGTCTCGCTGCCTTTGTTGCTGCGGCACATGGGTTTTGATGAGAAAACTTTGATGATTAATAATTCTGTTTCTAGATGGACAATCGTATTGATATCTTCAGAATATGATTATGGTATTCATATCTACATGCTATCTACATGGGCGAGGTGGGGACCGGAATCCAAAATCTGACAAAAATCGAAATTGTATTAAATTAGTATCTATATATATGCAGAAGACTCGGAGACTCTAACTCTTAAGATGAAATAGCTAGAATCTTATAACTGGTTCCCGATAATTTCGTTTATCGATAACTTTGCAAATGAAAATGTATGTAACAGGCAGAAGGAGACGTCGCAGGCCCCATAAAGTATATATATTCTTGATCAGCATAAAAAAATAAGTTGATCTAGCCCTGTCCGTCTGTCCGTCCGTCCGTCCGTATGAACGTCGAGATTCCGGAAACTACAAAAGCTAGAGAACTGAAATTTCACATGAACACTCGTATGTTAGCTACGCAATATGAGTTTGTTTTGTTTTTTCGATAACTCGTCCCATTTCCAAATTATCGATAAAAAAAATCGAAAATTCGTTTACATTTTTTAGGTTTTTATGGTATAACTTCTACATCGTTTCAGCTAAAGACGTTAACTTTATATATTTAGATAGATATTATGAATACGCAAATTTTGTAGTTTTCAGATTTTTGATGCCACGCCCCCTCGCCCACAATTTGCAAAAAACGCATTTCAAATACTAGAGACTTGCACTTTGGCAAAAAAATAGATATAGATACTCTAAATCTACTCTTAAAATTTCATGAAGATCATGCATCTAGAAATGGAGTTATAAGCGTCCAAAGTTCAACCCAACCCACCCCCAAGCCGCGGCAGCAACTGCGCAGTTAGCAGAGCGCGCGCCTCCAAGTGCGTAAAGAAGAAGAGTATCAGTTTTTTTTCAGGGTTCAGGGTATCTCGTAGTCGAGCCGTCTCGACTAGAGCCTTCTTACTTGTTTATTTTGATTTTTCGATAACTCGTCCCATTTCCAAATTATCGACAAAAAATCGAAACTTCGTTTGCATTTTTTAGGTTTTTTGGGTATAACTTCTACACCGTTTCAGCTTCAACTTTATATATTTGGATAGATATTATGGATACGCAAATTTCGTAGTTTTCAGATTTTGGATGCCACGCCCCCTCCGCCCCCAATTTGAGAAAACCACATTTAAAATACTAGAGACTTGCAGTTTTGCAAATAGATAGATTTAGATACTCTTCATCTACTCTGAAAATTGCATGAAGATCGTTCATCTAGAAATAGAGTTATAAGCGTCCAAAGTTCAGCCCAACCCACCGCCAAGCCACGGCAGCAACTGCGCGGTTAGCAGAGCGCGCGCTCATAAGTGCGTAAAGAAGTAGAGTACCAATTTTTTTTGCAGGGTTCAGGGTATCTCGTAGTCTAGCCGTCTCGACTAGAGCCTTCTTACTTGTTTAATGTTGATATTTAGTCATAATTATTATAAATTTGACTTTCAATAAGCTATCTCCGTAAAAAGGAATTATGGCCGCTGCTTCGTACAAGCGGAACCAGTGTGCAGTGATTTGTCGCATAGCCTTGTTTTGCACTATCTGGATCTTGTTTCGATTTGTCTTAGCGGCGACACCCCATATTTGCACACCGTATCTTCAGGTTGGAGTGATGTTGCGCTTGATCCTTAAGGGTAGCTTGCTTTTGCTGTGAAACATCCATGACATCTTAAGACGGGG